>OX359296.1:57390737-57710737 GCA_947179395.2 Pulicaria dysenterica
TGATTCCCCAGGGGAGATGGTTTTGACCAATTTGACTACAGGAGATAAAGTTGTCCTCTATTTTCAACCATGTGGTTGGTTTGGGTTTGTACATTTCACTATGCTCACATTTTTTACGTCTTCCTCTAACTTTATATTAATGAAACGAGATCCATAATCTTCATATGCACCGGGCTAAGGGGCGGTTGAGCAATTTGTTTTTGTAACGTTAATTCATGTTCTATTTTGGTTTCCAGTGCTGGTCGTTATGAGGTGGATGGATATGTATATAACTCAGATGAAGAACCGAAGATATTAATGACAGGCAAATGGAACGAGTCTATGAGCTATCAACCTTGTGATTTGGAAGGAGAACCCCTTCCCAACACTGAACTCAAAGAAGTAAGCTTTCACTGCAATAAAAAGAATTATCTAGAAATTTTTTAGAAGCTGATCTGCCACAAACTGTCATCCTTCCAAAAGGATAATATGATTAATGGTTGTGAACATATTTAGGGTGTGTGATTGCTTGTAATGCTCTTCTTATGCTAGTGTTGGTCAAAAAAATTTGGCCATATCTATTTATTCTGCTTTAGAAGATTAAAAACAGTTTGAAGAATTTAAGGTAAGTAATATGATTGGTGGTTTTTCTGGAAGGTGTGGAGAGTTGCTGAGGCACCTGCAGATGACAAATTTCAGTATACTCATTTTGCGCATAAAGTAAACAGCTCCTCAACTGCACCAAAGAAGTTATTGCCATCAGATTCTCGCTTAAGACCTGATAGATATGCACTTGAGATGGGTGATTTGTCTAAAGCTGGTTCCGAAAAGAGCATGTATCTCTCTCTCTCTCTCTCACGCACACACACGCACACATACAGACACAGATGTTCATTGGCTCATTGCTTTTCATTTTCTTGGTGTGTCACCTTCAATGAGCGTCTTATCATAATGCTTGGTTTTATCATTACCTGGAAAATAAAAAGACAGCGTAAAGGGAATGGGTCAGATGTTCCAAATGCTACCCAAAGTGTACGTTTAACACATTAAACGTCATAAATCATTTTATCCGAGAAATTAGATAACTATTTAGACAATATAATTTTAATTTTCTTTTAACAAACTAGGTGATATATATAAAAATTTACAAGTTTTGAACGAAAAGTTTTATCGAGTAAACTCGATCCCATACTAAAAAGTTACATGTTTTCACCTGAACCCATTTTCATACGTTGCGCATGCTGCCCACTTGGCCACTTCTACAATCAGTTTATGGTAAAAAACTAAACCTGATGTTTTTCCTCCTTTTCTAGTCTGGAGGAGAAACAGAGGGCTGAGAAAAGGATGCGAGAGTCGAAGGGTCAAGAATTCGTACCAAAATGGTTTGACATGACTGAGCAAATTGCTCCAACACCATGGGGCGATTTGGAGATTTATGAGTACAACGGGAAGTATTCTGAACACCGAGCTGCTGTTGATAACTCTGGCACAGCTGAAGAAGTTAACATCACAACAGCAGAATTTAACCCCTGGCAATTTGGAAATGTTGCCGAAACCAATTGAAGGAAGTTGGATTCATATGTTTTCTAAATGTTTATTTGCCTGCTACTCCTAGTTGTTAAAATTAACATAAATGTTTCTTTGAAGTAGATTCTTGCTGTTGGGTTGTTTTGAATCATTGCACTATATAAGCTTTGAAAATTTTGGTTAACTTCATCTGGTTATTGATTTTCTGTCACAGGGTTGCAAGATTGTAATCCTATGTGTTTTGACTTTAGACACGTAATGTATCTGTATATGTATTTGTATTCGTTCTTGTATTATATGTGTTCATAACAAGTAGGTAAAGGGGATGAAATATGTTAAATAGCATTCAATGTATTTATTGGTATTGACGTATTGTTGACGGGGGAGACAGTAATAAGACTACATTGCTTTGACAGAATTATGTTATGTTGACAAGATAGAATTTGTTAGACTTACATATGTTGCGAGTTTTACTGCGTAGATCTTGAAAATAATCAGACAATCACTGGATAACAACAATGTTATCTATACTATCTTATAATGCTTTTAACATTCTTTTTTTTTTAATTTTAAGACTACTTAATTTTGAGCAGTACATATCTTTATACAAACAATACAAACTCTTACAGCAATAACTCAATTAATTAGATCACCTAATTTATGGTATTTACTTTTAACAACTCATCAAACATGACACCGACAATTTATTAATCTAATTTTTTTTATTTAAATCACTAACATTAAAAAGATTTCTAAAACAAGAATATTATTATATCTAATTGTTAAACAAAAATATATTTTTTAAAAATTAGTAAAAAGAGTCCATGAGAAAAAGGAGAAATAAAGATAATAAAACAATAATGAAGAAAAACATATATGATTTGTTAAATCGACATGTTATCAAACAATCAAACATAAATTATTCACCACTGCCGCATTGCGGAGGTACAATGCTAGTGATCAATGACGTACGCATTTCTTTTATCAGATGTTTTGTTATTATTGGGTAAAAACAATATCATTGGAGGTGTACCATCCAGTCTTAAATAGAATTAGATCTATAATCTAGTCTAAAAAATAAAGTCTGAGTGTAGGCTGAGTGGCCAGTGATGACTGTGTTGTGAATTCGTCAACTCAGTGTAGGAGCTTAGCAGTTTGAGGAGTGTGTAGCAAATGGGTCCTCCAATTTAATGTGGTGATAAGTGATTACCACAGGGCTAGGTGATGGTCAAGTTTTGCAAATCAGCATCTTGGTGTTTTGCTACTTTTGCAAGCCACAATACAAAAATGCACGAGCTAATATGATGAAAATAACGACAGCTTTAAAGATAACAAAAAATAGGATACTATGTCAAGGAAGAAAACGCATAACAAAGCAAGTAAATTTCAAAAAGAATGCCAAAAATGACGCTGCTACTTAAACTCTTACAGTTGATCGATAACCAAAGAAATATTTAAATGACACTTCTAATCAAATAAGCTGAAGCCCATGTCATCATCACTCTCTTCTTTTGGTTCCTCCTGTATTATTATCATTTTAGAAAGAAAAAAACAGATTGGTGATTAACAAGATACAATTTTTATTGATGGATGAAAACAAAGGAACAGAATCTGAGAAATAATTTACCTTCTTTTCCTCTGGAGGAGGGGCGGCAGCAGCTGCAGCACCACCAGCAGCAGGAGCGGCAACTGCTGGGGCACCACCACCACCACCACCACCACCGGCACCAACATTCACAATAAGATCCTCAATGTTTTTCTTCTCAGCAAGCTTGGCAAACAAGCCTGGCCAGTATGATTCACAGCTGACATTGGCAGCCTTCAGAAGTGTGGCAATCTTCTCAGCCTGCAGTCACAAATTCACTTTCAAGAAACCAAAGAAAAACGATTCCACATATGTAATCAGTTTCAAGAAAATACATCGTATTTCAGAAACGAGTTACAAATTAATTCAACATGGATTAATTTTGCTACAAATTAAGCAATGTATTAAGTATTAACAGGTGTCTAATGTAGAGTTGTAGGGATCTCATTTTACACCAACATTTGCTCCTAGTCTACATATCATTTGAATTCAGAAACCGAACCATAAATCTTTTCTGCCCAGATGGAGGTACATATATCACATGAGACCAATTTAACATAAAGCATAACATGCCCAAAATATATAAACATATGCACATATATTATTCAGTTTCAGAGCATGTCAGTGGATACACACATACATGAAAACATCTGACAAAAGATAATAACAGGTCTTAGATCTTAGGACTCGCATTGCTTTTTTACTTATAATTTGCACGATCAACCCCTACATGTTTGATCAAGTTATCTTGCAAAAATGTCAAATGATCAGATTGTATAGAAAAAATATCGTAAAGCTAAATTAAATGTTTCGAATTTTCATAAATTAATCACCAAACACAAAACCAAAGACAGACACGGACAAGGGAGGGAAATCAAAATCAAGTAATCCGATGCATGTAAATCAAATAAAGTAGTAGAGTTAGTTATGACCGTGATGGGAATTCCATCGTCGCTGAGAATCAAAGAAGCGTAAGAACAGGCAAGCTCCGCGATCGACATTCTTCTCTGTAACCAGAGTACAAAGTTACAAACAAAATCGAACAATCGTCGATGGGAAACACTAACGAAAAGACAGTAACAGTTACAACTAGGAATAAAATGATAATTCTTGGATTTAATATGTAAAATAAGATGCGAAAGTAGTATGAGTGTACATCTTGCAGTTCGAGAGCTGCAGCCTGTAAATGTTCAAGTTGAAGCCCTAGGGTTTTGCAGATATTAAAAAAGAAAAATAAAAAAGATTAAAAAGGTTTTAAAGTTGGATCAATCAAGGCCCATTAAGGACAGTCCTGTTTATATTTATAAGCCCATTAGTTGAACATTAGTTGAACGGAGTATGTTTTGTTGTTGAATGTGGAGTTGTGGAGGTAAAACGGATCATCTATTTTAGGTGTTCTATAATCTATAGTGATAGTGATTTATGTTAGTCATTTTATCTGTCTTTCATATTAATTTTTTTGAAAGACAATTTAAGCACCCATGGCATCTACATACACCCAGGGTCGGTTACGAAATTTTGGAGGCACTGTGCAATTTAGTAAAATGTATACCTTAAAACTTAAAAAATGTTAAAAATTAAGTCTGAAAGTAGTTTTCATCTCATGATATACTTCTCATACAAAGTTGAAAATTAATATTTTTTGAAAAGTGTCGTATTACGACAAATTTTATATTAATACGTAGATAAAAATAAGACGGTTAAAAATATATAATTATATTTTCTATAAACAAAAAATATCAAAAGTTATAAACAAAATTTATAAAAACTCTAAAATTAAATAGACTAGTATCAAAGGAAACCAAATTTATAAAAACCACCCTAACATATTACAAAAACTACCCAAACAAATTTACAATAACACCCCCATATACCATTTTAACTTTCAAAGATTGTGTGTCCCCAAGATGAATGATGTATTCTCATTGGCTAACAAGATTATTATACTTAATATGGTAACTTTTTTTTAGAAATTTGTGGCCCCTTATAGAGAGTGTGGGCCTTGTTCGAAGGCACACTTTGAACTTCCTTAGGGCCGGCCGTACATACACCGATACGCTGTCTCTAACTATCTATTAACATATCTTTTAGTCAGAAAAAATAGAATTTAGATTTTAGAACATAGATATAGTTGTTGTCGTGTCAACCAATTTCTTTTATACATAATTAATCAATAGTAACTCCTTATTACTAAAAGATTAATGGAAGTTATTGTTGTTCAACTAATGGGATGTGACTAATCTAATAGGTCACAACTTGGATTGATCAATGATTCACCTTCATTGTCTCCGTTAATACATAGAAACTAGATGAATGTATGATTCAGATAGAGGCGCGACGTTAATTTCTGGTTGTCATAGCTCTACAGATATTTAATGCGATAATCATTAATCACTATAGATTTTATGATCTCTACATAAGAATACGCATCTATATTTCTATAGTGCAAACTGCGTATAATATTTAAATATCTATTTATTGGAGTCATACGATATAAGTTGAAATAATTTGGATGCTTTTTCTTTCTTTTGATTTAAACTATGAATTATGCACATTCCATTAGTAAATAAAGCCATAATAAAGGTTTTAAGATATGCACTTCCAAACACATAAACCGCTCTTGTACATTCTTACGCATTACTAAATTATTTAAATTGAAGCCAACCCTAATTTTGTATTTTTTATATTTGTTATGAATAAATAGCTGGATGAAAATCGTGTTTGGGGGTTTTCATAGAGGAAAATATATCAAGGCATCTTTAGGCATATGACCAACACAACATTGACTATACATTTCTTGACATCACTTCAAAATATTCCAAACTCATTACAACTTTATCACCCACATTTCGAATTTATGATCAAATACAGAAAAAAAAGGGAGATAATGTATCAGTCAATATTTTGTTTCTGTATAACAAGTATACCTCAGGAAGGCTAGTCTTTCCGAAGCATCAGCTTTTTGAGTTGAACAGTTAGCATATCATGCTCGTGTCTCATTTTTTCCAGTAGTGTCTCAACGATAAGCATCTCCTCCTTCAGATGCTCAATCTGCTTGTTTAGTAATGTAACCGTCTCTCCCCTTCTGTCTATGCGAGTGTTGCTCATCCAGGCTGTGTCAGAAACTACTTGGACAGTTTGCGGTCTCAGTAACAGCACAACGATGCTTATCTGCAAAAAGAAAAAAAAAAGAAGCAAACAAATTAATATTTGCGAAATGGCTCTCACCTTTGCCTGATGATATTCATCATGAATAAAACAAAATGAATAATATATATTTAGAGGCCACCCAAGTATTCAAAATTTTAAATTAAAGCCACTCATTTATTAAAACTAGTGGTAAACACTTAGGTGCTTTGGTGTGGTGATTGCTCATTGACCAAAGGTCATGGGTTCAAGTCCTACTGAAGACAAATTGGAGTAGATAAAGGAGCCATTAAAAAAAAAAAAAAAATTTAAAACTATCATATAGATCATTCAGGTATGTATCTTATATCATTTATTTAAGTAATTCAGTACCCACAAAACATGTCAAATGATGAAAATAAAGGTGTCTTAAAAAGAAGCTTAAGGCCATTTTCTTCATTTGGCATGTTTATGTCGAAATTGGTATAATGACACAAGATACATACTTAGGTAGCTTATATGATTAGTGTTTTAATATATGGATAGGCCTTAATGAGAAAAGTGTATATTTGGGTGGCATCAACATACGTGCATAGTATTAGCATGTAATTAGACAAAGGCCGGGTGAAATATACAGAGACATAGCTATTGAAGGAAACATCTTGTCAGTCATAACCTTAATATCTCTAACAAGTCAAATGCTTAAAATCAAAATACCTAGCTACAAAGTAAGCACGTCAAAAATTGCTCGAATTGTACTTTTCTAATGCATCAAACCCATTTTATAATCATATTTGACAAGCTAATTTTTTATAAAAAACATAAAGTTTTGGACATGAGTGTTTCGGTCTAACCTAACCCATTTCAACATGTAGTCATGGACTCAAATTAGTCATTTTGACTCGTTATCCAACCTCTCATTTTACCACCTCTAGCTAAAATGACACGTCAGTCTCTTTGAAGAACAATGATATTGCTATATTTATCTATATGTTGTCTGTATAAATGTATGAAGATTCCTTAAACAGATTTAAAACTTAGAAGTTATCATTAATCATCCCTACAAATGGACAAATGGTTATGATATGGATTTCAAGATATACTTAGCAAATAACTTGCACTTCCCTAAAAAAATTCTTCAAACAATAATCTCACAAGGAAAGGGCTACCCTGGTGCCCCAAAGCTTTAACCGAGTAAAATAATAAAAGTACAAGTAGGGTGTACCTGCATCAGAAAGATGACCACAGCCAGAAGGATAACAACAAAGGAAGGGACTTGGTTCTGAGACTTCAAAGATGAAAATACTTTTGGAATGGAATTTTTGAAAAAAGAGGCCACAGGGCCAGAACCACTCGCAGATCCTTGAAACGAGGTGCTGACATGGTTTACTTCTCGCAATTGTGGAACTGTCTGTGTTGTTGTCATCTCCCTCTGCTGATGTGGCGTTTCTAATTGGTCGTTGGTCCTCACCTGTGCTTCTATGTTTACCTCAGGGATCAAGTTAGCTGAAAGAAGCACCGATTAACGATTAAATAATAATAACACATTAGATATCATGCAATTGTAGCATTTAATAGAAACTTACCTTCTTTATCAATGTCCTTTTGTTTCAGTAAGTCATTTGCCTGTAAGCAAATTAAAAAAAAAAGAACATGGTTAGAACTATTGGACCTTTGAGAAAATAAATTGAAGTAAAATTGGGGAGAGATAATAAAGAAGATACGAGTTCTATCCAGGCTGCGAAAGTATCTCGGCACTCTTCTACTGTAGCCTGCACTATCTTCCCTGAATTTGTAAAACAACTGATAAGTCGTATGTGTATGTGTGTGTGTGTGTGTGTGTGTGTGTGTGTATATATATATATATATATGGAAATAAGGAACTTAAAGTCGTCATTAACCAAAGCGATTAGTCTAGCAAACTAAGCCTTTTAATCTTTTAGATGGAACCCTAATGACCTCCAAAACAGTAGAAAAAAAGCTACTTATGCAAAAAGGGACTTTTTCCTTCATAACGTCCCCCTGATCTAGGCATGTAAATGGCTCGAGCCAAAACCGAGCCTGGTACTTATCAGGCCATACTAGTTTAGAATTTTTTGAGCTTGAGCTTGACTCATTTACGAAATGTTAAGCTCGGGCTCGGCTCGTTTAGGCTTGGGTATTATTTTGAAATTTCCATTGAAAATACAAATATAGATATAAACAACGAAAAATATAAATATAAACTAATATACATAAAGTTTGTTTAGGCTCAATCCACCTCTTTGAGGCTCGAACTCGGGCTCGTTTAATAAATGAGCTTTAGACCAGGCTCGAGCGCTCGTTTCGAGCTTTTAACGATCCGAGCTTGGGTGGCTCGCTAGTTACATCCCTACCTTGATCTGATCTGCTAACTCAATGATAAGCAAAAACAAGAACAAAAGAATTAAATAAGCAAGCAAACCTTTCCACATAGTTTTCTTGGAGAATGCCACATTCACATATACCCTTAATGTGCAGCCCTCATTCGAGTCCGCTACCACATCCCATAGTCCCTATAAACATATCAAATAAAATTAATTATGTTTCCTCTTTCTCAACAGCCATAAAAATTTGGTAAATTCTCTCCTGCTCGTTCACATAAAACATCTCACAAGCTTAGGGTCTATAGCAAAGTATTTGTCTCCAAAACTATTCATGAAGCTTTTTACTTAATGATGCTGATTCATCATGCAAGCATGTCAAAAAGAAATTACCAATCAAAATTAGAGCAGTATTAGATGTATTTAGAGCAAATAATTAAAACCCGTACCTCCACACAAAAGTAGTCTCCATAGGGAACATCATTAATTACTTGTGATGTCTTCACAACCAAATGACTAGCACAAATTAAAGTTAGAAATCAATTAGGAGGAGCAAAGCTGTAAAACAATACATGACAAGAATAATCCATGCAGCCTTTGATAAGCTTAACAAAGATGCGATAATAAAATTCAAGTTTGATCATTGGAGCAACCAAGTTTTAAAGACATAAGAAACTAGAATTGAGACATATTTACAATGTCTTCATCAGTTTGATCATTGCTTATTTAAAGACATAAAATTCAAGTCTTCATCAGTCAAAGAATCTGCCAGGTTGATCTCACACTCACCACTTCCAATTTTTGAATTGAGACATATTTACAGCGCCCCACATATCCACACAAAGGATTAATTGTTATGAACTCAAAATAGGAACTTTAAGCATGTTGCTTAATTTTTTAATTTTCTAAGGCAAGAGTGTTATGTTTGTGCATGCAAAAGGACCGCAATAGTGGCAACACAATTAAATTTGTTCACAGTACTAAAAAGATTTAACATGGGAAGAACGATGACCAAACGTTCAATCTATATTTGGAAGAATCACCCTCTTGAGAAATGCAGTCTACCTGTTTCTGTAAACTCGAAAGTTCTGTACTTCATTGCAAGTACCAAATCTAGCACCTAAATGAAAAACAAATGAACATTAAGACTGCAACAATTGAAAGCTATAAACGGTAAAGAAATGCAACAGAATTACAACTACTACTATGACAATTCATACCAAAATAAATTTTGATCGGATGCTGAAACGATACTTCACGAGCATAACCAAGTTGGTCATGGGGTTTCCATGAAGTACACCTAAGATCTGGAAAGCAAAAGAGAAACTATTGTAAATTAAGTTTAAGTTTCACAGTGATTATTAATCAATTTCATCACATTCATTTCAAGGCACCTTTATCTCCACATTTTTTATGATATGATTCGAGAAAAGGGAGTGTGGCATCTGAGAAAAAGAAACTAAAGAACTCATCCACCTTTATCTGCGTTAGAGATTAGAAGCAATAAGAAAAAGATAGTGCAAGCAAAAGTGAGATATTGTAGTCACTATATATTAAGGCTAAAAGTACTACCGGAAATGTAGATTCTGCAGCCAGTGTATAACCCTCAGGGACTGCACAGACAAAAAAGAATATATGAAGGATTAGAAGATATGCTTGAATCAACAGATTATGTTTTTTTGGTGGTGGTGAGAAGAAAGATCAGAGACATAATACAGTAAATTTACCCTATACTCTTTTTAGGGAAAAGTAGACACTATGTTAACAACATAATATATAGGACATTAACTGTCGACAAGTGTAACTCATAGATGCTTAAAGTACTAACCAAGTGGTGCATCAACATCCTCAATCTCCCATGCTAAAGATTTTCCAGAAGATGAACAATCACTATTTTGAACAATGACGGTGTCCTCATCTACTGCATCTTGCAGTCTTGGAGATGTCAACGACACCTCAGCTTCAGTAACAGGTGAAGCATTGGTAATTTCTGGTGTGAAGTCACCCGTGTTTCTGTTTAGCATGTAGCTAGCTAATCAGTACAATCATTAAGCGAAGGTAAATTCGTTACTGTTCAAGAACATACCTGTTTGTAGTTGCAAGTTCGTCCCCCATCGGTCTGGATTCATTGAAATCTTCTACGGCAACAATTTCAGGCTCTTCGTCAATAAACTCGGATCTTGAGTCCTGAAATCAGTCAAATTAAAAAAAAATTCAATACAAAAAGATTCACCAGCTTGAGAAAATACCAACAAGGCATTATCAACCTTTCTAGTAAGAACAGAGCATATACTAATACACAAGAAAATTTCATTTACAATAAGGATCTGGTGCATTTGAATACAATGTAATAGCTTCACTGTCACGCGTTAAAGTTGCATAACACTAAAAGTTGACATAAAAAACTCCCACTTTTACTTTGGATGCACATAAGAAAACTGAACAACTTCAAATTTGATCCAAACATTTAATTGTTGTGTAGCAGCAGATGGTTCTCAATTTTTTCATCATAATATTTTTCAAAATTTTGAAGTAATGGCCAAATCTATGCTAAAAGAAAAGACAGGTTTTATATAATCAACTTGACAGAGAGCAAGAAGCTGTACTAACGTGCCATATTTCAGGTACACTGAAGAAAACCATGAATAGAGAATAAAGACAAAACAGAAACAGTCAAGCTTTTACAAGCAAGACGAACAGTATTATAAACCACAAATGATTAGACATGATTATCAATTTAGCAACGATTGTACACTATGTTAAAGATGTATAACCTGTTGATCAGAAATAACTTTACTTCCATTCCCATGTTCCACCCAACCATCATTAATGAGCTTAAAGGCTTCATCGCGCGATAAGAACGACGTAAAGAAGTACTGCATAATAAAGGCAAGTTAAGATGTCAACACATAGTGTTTACACAAAAGTAAAAATGTAGTTCATGTTAATTTTCCAGATAGAACCCTAAAAACCCAATAAAAGTTATGTTCCAAATTCCAATTAGATATAGAATAGAGAAGGTTCAACAATGCTACCTTTTTTTCTGAAGCTACTAATTCTATGGCAGTTGGGAATATTCCTGCAGTCTTGGCTCTTTTTACCGAGGTAATTTCATCAAAAGGAATTATTTTCTGCATGTGAACACCCAACATTATAATTAATTTGCATCTTGAAATAGGAAATGAATCACAAGGGAGATAAATGACCTAGTAAAGTTATCCACATATATGAGAAAATGACTCACCCCTCCACCCTCCCCAAAATAAAATTCGTTCAAGTGCAAGCTTGGAGGCATAGACGAGCCTATAAATTAACAATAAACTGGATGTTACCAGTTTCGGACTAGCTCCGAGTACTAGGAAAACCAGCATATATACGGCTGTGAGCATATTAATACAGTTGGAAAAGTAATTTATCTTTTAAAAAGATGCAATTTTCAGTCTATGCTATGAGTTCTCTGTATTTGATTACTTTCTCAAGAACAAAATTCTGATAACTCAAAAAGCCTAAAGGTCCTGATTTATAGGTTCAACACTTTGCGTATTTCCCAGTGAAATATTAGGAAGGGGAAGTTTCACCCTCACAGGTGTGATTGCCTAGGTAATATAAGAAAATATTATCCCTCGACCTCACATTAGAAAACTCTTCTTTGTCAATTATGTCCACTGGCGGAAAGATGTTTTACAAAAAGACTGTTATACAAAAGTCAAAAGAGGTAGAAAGGTCTTTTTTCCTCTTCTAAAAAGGTCCCCTTTTTTACCACTGGTTGCCTGCAACATTTCAATATGGTTGACGGAAATATGATAATAACCTCTAAAACTAGAATGCCTGACTTATACTAGAGAAGTCCTTCTTAGAGACCTTTCATGAAAATGCACATATAAAAAAAAGGTTTAACCTTCACCTCTGGTGACGGACTTTTCAATTATTCAGGATAGAGAAGAAACAAAACAAGGAAGCAAATCTCATATTTCATAAAGAGAAACAAACCCCGAAAAGCAAAATTTCCTCAACTAAGGATTGTTGTCAAGATCTTAATGGTATGATTTAACTCAAACTCCAATTTGAGGAAAATACTATCACCACAATTTAACAGCTCCAGCAACCATGGGTGATGGGACCAAATTGCTTGTAGCACCATGACCTACAACACAAGTAGATCGCGATCCGAAAGACCAAACATAAATCTCTCTTAAGTTGTGATCAATGTTCACCTGATTATCAACCAATAAGCAGGATATTTTTTATATATTCATACCTAGGGTTAAACAAACTAAACCTCCGAACTGTCCAGCACATCTTCTTTAAGGATTTAGAGCTTAACTTCCACCTCCATGGTAGCCCACTGAGGACATTGTCAGGACCAACCATGCAGCAAGGTGGTTCCCTTGATGGGTACCCTGATAGCTTAAAAAATGGTTAATGAAGGTTTGCGTTTATGACCATGTTTCTTGCAGGAGTGACCTCAATATGAGAGAAAGAGATCTGGAACAGATCATGTGACATGTTAGTGTGATCAGATCACAAGACCCATATGTCTGGCCCATCTTCAGTCAAACTTAATGAAAACCAAAATTTATAACAAGCAAGGTTGGATCAAGTGGTTATCACCCTTGCCTCTGGAGACAGAAGTCAAGGGTTTGATCCTCACTCCTTGCAAGGCCGGAGGTCCTACTCTACATTTAGTAGAACTGGAAGCATCCTCTCTACCATAGGTAGAGGTATGGGTGTCTACATCTTAACCTCCCCCATACACCGTGCAAACGGTATTGGGACCCATAACCCGTGGAAGACGGTATTGGGTGTTACTTTACTTTACTTTTACTTTCGAGTATTCAGGATATCAAATTTCACTGGTCATCAGCACAAGTTCTTATCCACTACTAGTTTTTCCTACCTCTTATCCGCAACAGCTCATTCAACTGTCATGTTTAGAGTGTCATACCTACAGTTGTACAGTCTCGCAGGTATCCGCCGACACTGCATCACACTAGGTGCACACACAATAACACAACTGGTTGTGTTGGATAATAAGATCGTGTCAGTTGCCTATACTAGCTACTTCATGAAGAACTATGAGGCTGGATAAGCTCATATAAAACGCTGTTACCACATATATGATGTACATCATTTCCATTATGGTTTGGGTGCACCAACTAAAAGAGATCTGGTGGAGCAATTGGGTAAGTAAAATGTCAGAATAAGAATCTATGGATGTACATGTGGCTGTGGATGCTACTTAAATTAGCCTAACACAGCATAAAGAAGTTGTCATAATGGCAGAATAGTTGCTTTCATACAACACTGCCAAACAATATATGTGCCCCGAATAAATAACCCACAAATAAATGCAATTCCCCCCTCTTGGGTAGTATTTCCTTATAACTTTCACGAACACCCTTACACACTTGTAATCACCCAATTGACTAGTACATTGCGGGTAAGTTGAATTGTGTGCGTAGACATACCAATTATTATACTCGAGATGTAGACACCCGATTGAGTACTACCATGGCACTCTTAAGGAACAGAAAGGAGAAAGATAAACACAAGAAACGAGCAAAACATAAAAGCAGAAATAGGATGGAAGGATAGCATTTTGTATTCAGAGCAACTTTAAGCCGATCTAACTAAAATTAAAATAGGAAAACAGTTACTCCGGGTTCACATAAGTTACCTTTGTCTCAAATCCAAATAGGTTCGAGTAAAAACATATGTGATGAACAAACAGGTACATATGCCCCTACAACACATTAAACAAGAGAAATCAGAAAAAATTAGCACATGCATGTAAGCCTATTAAACTAGAAATGAAGAAAGGGTATCTAAACAGTAAACATGTGATCTCCAAGGTGTTAATGGCCCAAAGGACCGCTCGGATGCCATTCAAGGCGTCACTTGACAGTGATGTTCAATTAATTATCAATAAAGTGGCCGAAAAATTAGCAAAAGTTGCGTTTGGAACGCAAAACATGCAATAATTATAGAATTGTGAGGGGCACACATCACGATGATACCAATATGTAGAAACTCAAAAATTAAACATCAAAAGGACCAACCAAACCTGAAGAATGAAATTCTCCTGCAATGCACAATTGAAATCCTGAATAAGCACCTAATATAAAGGAAAATATTAGTTAGACAAACATAGTGAAGAGGTAGGCATGCTGAAGTTAAGAGATGAATAAGATAGAGTAAACCTACTCCAAAAGTTTGTAAATGCTAATCCAACAACAATGGGGCACATGCTTTAAGGCAGGTAAAGAAGACAATTGTTGACCAGAACCCATTGAACGGGGCCAAAATGTTCAAGAACAGGATAAAATATATGAAAAAAAGAAGAAGGTAGCAAGCAAATCAAAGAAGTATAATTACAATACACTTAAGACAATGCTTTTATCTACATGTTCGTTGGAAGTATAGGTCTTAAGGGACTATTAGGCCACAATTTAACTAAACAGCAAAAAGTTTAATTAAAGCACAATGTTTAATTAAAGCAGCTGGAGGACTATACCAAAACAGGCAACATGAACGTGATGATGACTTGAGGATTTTCACCCGAAATCAATTAGAGAGAGAGACAGAGTGAGTGAGTGTGTGTGTGTGAGAGAGAGAGAGAGAACCAACATATCCTAGTGAAGCCTGTTCCTGCACTCTATACAATAAGGAAACCTATCACATTTTCAAAAGCTAAGTGAAACAATCAAGGCTCAATAACATGGTTGGAATTCTCGTTCCATGTCCAAAAACATTTCTATACATTTATTTCAACCATTCAAATGTTTCTTAGTGAATTTCCACCCACGCTAACATCCTTCTATATATGCACATGCACTTCATCATGCTCATTTTCGTTTGTCATCTTGCATGCATGTTGCCACTTGCGATTTGATAGCCCAGAGTTGTCTCTATAGATCGTGAAGGTCTTGGTGTAAAAGTTACCGTTGGCATAGTTCATTTTAGCCTAAGAGTCTAAGACAAGTAGTTTCCGAAGTGTTCCTCAGCCCTCTAGATTATCTTCCATGCATACCATAATATAACCGATAAAAGCTACATCACAATTTCTGAAACAGCTACTTAACATTGAACCTTATGGAAACTAGTTTTTCATACATAACTTCATAGCATTAATGTACTATATAATTTTTTCCTTCTTAAGAGCCCAACATGGCAGCATATATGATCCATGGTACCAATCATATGCATTCTCTAGATGGATATATGCATGCAGATTTGTCTACACCATGTATCTTCACATGAGGCATCTTCCATCACTTAGCCTAGTCCAAAATAGAGTTAACTAGTTTAGACAAACTAGCCTCTACCTTTTAACATCTCTTTATTCACACATTTCCGTTGTCAGAATGATGCCACTAAACACCTAGAGAACCAACCCGAGCCCCACAAACACCAAACTATATAATACTAATCTTTTATAAGGTAAAAGTCACCAAATATTTGGTCCTACACACGAATTTATATTAATGCTGTCTTAAATCTATAAGGTTCTCCAATATTCCCCTCACAACCTCCGTCGAAAAACTAATCAAAGCATTTCCGCCACCTTTCCTGAAACTAGTCTTCTCTTAAGACATTATTACTCCACCCCTCTTCCTCCATTTAGTAGCTATAAAACCTTAAACAATGTATTAACATCATCAGCTTTTTATTGTTTAGTGCCCTATATTACGCTTCATGAATAATGATGTCCATGTTGTACCTTGTCCATGAAATGAAGTTTCCAGAATGCTAGCATAGAACACATCAGCCAATAGTTATATCAAAACTTTAACCTTTATAACAGTAACTCAGTAAGACAACTCAAAATGCACAACTAATTTCAAGAAACTTAGCTTCTTTAAATAAATAATAAGGATGGTAGTATACATTTAGCATTTGTTCCTTTTTGTTATCAACACATTGATTGTGCTTTAATAACTTTCTCCTCTAATAGAAACATCTGGTTCTTTTATTTTCTTTTTTTCAAGAGAGAGATCTCGTCTTTAAAACAAGTTGAGTTCCAAACATCGATCAAAAATTTTGAACTTGTATAAAACTGAACTCTCTTTTCCCTCAGTCAGAAGCCATTCCTTAAAAAAACTCCAATGCCATCCAACAATTAACTCATACACATATTTGAACATCCTAAAGCCTGTTACTCAGAGCGTTAATAGTACAATCACCGACGACCATCTGAATCAAATCATATCGCACCATAACAACTTCAAAACAAACAATATTTCACCATTTCTGCCTAATTATCAGCCCCCTAAATCGCAACCCCTGTCGTGCCCCCATACCAACATATAGGAACCCATTCTAGTCCTACAAGAAGCATGAAATCCATATCTTTAATACAAGTGCATCTCTTAATAGGTAAATGGCCTAGACTAAAATTCCAAAATGTTCCCAATTGCATCACTGAATGATGTCTAGTCCAAAGTAATCCTACATAAAATATCCTGTATTCAGTTAGAACTATTGCATTTTTTTTTGGTACATAGAATTTCTAAATGTACTTCACATCAACAATCATTGTCACCAAACTTTATATGAGCTAGTTGTATAGAAATTCACTATTTGAAAACACAGTACATGGCAATTTGCAATATCATTAAACACACTAATAATATATCATTGGACGTGACATAAAACTACTATATTGTAATGGTTGGGGAGGCTACAGTTATCGAAATACACATTATTGGGTGAAAAATCCTGAAACTATAACTTCAGGTTACAAAATCAAGTAACATCCTACAGTTAGGGATTGTAAGATAAAGAAACGGATTACATCACCAAGAATCTTAACATAAGTTCAATATTACCTGAACAGCGTCATGATAAGAGAATATGTTAATTTGACATCCCTAATATCCAAATGTGATAAAACACTATCCAAAGAAGGTAGAATCTAAAGCAATTGACCTGTATCTTCCTTCTATTTTTGTATTTGTTCTTTATTAGGGCACAACATGAGCAAGTCACCGAACACACCCAAATAAATGTGCAAACAACAGTTTTTAATGAAAGTCGGCATAATTACTTCTTCAGGCGGAAGACGAAACAGCTGTCGATATTCTTCGCTCCTCAAAGACGGCTGAGGCAAATTAACAACAAAATTAAACAATATTTAGATATTAAAAACTCATGATCAGTCGTATAGTGAGCTGGTACTCCAATTTCCAATCCAGATTCCATTACGAAACTTAATCGCACCTGAAATTCGAATTGCCTAGAAGATTTAGGTGGGGAAGTAGAGCTATCAACCGGATCTGCCGCCGCGGAGGATGTAGAACCATATACCGCCAACGGAGGATCGTCGGCAGTTGTAGCATCGGATGAGTTCGTTGTAGGTGATTTGTCCATAGACTGTGAGGGAGGTGCGATATTGTCGCCGGAGGAAGTCGTCACCACCGCCATGCCACGGTAATTATGACGGAGTGATCACAGTGAAGAGACGTGTACCGGCGGCGATGGTAAGTGGATGAACCACGTGGGCTTTTCACTTGGGAGTTGACGTTGGAAGACGGGAAAGGAAAACGTAGGCGCCTCGCCACTATACAAGTGAAGCTAACGATTGCTCCTTTTCCAGCGCTTAAATTCTTAGGTACAGAGTGATGTACATATTTTAATTAGTGACTTACCGCCTACTAAATTTCTGTTATTGTGGGTTAATATTTTTAGCCCTGGAAGTCAATAATAACCAAACACTAACAGCCAGTAATATGTATCTTTTCGTGATCTTTTTTAGGAAAATAATATATATATTTACTATTTTTTTTATTTTATCATTACTTATCACAAAATTGTATAAATCTTCTTTATTGATTTTAATAATTGTATTAATATTATTAATAGAAAGATAAGTATAAAAAATAGTAAAATGATGCATCACCTTTCTTTTTTTTAGTAAAAAAAACAGGTATATATTATAGAATTGTGTTCAATAGAGTCCATATAAAAAAACATAGTTTTCAAATTTTAATATTTAATCACATGTGATTCAGTATACGATTACATGTGATTGTAATAACATCACATGTTAATTACCAAATACCATTCCGTCAAAACTTTAAAAATTTAATCTGAATCATTGATAAGATTGATCCTAAGACTTAAATTAGTCCCTCAAGACTATGCATTAAGTATGAACTATATTAAACATTTTGTTATATATTATATTTATTTCTTATTTTACAACATTTTGTTTGATAGTAATTTGATTGTTTGAATAGTAGTTGTACGATCGGCCATTTATAACAATTGTTGTCTTATTTAATTATGTATTAATTTAGGATTCAACTTAATTCATGATTTATTTATTCTCATTTAATGTTTGTGAAATTTAGTTTGGGGTTCCTACAACTCGCTAAAGGGTTGGTGAGTCACATCCCTCTAAGGAAGTGGGGCCTGAGTTTGTTGGGGAAACGGTAGGGTTCTCCTCATTCATTTAATTAATGAGTGATATCAATTATTAAAGGTTAAATATAAGAGTGTTTGTTGTGGGAATGGGATGGGGTATGGGGTGGTAAAGGGGTGGAGGTGGTTTCGTATTTAGATCACACGTTGTGGTCGACTCGAAGCTATCGGATGAGTTCGGGTATGGCCAGGTACACCAAAACGTGACTTTGGGTATGAAGATCGAGTAAGGAGAGCGGGTTTTGGGACTCGATCGAGTAAAGGAAGCATCTCACCCTCCCCCCTCCCAACGCCACCTCAACCAATCACATCTTTACACATAATTTATTTATTAATATAAAAAAAATGTGGATAGTTTGAAGGTAAAGTATAACACTTAATTTGGATAAGAGGAAACAAAATGATGTGACGCTGATGTGGTATTGGGTAAGGAAATGTTGCAGGTAAGGTACAATGCATGGCCTTAAGTGGCGTGGTGTTTTTGATGAAGTGGTGTATATCGTACAGAGTGACGAAGGTTAAGTGGGTCTTATACATATTTTTATCTCTTTTTTTATTTTATTTTTCTTTATATAAATATGATATTTAATTAGTTAATAAGTATTATACATGTGTGATGTGTCCCATAATTTGATATGGTTGTCAGTGATTACTACAAGGCTGAATGATGAGTTAAGTGGTAGGGGAAAATAGCCGATGAGGGTTACTAATGTTGAGTAATGTCCCACATTGGACGAAAGAGTGACTTTGTAATGAGTTTGTAAGGGTCATGGGCTACTCCTCTCATAACCAATTGGTTTTGAGTTGGAACCCCACAAACTTACATGGTATCAGAGCAAGGTTCACCCACTCCACGTAACCCATAAGTATTCATGTGTTAGGCGCAAGAAAAATAAAGAACGCCACACGTGAGGGGGCGTGTTGAGTAATGTCCCACATTGGACGAAAGAGTGACTTTGTAATGAGTTTATAAGGGTCATGGGCTACTCCTCTCATAACCAATTGGTTTTGAGTTGGAACCCCACAAACTTACAACTAACACTCTAACTGACTATGAGTAAGGTATTTTACTTTATTATTTTTAAATTAGATAGCATGATTTCCATTCATTTCCGCTTTCTTTAAAACAATGATATGTTATTCTATCAGCACAGGATGGCATTAGTCATGTGGAGTCAAATAATTCTCTTTCTTTACTTTATAAATAAATTCTCGCACTTATATTCATCTTGCATATAAGAAGATATATAACTCGAAAAGTTGGTTTATGTTTCATCTCAATCACGGCTAATTTATTGTTCCTCTTAATTTCGGTTAAAAAAATAGTTTATTTCATTTTTTTTTCTTTTCTTTTTTTCTAAAAAAGTTATAGAACAAGATATTATCAAATTCTTCTAGATTATGATGAACCACTAAACCAAATATAAGTTTAATTAAATGGATAACTTCTTTTTTTAGATGTTATATCAAATTTTAGTAGTCTATTTATTAAACTTATTAAAGACATACGTTACTTAATCTAGTCCTTTTGTTGTTATCTCACGTTTTAAGCAATATGTTTAAACACCAGATCCAAGAGTATCAATAAATTCGGTGTTACTAGAAAGATGAAATCATCATCTTTAAAAATATACAAAACTAATTAACAAAAAAAGATCGAGAAGCGGCCTAAATATTGACCCAAAACAAGTCAAAATGTGTCGTACAGTAGTAGAGTGGTGTGGGCTTATGCATATTGGCAAATGGCAATTTGGCAGTGAAGGTTGTTGGACCACGGCTTGAAGGCTAGATGGCTAGACCTGCTTCGGAGCCAGGTATGGGCCTGTGTGGTCGGGTCTCCCATTTGACCCGTAGTAGGTTTCTTTAAGAAAATGAGGTTACCAATTTCGTAGATTTGCCATTAAAGTTATATACAATTGTTTGAACGAATAAAACTGAAAACATGCCAAACTGATATTTTGTTTTAAAATTTATTAGAATATGTGTGGTTATGAACTTATGGCTTGTTTCAGTTTAATCAATAACCGTCTCATTAATAAACCACTTCACCAAATACTTAAATGTTAACCTTCACTTTTAGTGATATAATAACTATTAATTGTATTTTATTAGCTTATTAATAATTAATAATTATTAGTTAATGTCAACTTACTCGAACCTTTATCCAAATTATTCTCAATATAATATCATTAACGTCAATTTACTTTTACTGTTTTGGGATTAAGTACAACTAACTTTTTGAAGATTTTCTTTATAATAACATGTAAAGGCCAAACCAACAAATTTAAACCAAAAAATATATTAGAATGTAAGTTTATAATTCGAATAAAGACATCACAATATTACTAATAAAGACATCGCATGTTAAGAAAACGTAACAATGTCTACTTATACATAGTTTAAAAAACCGGACCGGCTATAACCGTTGTTATATAGATTTACTGGTTTGGTTGAAGCCGTTTCATACAGTTTTTCCTGGTTTTAGTCCAGTACTTTGATTTGACGGTTTCTTGGCTATTTTCTCATAGCTGATTTTCTCATTTATTTTAAGCAGGTGCTTATTTTTTATAAATAAACATATAATTCAAGATAAAAATATTAAAATATTGAAGCGAGACTCACAAAGTATGGAAGAAATCATGAGAAAAACTATCGCACTTCCTTTTTGTTGGTTTCAATAGTCTCAGTTACTCATTTTCATAAGTCTTAGAGATTTTTTCTTAAAAATAAAAAACTGATTACGGTCCCCAGTCCCCACTAGCTAATTAATTAGATGATTATTTTTATAAATGTGTCATGTGCGTATAGTAGAATTCAGAAAAACACTCACTAAGGTAGCACTTAAAACAAAAGTAAAAAGACAGTGATCCCTTTTTAATTTTTAATTAACATAAAAACAAAATTTTATAATAAAAACCTATACCAATAAATAGATATAAAACTATGTGTTATTAGATGCATTAAATGATTAACATATAAATCTCGTTTTTTAACTGTTAGATTAAAGTTTTAAGTTCTGGATATCTTTTCTCAATTCTGCTTAAGAAGTGTTTTCTGTTTATCGTCTCTTTTCTTTTATCCTCTCTCTCTCTCTCTCTCTCTCTCTCTCTCTCTATATATATATATATATATATAAAAGAAGGTGCTTAAAATAAAATGTAAAAAAGTATGTAATTTATCATGCGCCATTGAAACCAATTTTATCCCATTTGTCATTGTGGACTCCTCGCTACTCTTTCATATCTTATCATCTATACGCCTCCCATTGAAAACTATAAACCCGGATTCTTTATAAACCATATAAAAAAAACTTCTCATATCAAACTTTCAAATGAGTAAATTATACTCTGTATAGAAAAATCCGAGATGTTACAAAAAAAATCTTCTCTAAACAGAGTCGTTCAATTCCCCAACTTATCCGTCACCGTTGTTAATGAAACTTTTGTACGCATCACAAACTCATAAATACACAAGTCTACATGTATGCAATGTCAGTATGCGTGCCTATCTCCACTTCACCCACGCCACGGGCCACGGGGTGGTAGTGCCGCTCAACTTAGAAGCATACGGAGTGGGGTGTATCCCCCCCACTTGGTGACACATATTAGAGTTAAATGCCACTCTATGGCATCTTGGAGTTGGCTTCAGCGTGGAAATCCCCCCTAAACTAAAGCTACGTGGTGTCTTTTTTAGATGGGTTCCATGATTATTTCCTCTCTCACATTTCTATTAAATTAATTAATGGGTATTATGTGGGTTCCAGATTTCAGTGTGGTGAAAAGTAATCATTACGTGACTGAGTAGTGAGCTGAGTGGTGAAAGAAAAAAATAGATGTGACGGTGTAATAAGTGTGATGAAAAGTAACCACGCCCCCACTCTTAATAACTTGTCTAATGACCCATTGATGGGTATCTACTACAACTACTTTTCTTCACTCATCTTATATAGTTTCGTACATAGTTTTTAATCACGGTATTTTTTAAGAGGTATTTCTTTTGTTTTTGTTGAAAACTAGTACATCAATATCAATGTTGGATAATTGTGTTTCGGTTAACTTCAACTATGAATCAAATTTGCATTTCTTAATATGCCCATTTAAAAATTAGTAAATCAAAGCTAAGTGATTGTGTATAAACTAGTTTTTGATATGAGTTAATGAGGTTTTGCATTTAAATCAAGGATATATTTGATGTATGCATGCATGTGAGAGTTGTAAAAAAATAGATATAGTCGTATAGATATGTGGATGAACACATATTCAACACATGCTACATATTGTCAACTTTATCATCAACTACATGCCTACTAATCAATTAAACAAGTTAGATCAATAGTGGATTTTGTACTAGAAATACCTCATATTATAATAAGAAAATGCACCTCTTGTATACTCTTTCATATGTTATAAGATTCTATTACTTTTTTTATTTTCAATTCTCTTAAAGTTGTAAAATTATCTTGTTAATCTTAAGCTATATATTATTAAAATTATAACAATATATATATATATATATATATATATATATATATATTCAAATCTTAGAAGAAAAAAAACCAACACGTACATATTTTTCCAATGATTAAAACATTAATTACCGACAAAGCAACCAGACTAATTTGTCAAATATAGCTGCAATCCATTTTTCTTCGTTGTTTCGTCCTAATAGAAACGAATGTCTAATTTATAAACATATATATTATTTTTAACTATGAGAATAACAAGTAACAAATAAAGGTAGAGTGAAAGAGACAAATCAATTTACTTTAATCGGTCAAAAAGAGAGTTTTGCATTTAGACCCACATATTTTGCATTAACTGAGCTTTATATCCACATTGTACCTTTTTAGACAAAATACCCAATTGTAACACCTACAAAACCACACATGTCACTTCAGCCTTACAAACCATATTTACCTATTTCCATACTTACATCTAGTCGATAGTGAGAAAATTGAACTCCTTTTTATCTCACGTTACTTTTTATATATCCTATTAAATATTACACTCTTTTATCAAGATAAAGTTATTTTAGGTAATTAAAATTATTTATTTAATTATCTTCATTATAAAGTTAACGTCTAGTAACCGTCTTTTGATACATAATTTTCATATATAAATTAGTGTTTTTCTATCATTTTTGAAGATATGTAAGGAAATAGTACATGTGGTGAGTTTGGAAATGCAACCACTAAGAATGATGATATGAATATGGCTCACCCATACATTCAATTAAAGGGATATGGAAATGTCTGCGATATAATATGTAACCTTAAAAAGTATCTTAGTATCGAAACAAGTATAGTTTAAAATGTCAATATAACACACTATTAACAACAAACATACAAATACAATAAGTTTATAGTTACAAACATACTGTTATAAGGTAAAACTAATGTAAAAGGCAGTGCAATTTATATATATAGCAAAGAATATAGTGCAACTATACAGCTGAAGCATTCACATGCTACAAGGTGTAGATGTGATTGCCAAGGAAATTGTTAATTCTCTAAATGAGTTAACGCAGTAGCCAATTAACAGATTAACAACCCCCTAAGAAAACCTCTAAAACCCTAAAACAAATGTAATTAATGCAACAAAAAAAACTAAAAGTTTCTATAGTGATGATTATAATGACTGATTGTCATGACAAATGAAGCCCAAAACTAATTGTTTATAAATACACATACACACACATATATACATATGTAGGGTGGAGATCTCATACAAACACGTTTTACCTGCGAACGAAACAAGAAAAATGCACTAAAAATGTTGCATCTTCAAGATGTGGTAAGATAACCATTGCATACACGAGATGTACCTAGAATTACTAACCCACCATCATCACCCTACACAATTCGAGATAGAAACATTACCAAAAAAACCACATCATCTCTGAGACGTAGTAGAAATAATAGTTTCACCTACACAAGATGTACCTACAATTACCACACCATCATCGACGCATGTACTCGTAAACCATCACTTGCACAATTTAGGGTAGAAACATGTCAACCATTAGGGTCGATTGAACGGATAATGATTCATTGGCCACCAATCCATAGTTGATTTAATGGCTCATGGCATCAATCAGAGCACAAAGTTGAAGGCAATAATCGAAGTTAATCGATGATTGAAGAGTGCCAAATCAAAGGGAGTGATTCGAGGAGGTGCAATGGAAATGAGCAACAATTGAAGGCAATAGAGGAAGAGATATGTTCTTAATCAGCAACGACGAGGGTGGAGAAATCTGTTATTAATCGACGACGACGAGGGTGGAGGAACGCTAGCAGGGGCACTACAGAGTGATGGTAAATTCGTATGAAGACATCAAGTGTCAAATGCAACACACGTTCGCATCGTTAGTAGATTAGTAGTGTTTGTATTTGATCCCACGTATGAATCTTGATATAGCGTCTCAATATTACATATACTCCTATTTCATTGTCATTTAACACAAAAACCTATGAGATCTAAAATCTAAAACAAGGTTCGCTTCACCAAATTATTATAATTTCATGTCATTTTACTCTTTAAGATAATATACTATTTCTCATATTTTATTCGTATATCCCAACCAATGTTAAATAAAAGTGAGATTGAGGATCAAAAGCCCATCACTATATAAACATCATCATCACGAACAAACAAAACTACAATATATAAAGAGAATCAAATTAAATATTAAATTACGTGTTTCATTTTGGTCATTCGTTTGTAATTATATTTTTGATATATAACTTTATAAAGATACGATTCGTTTATTTAAAATTTTATTTTTATTTTGATTCTAATCTGTTTGCTGTTAACTTTTGGAAATAACGTTTTTTTAATCTTTTTTATTGTGTTAGTTTTGATCTCTAAGATTTTTAAATATCTATACTACATTATAAAACATTTAACACTTTTGCTTAAACTCTTAAAATTTAAGTAAGATGAATTTACAATATACCCTCATTTAAACCTAAAAGAAAACAACTAAATGGACTTAATTATATTCTTAATTACCATTATAATAACTAAGCATTTCATAATAAATGATGTTTTAAAAAAGTCAAGTCAAAACAAATTAATTTGTAACCTATAAGATATTAATACAAATTAAATAAAAATTAATAAATAGTTAAAGCAATAAAGAAATTGAAAAGTAGAAAAAAGTATAGATGTTGCGGATGAAAATTATTCAAAATCATAATAGTGCGTGATTATGGTACCCGTACTTTATCGAAAATAAACATTTTATCGAGTGAGAATTATATGTCTTCGCCGCATTGCACGGGTACTATGCTAGTATATTTTTAGTGCACAAGAGGCTAAGATATCCGATTACATATAAAAGATAATCATTAACCTTATATAACAGGGTAAATTACATACGACATAATGAATTGTGTCTTAATTATCATTGTATATAATCAACTTTATTTTTTTTAATTAATACAATCAATTTTTATAATTTTCCAATTGTATCCAAATTGTTGTATACTATTAAAATTATGGAAAAGTTCATCGTATAAAGTGATAGCTAAATATTAGATATAGAAAAAAGTTGTTTGCATATAATGAAAAAACTATGAAAGTTAGTTGTATTATTTTAAAATTTTAAAGTTGATTGTATACGATTATAATTAATACAAAGTTAGTTCTATTTTTATACATTTTGTCCTATATAATAGTAATCTATAACTTTATGTAGAAAATTACTAACTTTATACAGGTCTTCTAAAATATTCATATTCAATATTTGTTTTAACTTCCTATTTGATAGTAAAAATTTACTTTTTTGAATTGCTAATTTTTTTCAAGGTTATTTAATATCTAAATATGATAGTCCTGATTAATTTTAATGTTTTAGTCGTCATCAAAAAGTTATTCTCGATATTTATATTATGTTCTTCGTATTCTTTTTTATTTTTAATTGTTATTATGACAATACTTATTATTAAAAAATAAAAAATAAGTAAGTAACAGAATAAATCATCACCAGTCTTGAAACCTAAGTATACGATAAGTATACATAAGCTAAATACGCACAAGTAGGGGTGAGCAAGAAAAATCGAAACCGAACCAAAGCTAAAACCGACGGTTTTGGTTTTTAAAATTATAAAAACCGCTTTTTTCGGTTTGGTTAAGTTTTAGGTTTCAAAACCGACCATAAAAACCGAACCGAACCAAATTGAAGAAACCAAACCGTATAAAACCCAACCGAACCGAACCGTTAAGGTTAAAGGGCATACTTGTACATTTACATATCCATTCAACATAACTCAAATCCTTACCTTCCCCTTATTTTTACTTTTTCCCCAAAAATCCTAAATCGGCACTCACTATCCAACACTAGACATATCCTTGAATCTTGAAGATCAAATCGGCAGACCAAACTTGAATTTTATATTGACAGACCAAATTGACTCTTGAATCTTGATTCTTCGAAGTTTGAAGCTAGAAGATCTCGATGGAAGTTTGAAGCTAGAAGATCTCGATGGAAGTTTGAAGCTAGAAATCTCGACATACCATACGACGGTGTTCACTCTCCCTTCGTCGAGTGTTGTGACTAAAAAATTGAAAAACCAAAAACCGAACCGAAAACCAAAAACTGAACCAAACCGAATGGTTTTGGTTTTGATTTTTCAAAAACCAAAATTTTCGGTTTTACCCCAAAACCGAACCAACCGAACCGTGCACACCCCTACGCACAAGTATAAGAGATGTGTTTAGTCTTTAATTTGTGTTGTATAGTAAGCATTATATGTTGTATTCTTTTGTGAGACGGTCTTCTAAATGAATGAATGTTTTCGGTGTTAAGAAAACACATTTATCTCCTCGAAATTGGACTTGGAACATACCCAGAAATAAACATATAAGAAAAAACTAACCCTTTTCACTAAAACATTACAATGCACAAACAAACAAAAATATAGAAAGCCAAATTGACACACACATGAACATATCCATAAACAATCACTGCATCTAGAAACATGAACATGTGAAAACACACATAAATATACAAAACCAAACGGACACACACACTAACTAATTTATAAAGTCATTATCACATAGACAACATACTTACAAACAAACACACACTTCACTCGTGTATATAGAATCTAAATCTCAGACACACTCATGAGAAAGAGAAGAAAGATAGACATAGAAAGGATGATGGAGAGATATATCAGGTGGGTAGAAGATGACGGTGGTCAGCAACAATGGCATAGAGTGTTTTTAAGGGAGAAAGAGGTGTAAAGTTTAACATTTGAGTAGTGATGGCAACGGGGCGGGGATTCCCCGTGACCCGTGGGTACCCGACCCGAACGGGGCGGGTATTCCCCGCCTTAACGGATGGGTCGGGGATGGGACGGGGACGGGTATAGTACTATTCGTCCCGTTTAAGACCTGATATATATAAACATATATATAAATATAATATATATCAGTTTATAACTTTATATAATGGATCCTTTATTAAATACACTGAGTAGATATTCAATGAATAGTTATAGTTACGAGATTTCATGGTGAATTGATGATCCGCTGGTGATGAAGATTGAAGGTGAAATGTTTTTTTTACGATATTAAGAACTTGTCGTTTTTGTTTTATTTACTTTTCAAATTTGATAATGTTGTCATCATCTTTTTTGGGTTTTGTCATCGAATATTGTTCGTATTTTGAAGTATTAATGTTTATCGATGTTTATTTTTATATTTTTAACCATATCAAAAATTGTCATTATTTAGTAAATGGGTACCCATCAGGTTTCCCATACCCGGTGGGGATTATTTCACCCGAACCCGTTGGGGATTTGGTGGGGCCGGGACGGGAATAGGTCTGGGGCTGGAGGTCGGAGATGGGGATGGGTATTGTGGTCCCCGTCCCCACCCGTACCTATTTACATCATTACATTTGATGTGTGTATGTTAAATACTAATAAGAAAAATGAGTTAATTAAGGGTTGGTGTATATTACACATACAAATATTAAATATCAAAAGGCAATCAAGTCATAAAGGTAAAACTACCAATCTAAAAAAGTTAACAACAAAATTTAATGACAGTCTATATTGATCATATGAATAACACAATTAATGATAAAAAGATGGGTGATATATACAAAACAATATATTGTCATATATAATAAAAAAAATTAGTTTGAAAATATATTTTTGATCATATGAATAACATAATTAATGATAAGTTTGTAAGAATATAACTATTATAATTGTTTGTAAAACAATAATTATAATACAAATCACCATCGATAGAAAAATAGAAAATAACAATATGTTTTAATATAATCATCTTAAGGATAAGTAAAAAATAACGTAAAATAATATATCATCTCTATAAATAAAAACCTAAGTTAAACATAAAGATGGAAAATATTATTTACTAGTTGATTAAAAAATGTAGTGGAAAGAAGGGACATACATGGGCCACCATCTAATGGTGACAAATCAATTGCCCCCACTATGCTTTCTTTCTGCCCACCCAATTTACTATGTCCTTTTCTTTCTTAATTCTTGACATGAGGCATGTGACATTCAAGTTAACCAATAAATTGTGACCTACAAAATATCCTCTTTAACAGATCTAAACTTATAATTTATAAGGACTGTATATCATTTGAAGCACATGTAATCCAAAATCATGTTTCTGGGTTGACCTGTGATAGGGAACTATCCAGAATTTTGAAATATTACATATGAGAAACTAAGATTTTGAAAGTGGATCTATTCCTAGAAATTTGAAACTGATTGCTATCTAAGACTTATATTTAGTTTGTTTTTTATGAAGGTAAAATGTTTGATTTTTCCTTTTTATGTATGTGGGAGGAGAGATTGATCAATTTTTTAAAGAGATAATCGTTTGTTTTATAGATGGTAGTTACCTATTTTTCAATCATATTTTTAAACTCACCTTAACCATGTTCCTAAATTATAACCTAAATCGTAACAGACTCTAATCAAAGGACAAAAGAACCGTAACCCAAACCTTAATTTAAGGACAAAACAATCAAAATTGGAACCCAAAAGTTAACCACGCATTTGGTTTGAACGAAGGTTGATAGAAGATTGAACTTAACAGAATACTTTTAATGTAGAAAGTCTTCATTCAAAATCTTTTTGTTGAACGAATGCCTAAAATACAAGGACTGACCGAGTTCGAGGTCGACGAGGTTGATCGATGATGGTTAGTGAGGTTAATTGATGAGGGTTCATGGAGTTTAAACGTCCACTATGGTAGAATTCTATGAGACAATCTAAAGCCATTCACCTAATATTTATGTCGATTGTATGAGGAATCCAAGTGTTTCAAGAAAAATGATATCAATAATGGAACAGGGTAATACAATCAATACACTGTGAAATCAGCTGATTTGATAAAGCAAACCCGGTTGGAGTAACATTTGGAATATGGAGACATATCTTAAGTACACAAAAATTTCAGTCTCCTTATTAAGACATGCTTACGAAGATTTTATGTTAAGATATCCGGTATGAGTACTTTTTCCTGGATCAATTAGGTGGCATTGAAAGTAAATTTTTTGGCATGGAAAATATCACATGATCGTTTGGCCACGAAAGACATTCTGCAAAAGCGTGGGGTTGTTCTTTTGTGGCTGAATTATCCTATTTGTAATTCATATAATGAGAACGCTACTCATTTGTTTAAGGAATGTCTAATGAGTAAGTGGACATTAAAGGAAATTTGCAAATGGTAGGGTTTGATGAAATATCATTGAGGAGCACCAAAACATTTTGGATTGGCATGAAACTATAAACCTCTAAGGAGAAAAGCTTTTATTGGAGCGATCTTTTATCCGAACTCTTAATAACAGTATAATTATTTTAAAAAAAAGTTAGACAAAGAAAGTATATTGAATGTAAAATCAGATTAGTATCTCATATTGCCATTCCACGAGGTTAATTTGTGTCTCTTCAATCTTCATTTATTCCGTGCTACGTGATAATATAGAAAGTAAAAGTTAAGTTATGGAAAAATATATAGCCAACACATGTATTTCTTTTCAACATGGCTTCTTTGATTTAATTATGTGTCATCATTTTCTAATTAGAAATATAAGGTGGTGGGTACATACTATTGTTTCTTTCACTAGACCAAATACTATTTATTAATTAATTTAAGTTCATATAATAGGTAGGGGCGGACTCAAGAATTTTTTTGACCGGTAGCACCATATTATGCGAAAATAAAATTAAATAAAATTGAGGGTCTGGTTCGGTTTTTTTTCTCTTTTTTCCGGTTAATCGGGTCGGATTAACGAGGATTCGACTGTTGTTCTGGTATTTTAGGCCAAAATTTAAAACAAAACACAATTTATATGAAGTCATGTTAACTTAAATGCTATTTTAAAGGTAAACTAAAGTATTTTAAAGGTATAAATGAAAAGATTAAACTATCTTTTATAATTTTTTTTAAAAAGTTTCATTTTTCCTTTGATTATAGTAGCATCACCGGTTGCACCCCGAAAATTTACCGGTAGCACCATCTCAAAAAATCGAAAATTAACACTACGAACTGAAAAAAAACCGGTGTCCCGTGCCCCATCCCCCTAATACACAGGTCCGCCCCTGATAATAGGGGAAAGTTCATTTGAGAACCGATTTAAGTGTGAGTACCGTGAGAACCAATCTTATCAGTTGATTTGATTATTGGAATTCACGGATGTAAAGCGTGGGGAGATCAAGTGTGGCAGGATGCATGTGATGAATTCACGGGTGCACAATGACATTGAAGGAGGAGAAATTAGACAACTCACATTGGTTATCGCGGTTCTCGCAATAAAAATGGTTCTCAAATAAACCTCTTCCAATATAAATAACACTTGTTACCCAAAGACAACATGACATTACTAAGCAATATAAAGATATATTTGGTAATTTATAGTACTGAATAAATGAAGGTGAATCCATAGCCTATATATATTAAGTAGTTTACAGGATAACAACTAACAAGTAGATGAAACCAAAAATATGATGATATATCATAAAGACACACAGTTTGATATTGAATGCCTCGATGAGGGTTGATCCTTTGGTGACTCGCAATCTCTAGATGTATAACATGATTTGGAAAGTTTTTGATCGATCATACGTAAGAAGTGGAAATGTGAAGGGGTCCTTATGAACCGTCTAAGCAATATAACCTTAATAGTGATCTAAGGTGGGATTCAAGGCAGATTATACGGAGGGGTGTTGTGGTGACTGGTGAGAGTTAAGACGACATGCCAATATGCCATACCGGGAGGGGGTCATGGTGAGGTCTATGTGCTGATCAAAGTGTATTTTTTACAATGATACAATTAAAAGAAGACGATTCTTGTCATGATTTAGAAGTATCTTTATGATATGATATTCATAAAAAACTAAAAATATATGACGTTAAGATAACATTTTATACGGTCCCGCGTTGATTCCCCTTGCTAAATTATGGTAGCAAATCCTTATATCGTTAATCACTCACAATTTATACCTCCACAATCCACATGACTAAAGTGCGTCTTCCACCATGACACGACTGAAAGAAATCAAGAGAGAGAGAGAGAGAGAGAAAGAAGAAAAGCAATAAAGCAAAGTAAATAGTCATATGTTGTCATCGTCATAGCACCAGTTGCCTCCTCTGCATCCACCTTTATGCAGTCTCACAGCAGACGACCGGTTCACAGAAATCTCACTGGAATCCTCCATTACACCTCTCATAATTCTCTCCCCTTCCAAAACCCTCAACAAAAAAATTCAGAATTTTCTCACTGGAGTGAGGTAAAATTTAAGCGCAAGTTCTCAAGTTCGGTTTTGCTATAGCTGTTCTTCTCAGATCTGTTGGTGAGTTTCTGTAATTGAACGTTTTTTTCTTGCCCTCTGTGGAATTTTGTTTGATTTCCATCAAGGTATAGCGAATATCGTTTGGAATTTGTGTTTGATCATTGCCATAAGCTATCGAATCGATTGTAGTGTTGCATTTCACTGATTTTAATTTGTTTTTGTCTTTTTTTTCTTTCCTATTTGATTTTATTTCATTTTTCAATTGATGATGTGATGTTTTTGTTTTGAATAGGAATAAAGTTGATCCGTGGAAACTTTTGATTTTTTAAGTTGAAATTTGGTACTTTTTTCGAACTAGGTTTCACCATTGATGTCGGGTTTTAAGGTCATATATTATGAAAATAGTACCAACAAAGATAATCAGTCTTGCAATTTACAAAAATCTTATGTTTAAAAGTAGAGTGTTTAGAACATGCTTCCATATAACCACGAGTTTTGAGATCTGATTAGTAGTTCGTCACTTTTAGCAAACTGTGCATAGAGTCAAACGTTGCATAGGGTCAGATATCTAAAGCTAAAACCTAGAATGGTCTATGTGCTCATAGTGCTGGCTACAAGTCATTGATCCTATATCTTTGAATATCTTTTGGTCCACAAGATTCCCATATTTTGTTTTTATGGAAAAGGTGTTTGATTTATTTGATTAACAACCAAGTACTTTTAAATTACATATTCAAGCACTGCAAATTTTTAACTATAGGTTCACTGAGATGCATCAAGTTTGGTATTTACAAGTTAAAATTTTGGTTATTTAGCATTTATGTTGAAGATGAATGATAGCCATTAATTATGTATATCATTTTATTCTTGATAAATAGTAGGTATATGGTGAGAAATCTTTATTTGCTCTAGAGTGTTTGTATTAGAAGTGAGTCGCCTTTTGCTCCTTAGAGTTTTATCGTTCATGAAATTGACTATTACCTACATATGTTCTTATTTTCATTCGAGTGCTTGCTCTCTTGCAGAACTGTGATTCAAGATAAATGTCATTTAATGTTGTACCATAAGCAGAAATGAGAAGGGTTCATGATTCACAAAAGCTTCCTGTTTCACGCCAGATGCCTGATATCGTTAAGGTATCCAGTTCACACTTTGGTTTGGTTAGAGAAGACATGAATCGTTTAAATCCAGACAATCTTCAGGATTCTAGTTTACCTGTATCTGTGAGGAAATGGAAAGGAAAAAATTCTTTGCAGCATGATGAAGAGCTTATGCTAGATGTCTCCATGTTGAAGGACAATGATGATTCTTATGATGATATTGGTTCCACCTCTTTCTCAGGAGCAAGTCATCCCCCTGAACCTGTTGACATGGATTTAATGAGGCCTGTTTGTGTACCAATTGGTCAAAAGAACTCCATAAAGGGCCCTTTTCTAGAAGATCTTTCTATTCACGTTTCTGGAATCAAACAAAGCACGTCAGTTCTTTCACCAGCTGAGAGTGTGACACCATCTTCTCCATTTGTGGTTCAACGCCCATCTCAAAACACTGAGAGCTCTCCTATAGCTCAAGATTCTGATGAAAAAGAGTGTGTTTGGGATGCTTCTTTGCCTCCAAGTGGTAATGTAAGTCCACATAGTAGCATTGATAGTACTGGCGTTGTTACATCTATGAGCACAAGCACATACCGAATGAGTGATGGAATGCTTAGTGTTGATCGTAATTTTGGAATTAGTAAATTGCCCCTGCGAGGGGAATCTCTTGAAAGCGGGAAAACGAGTATCAGTCGTGCTAGTGATAGTAGCGGTCTTAGTGATGATAGTAATTGGAGTAACTTCACCGGGAGCACCAACAAACCTCACAAAGGTAACGATCCTAGGTGGAAGGCTATTCTTGCCATTCGGTCACGAGACGGGCTTTTAGGTATGAGTCATTTTAGGTTGCTTAGGCTACTTGGTTGTGGTGACATTGGTAGTGTGTATCAGTCGGAACTGAGTGGGACCCGCTGCAATTTTGCAATGAAGGTGATGGATAAGGCATCACTTGCTAGTAGAAAGAAGTTGTCTAGGGCTCAAACAGAAAGAGATATATTACAACTGCTTGATCACCCGTTCTTACCAACTTTATACACTCATTTTGAAACGGACCGGTTCTCGTGTTTGGTCATGGAATATTGTCCTGGTGGTGATTTGCACATGTTGAGGCAACGGCAACCTGGCAAACATTTTTCGGAATATGCAGCAAGGTATACCTTTCCGTTATATGTTCTTCAACCATTTTTTCAAATGTTACATAATTTTGTACCATATACAAAACTAGAGGTTGTAGTTCAAGCCATATGGGTTGTGTTTTATCTCAATTGGGTCAAATTAACAAATATTGCCAAAAAGGTCTAACAACAGGTTGAAACTTGAAAGTCGCCCAAGGTCCTAAATTGGTTCAATCAAATGTGTAGATTATTATTGTACTATTGTTTCTATAATCATAATTAGCGTGTTAATTACCTATAGAAGAATGGGCAAAAAAGTGTTTGCAGGTCAACCTGACCCTGCCTGCTTCAGCTGGTACTAAAAACAACGGGTTTCGAACTAAACTGATTTGACTCATTATACATGTAACCTGAACTACCCGCTCTGACTATCTTGCCACCCATACACAGAAGCATGATATAACATGTGCATTTTCATTATCTTTGCTGATTATTAATGTTATAAGCAGCATTGTTTTTTAATTTCTATGCTTCATTGTTTCAAGCAGGTTCTATGCTGCTGAGGTTTTATTAGCCCTCGAATATCTCCATATGCTTGGAGTTGTATACAGAGATCTGAAACCTGAAAATGTTTTGGTACGTGATGATGGCCACATAATGTTGTCTGATTTTGACCTTTCTTTGAGGTGTGCAGTGTCACCCACCCTTGTTAAGTCATCCTCATTAGAATCCGATCCTTCCAAACGAGGCCCAAACAGTGCTTTCTGCGTGCAACCCGCATGTATTGAGCCTACATCAGTCTGCATTCAACCAGCTTGTTTCCTCCCTCGCTTATTCCCTCAAAAAAGCAAGAAAAGGAGAACCCCAAAACCACGAGCAGACCCGACCCCTCTATTCGGTCAGCTCCCAGAGCTGGTTGCGGAGCCGACCGCGGCCCGGTCAATGTCGTTTGTTGGGACCCATGAATACTTGGCTCCTGAAATCATCAAAGGAGAGGGACACGGAAGTGCTGTGGATTGGTGGACATTTGGGGTATTCTTGCATGAACTGTTATATGGTCGCACCCCATTTAAGGGTTCTGGAAACCGAGCCACTTTGTTCAATGTGGTTGGTCAACAGCTGCGGTTTCCAGACTCACCAGCCACTAGCTATGCGAGCCGGGATCTGATCAGGGGTTTGCTTGTGAAGGAACCACAACATCGGCTTGGTGTGAAAAGGGGAGCTACTGAAATTAAACAACATCCCTTTTTTGAAGGCGTAAATTGGGCTCTGATACGGTGCAGTACACCTCCAGAAGTTCCAAGACCTTCGGAAGCTGAGCTGCCAGGTAAGATTAGGGCCGTTGAGCCGGTTGGGGCAGCTAACAATAGTAGTAAACGAATGGTGGGAACCGGTGTGAAACCTGGAGGTAAATATCTTGATTTCGAGTTCTTTTAGCTACCCTTCCTCCTCATCTTTAGAATTGTTATAGATTTCTTGTTGCTGTGTTGTAATCTTTGACTCTATTCAATCTATCTGTGAAATGGCATTATTGTGATATCACCTAGAAATTCTTTGGAAGATAATGTTTTAAAAGTGTAGTCATATTTACCATCTGTTTTTGCATTATTGTTGCTTGTTACCTTTTTTGCTTGCAAGTTTTTTCATTGTTTAGTCAACATATTCTTTACAAAGGGTCATTTTCATATAGTCTACACAAAATTTTGATCTTTCAATCAATAGAACAAGGAGGTCGATAGAAACTTCTCTAGAGAGGTTTGTCAAAGTAGGAATGCAACATAAGTGGTCGATAGAATACCAAAATAGGTATTCTATTCTCAAGCTTACCAATCCAAGCATTGGAATCGTTGAAAGTTGTTGCCAAAAGCATGTGTGTCGCCGTCCGATCCAATGGTGACACGTGTAAAGCTTGCCGCCGAAACGCCGACGCCACCCCTCCAATGGAAGCCCCTTGTCGCCGAGTGTATTTTAAATGTATATATTTGTGTACATATGTTTACATAAAAAATAATCAATATTCGAAATCATCTCATTTTTATGTACGTTTCCATATATAATTTATCATAATACGATAGTTTTTAAAAATTATTGATGTTTATATTCTGTTCACAAAGTTTCTTTTATTAAATTTATATTCGAAATCATCTCGTTTTTCAAATGAAACAGCATTTTAACTTTTATTTGACATGAACTTTCTAAAAGCTTTATAAAACAAATTAATGTTACATATATTATATTTTTTTTATAATTTCATAAATATATTAATTTCTCTATAGTACTAAATAAATGTATAAAAGCATCATAATTTAATTTCATATATCATATAAACTTTTTAAAAACTTCATACCACTTGTATGACAACAAAATTTATCCAATCGATTTGATGATATATAAATTAATATTGATACCTAAAATAATAATTTTGTTTGTACATAATAATTCATGCTCTATCATGTGCCATTTTATGCAAATCTTCTCCAACAAATCATAAAAATGTTATTTTTAAAGGTGCAATCATGTTCTTCTAATGGAGGTGACCAGTGACCACCAAGATTGTTGGTGAGATTGTGAAGGCCTACTTCCAGGTTTCTGGTTCCATATATGGCTATCAAATATCAATGACTAGAATGTCATGATTTCTCTCTTTATATTACAAAATACTATTAAAGCTGAAAATAATTCTAGTAGAAACAATCTTTTTTTTTCTTCATAATTTTAGGGGGTAAAATAATAGAAGTTATATTGATTTACAAAAGAAAGAAGAAAAACATATCTTGCTAAGGAATTTGAAGCTACCAAACTAACTTCTTCAACTTACTTCATTGACACCTCTCACAATTCTAACACCTTACAAGTTATAAAGAGCGACTTCACAAACCTTTAACTAGAGAACTTAACCTTGAAATTGAAATAAACCCAAACATCAACCTTGCGAACCTTGACAGTTGACACTTGAAACTTGAAGACGGACTTTTGAAAACGCATTTGGCATCTAACATCTTGATTGGAACCTCTTACTCGGTCAAACACGACACGTGTTTAGGAGTTAGAAAAATGACTTGAATGCCCCTTTGACTCGACACGTTTAAAAATGAAAACCGAATGCAGATAACATTGCGATTACAACTCTCATTGTTATCATATGTCAAACTTAAAGATTTACTAATTTAAAGAAGTTGTACGAAAAGCAATAGGTAGATGGTTAATGATGCTTTTTATGCTAAAATGGTCTACTTTGTGGTCCATACCTCCCTTAGCGTGTTTAACCAAAAAGTAACTTCAACATAGAGGTTCAAATTATGAGACACAAAACATTAAAAAAGAAAAAAAAAAAAAAAACTTAAAAGTTGATGAAACCAACCATGAAAAGTCGCATTTACCCCTACAAAATAAACTAATAAAGCGGTCAATTGGGAAAAACACACTATTGTCATAATAACAAGGACCCACATTTGTTACTTTGGAAAACCTAAAAGAAAATCAAAACAATCATTGCTTGAATCTTGAGAGATTTAACTAAAACAACCAGCATTATCCACAAGACTTAATCAACTACACAGCTCAAGCTTTCCCATTTGGGAGCTTGATAGTTCTTGGTTAACATGAAAAAACCTTTAGTTGCACCAGTGATTGCATTCTTAAACAAACCATATTCTGATCTTTAGGTCAAAATCACTAGATTTTGAAACAAAATAGTTTTTTAAGGGTATATGTGAAATGAACTAACTGTACCTAATTTTTAATCACTTTGTGAGTTTGTTGTACTTAATTATGCGGTTTTTTTTCTTTTTCTTTTATGTGTGTGCGTGTGTGGGTGGGGGTGGGGGTGGGGGGGGGGGGGGGGGGGGAGGCACCTTAGAATAATGAGATACAATATTACAATGTATAGGACAGAATACAGAAGATATGTTTCAACTTATATTTAGCTGCAGAATATACAACAAACTAAATTACTAGCACCATATAAAACAAATTTTTACCAGATAGTGGATGATCATCAGGGGGTTAATTGTTTGACTAGTTAACGACTTTCTTACAAAAAGTAGTAAAAAAAAAAGCTGCTTGCTTTATACATAACTTATAATACTGAAATAATTTAATTTCTGAAAATCATGATGTATATAAATTGATGACGACAAAAATAGTAAGAGTAAAGGGGGGTTTTGTGGGTCCTTAAACTTTCTTTTTATACCGGCAACGCATGAAATGAAAATGCTAATGGTCGGTCGGTCGGTCGGTCTGTCAATCATATTCGTTTGATGGATTGGAGGTGGTGACCACCAACACAAGAGATTTTCTTGAAGGCTGAATCTTTTTTTGTTTCTAGTTCCAAGTTTCTGGTTCCATATTTGCCTATCAATCACTATTCCTTCTCATCATTCATCTCTTTATATATCCTCCTACTTATCCCCGTACTCACAAGATAAGAAGAAGTGTAAAAATCAATAAAAGAAGTATGAAAAAAAAATTAGTGAATTCTACATGTATCTTGTTATGAGGAGCACAAAGTAAAACAACGACATTGCAAACCTTAAACTAGATGAAAACGAACAAACAGAATCTTCAATCTCAAAAAAACTTGGGACTTGGTGATGAACTTTTGACATAAACTTTTATTTTCAAAACAATAAATTTCTAACTCTAAGAAAGTATGCAAAACATAAGAAAAACAAATATATAATTAAAAGGACCATAAAACCAAGCATGAAAAGTCATATTTACCCCTATAAAACAAAAAGTATCCACTACAAAAAGTCGGTCAATTCTAATGCAATTATAACAAGGACCCAGAGACTGGTTGATCTGGGAAACCTAAAAGAAAAGCACAACAATCATTTCTAGAGAGATTCAACCAATACAAGATCCAATCAACCACACAGCAAGCTTTCCAATTTGGTAGTTCTTTGATACCATGTGCCCAGTCACATGACATATGTAATGTAAAAAAGACTAGTTCACATCAGCAAAACTTATGGCTTTTCATGGGGATGATGTAGTAGAAGCACCACTCACAAGCTGGTCTTTTGGGAAACCAAAATCCTCAAACATCCCCTGAAACAAAATAGACAAAGTAGTTTGAGAAACAAAATGAATCTGAATGGTTTTAAGTAATGTTTGGTAATTTCACATCTTTTATCGCACTAGTGATTATACAGTATTTGGCAAATTGTATTCTAATATTCAGGTTAAAATTTTAAATATGAAATTACCTAACTTTTACCTAATTTTTATCAATTTGTAATAGATACTGGTTTTTGAAAGGTGGAACATATATATACACATGGAAAGAGTGATTGAGTATTTGTGTGTATGCAAAACATACCATGGCATCGTTGATTGCACAAGCCACACAATAGTGCTCCTGAAAATCAATAGTTAACCTACCAGATCAATGTCTTGGATGTCCTCAAATAACAATCAATGGCATGCATAACTAGTAATAATGTTCACGGGCAAATAATGAAATACTAAAAGGCTAGATTGGCTGCATAAATCATAGAAAAATATTACAAATTTGAAAACATTTTTCCAAAAATAAGATATGTTTCTATATTCATGGGTAGAATCAAATGTTAGATTGTCTGCATAATTCTTACAAGTATTCAAGTCTTTTGATTTGTGTGCGTGTGAAATTAAACAAAATTTAATGATTTCTATGTGAAGGTGAACTAAATTCAGATCATTTATGAATTTGAGAAGAAGTTGGTTTGACTTTTAAGGTCAAGCACAGTTTCTTATGATATTTAATGAGACAAGGTGCAAATATGAGGTATGATTTATAGGGATTAGGACATAATAAAATATTTACTTTTCAACTTATTATTAGCACCAGAAAATACACGCACACACAAAAGAAAAACTTGCCTGCATCATGTACCATTCTTCAAACTCATCAAACAATTCCAATCGCTCAATCCTGATCAGCCAAACATGGATTAGATTTTAATAAAAGTTCATGAGCAGAATAATGAGCAATATACAGAAAAAAGCAAAAACTAGAATCCGTGAAACCCTAAAAAAAAGTTTCTAAACATCATTCATCACTATTACTTTACTTGATACTTAAATTTCTGTGAAATAGTCTTTCCTATTAAAGTTTTTTTATTGTTAGTTTTAGAAATAAAAATGGCCTAAAAATTTCAATATGAAATTTTAGAAAAAAAAATACCTCTGTCTTTCTTGAGGTTCAATGAAGCTAGTATAGATCTTCAGCATATCCCATGCAATAGCTCTCTGAAATTCATCATGATTATTAGTAATAAACACGAATTTAGCAGTGAGATTCCACATCTAAACCCTACCTGCCAACCATGGTCAAGGAAAAGCTTTTCCTTTGCAAGCAATGTTGGTGTATCATAAATGCCTAACAATCCACAGCCTCGACTCTAAGACAAAAAAACATAAATTCACATCAAGACTGTGCTTTTACAAGTTGATTATTGTCGCTTACGCACAATATATATTTCAATATTATCGAATGCAAAGACACGAGGGGACACTAAATTTTGAAATTAGTGTCAGGACCTCCATTTTTATCAAATGTAACGTAGTCTACAACTTCCTCTTAAAAATTTAAAAAATAAGTATTGTAAAATTCAAGTTAGATGTTTGACCTCGACAAAGGGTACCTCCTTGTATATCATATTAATTTGTTTTAAAGGAGAACAAATACTCCCCCGATCCTAAAGACCGCAACACCTACCATTAGGAAGTACCGATAAATGTCACCTTTTTAGAGATTTAAAAGATTTTTAAGCTAGAAGTACCCATTTGTCCATTGTTGACGTTATAAAATAAAAAATATATAGTCATTGCTATTTGATCAATGTTGAGCACTCTATATTACCTCCAAATTTCTGATCATTTGTTGCCCAAAAGCATCATGTGGAAGAATCTGTTGTTGAAGGGAATTAGAATGCCATGACATATTGTGAGTATATTTAAAAAATCTAACTTAGCATTCCAGCATGATAGCATCCAAACAAAAACACAAGTAAACAATTAATGAAGGAAAGAAAATATTTAGAATAAAAATTGAAAGAAGATAGCATTTAAGTTGTCTCATAAAGACCGAAACAACTAGGGTATCCCATAAAAATAGCATTTTTACCTTTTAGGTAAGATTGCAAGCTAAATTTACTCATTTCCAAAGTCATAATATTTTCTAAAACAGAGGGAGCTTAATTATGATAAACATCAATACCTGTTCGTATAAGAAGAATATTGATGTAGAAAACGTTTTTGAGGCCCACTCAACAATAGCACGGCTCGAGTCGGGATCCAAATATATTAACACGCATTCTGCAATTATAAATGTTGGCAAGCTGATGGTAACATTAGTAAGAAGCAACTTAATTGTTCTAAACAATCATATTTTGTGACGGTAATGGACAAATGGACAAATGGACAAATAGTCAAATAGTAACTTTAACTTGAAAAATCAACCAAAATATGTTGAAAATTCATGTGCAACAACCCAATTGCAAACGATGGTAAATTTTGTAGTGGTAGAAAAAAGTATCAAAGCTTTTTTATATGGTCCATTATTTTATATAAAAGTTTGTTATCTTTTATTATTAGATAGGAAAGTTTTAGATAAAGATTAGGAGTTAAAGTTATATTAGGAATGGATTATTATCTTTGATTATAATTATGTCATTGGGGTTGTAATATTCATTATGCGGAATATGATTGGAGTTTTTAATTTCATTGGAGTGTTGGTTTACCCCTCAAAAGTAAACCCCGGGAGAGACGATCAACCTCTCGAAGTCGATTGTTTATCACTTTTGTCAGATTTATGGCAAAAAGTAAAAACAATGAACATTATAAGCTTATAAGGTAATTATTTTGACTAGTAGATACAATTGTACCAAAATGCTGCATGTTGTAGCATATCAATAGAAAATTGAATAAGCTTATGAGGAAACATCTGCCACCTAATATCCTAAAGATGTAATACTATGATACTATGATACCATGATACAAGCATGAGAAACTAACGGATACATACCTTGGATCCATATGAGTTAATATTAGATCATTCAAGCTTTGTATATCTCTCAAATCGATGGGGAGAAGTTTGTAATTATCACTGATTACTTCTCCTTTCTCTGCACAATTGCATATCCAAACATAAAGACAAAAAAAGCTGACTATCTGAGTTAGATGAGTGTCTTGAGTTGTTGTGAAAGATATTTACACATCATTTGTAGGCCAAATGTACGCTTGTTCTTTTTCGATAAAAAAAGAGAATGGTAAATTGAAGAACAACAAATGGGGGTTAAATGTAGTAGCAGCACGAAGGGGAGATTACCTCGACAAATTGATGCCGACTCACTGATTTTTCCCCTCAACTGTGCTTGATTTTCAATAATGGTTGCCTTTTTACTTGTCACCTAAATCATTTGCAAGTTCTAATGTTAATTCGAAGTAAAAAAGAAAAAGGAAAAAAAGTATACAGGGGTTATGGGGCATGGGTGCGAGAAGAATTGTTTAGCTTAAAGAATCACCTCCTTGAAGTCCAATTCAACATACAAATGTGGTGCCTTCCCTTCATCCTGCCAGTGAGTTAAATTTTAGCGAAAGGAATAATTTAAGATCTGTTCAGGCATACTTTGAACCAAAATAAGAACTTTTTCTGTATTTGTGATCCATGTGGAAGAACTGCGGACCCATTTTGTATGTTTAAGCGTTTTAACATTTCTAATTTGTGGTTTTTGTTTGTATAATGTGATAAGAAATAAAAATTTTGATTGTAAGACTCGTTGACTTAGTGAGCAGCAATAAAAATAGGATGTACAAAATGGAGAATGGAGGAAAATAATATGAAAAGAGAACACTTGGCGTCGGCTTAAATTTTGCAATATATAATTATATGCTCCTAAAATGACATTTGAGCTATCAAAGCAACTGTAGTTTTGTTCTTTCCATGGACTATAAAAATGCTATAATGCAAGGTTGCAAGCTGAGAAATGGGCAGATGGCTAACTTTATCAAGTGAAATATAATATTTTGATGGTGATAACAGTTATGATACTACTAAACGTCTTTTCCCTTACACCCTACACTAGATAATGCATATTACCTCGCTCTCAATGATATGATATTATTCTTGAAGTACAATAAAAACAACAGACATACTGACACTAAATACTTTTACAATTTAGAGCAGGAAGAAACAAATTACACGTCTCATTCAGCTAGATATGACAAACCTGCAACTGAAAGTAAGTCGTATCAAAACCAGCTCCCAGGGATAAGATCTGCCTTTTGACATGACCCTCATTCGATTTTCCTTCAGTATTCAGAAATTGATGGAGAAACTTCCGAAAAGTAGCCCACCGTGCAAAATAACCTTAGGAAGTCACATGTGAGGTCATCAACAAGTCATAATATAACATATAGTTTGAGGTATTAAACACGGCATACCACGATTAATTATAGGAGATCTCCTTACAGGCCTTCTTACAAACAAATGCACGTAGTCATCTTTGATGTATCCTTTCTTGACACAAGACCTTTCATCCATACATAGGATACAATCAATAAAATCGTCAAAGCTTCTATAAAGATGTTATATTGATGCATTTTGAAATGTAAATTGTAAAAGATGTTTACATCTAAAAGAGTTTGAATCATAACATGACAATGAACAATCACAAAAAGATAGATATTTTGGACCAGAAAAAAGAAATAATAGAAGGTTTTGCATCACATTACTCAATTTGACTAAAATCACTCATTCGTATCAAGTGTATCTTCCTTTTTTTGCTGATTTACATCAATGATGTTTATTTGCTACAATTAAATAGCTATGTGTTAGAAAAATGTTCTAGGTCTTATAATTAACTTCCATAAATTTTGGGGTTCAGCTTTCAAGATTTAACATGTATGATTTCAATCAGTACCCAGTACTATTATACAACAAAACCATATCGAAATTCGAATTCAACGCCCAATTAAGATCGTTTACTTTGCAAAACCCTAGCTTAGAACAGTCTGGATAATACATAAATGAAAAAGTGATGAAATTTAGGGAAAATGAAACGAGGGTTACATACAATTTGCTGGCGGAAGCATCGTCATTAGTTGCTTGAACGGCTGCCTTGTTGCTACGCGAATCCCCCATGGATTTATCCATATTCTTGTTGATAAATACGCTTGCAGATCAATAATATTTCCTGCTGCGAGTTGATTGTGATGTAGGATACAACAAGGTTTTGTATATGAAAAATTCTATTTCAAGAAGAATGTTAGAAGGGGTGTTTGTTTTAATTTATTGGGGCTTATTTTCATAGTTAAGTTGTTATAAGTTAGTTTTTTTAAACTTATTTTTTGATTTTTAAACTTATTAGAGTTAATTACAAAGATGGTCCATGTGGTTCGCGCTGAATTTCACATTTAGTCCTTTAAAATCAAAAATTACACTGATAGTCCTTATGGTTAAGGTTTTGTTTCACTTTTAGTCCTTTAGACTAACTGGTGTTAAAGTTGACCGTTAGTCAAAGGGTAAACTAAGGGTATTCTGGTCATTTTCCATCTTATCCTTGTTACCAAACACCTATTTTCATTATTCATTAATTTATAAAAAAATATATACAAATAGGGTTTCCCTGTGATTCATTGACCGAAATGTTGTGGCATGCCATCGAAAGCAGAGGTTGAAGATGGATATGGTGAATTTGAAGTTGTTCCACTGGTATGCGTACATGGCCATTAACCATATGCTCAAGATCAAACCCACATGCTCTTGAACTTAAACAAGATATCATTTTGATATTTCAAGAGTTCAATTGACACTGAAATTCATCTACACATCTAACAAATAAAAGAGAAAAGAAATCGAAACCTAAAAAGAAATCTGTCAAAAAGATGTAAAATCAGTCGGTCATGACGCCGGTCAACAACAGCAGATGGTAATGGCGACGCAGATGAGAAGCACAAATTCCGTCCTTCGTGCCCTAAACAAACCTTCGATCTCTTCCTTTAATCTAAAAAGCACAAATTCCGTCCTTCGTGCCCATTTACAAACAGATCGTGGTGGTTTAGATTTGGAGCGACGCAGATGGTAATGGCGACGGCTATTGTTTAGATCTGTCCGGTGATGGTCGACGTAGATGGAGATGGAGAGCGGCGGCTGTTGTTTAGGGTTTAGATCTGGAACAACGGCGACGGTGTGTGTGTAGTGGTTTAGATCTGGAACGACGGCGAGTGTGTGGCGGTTTAGATCTGGAACGGCGACGGTGTGTGTGTGTGGCGGAGGTTGCACTGTGGTGGTGACCGGCTGCCCTAGGGTGGCGGTGGTGGTGGCCGAAGTCTAAGGTGAAGGCTGTTGTTGTTTAGGGAGAAGAGAGAAGAGATATGAGAGAGGAGAGAGGAGAGAGGAGAGAGAAGGGTGATATAAGGAGGGTGAAAGTAGGTGTTTGGTAACAAAATTTAGGAAAAGGTTGTTTGGAAATTATGTTAAGAGGTAAATTCTGGTTGGTAACAAGGATAATAAGTTAAAAGACCAAAATACCCTTTGACTAACGGACAACTTTAACACCAGTTAGTCTAAAGGACTAAAAGTGAAACAAAACCTTAACCATAAGGACTATCAGTGTAATTTTCGATTTTAAAGGACTAAATGTGAAATTTAGCGCGAACCACAGGGACCATCTTTGTAATTAACTCAACTTATTATAAGTAATAAGAAAAAAGTAAGTCGTATTCATAAAAAATAAATAAAGAAACGAGTATATAAAAAGGTCTAGCTAAAACAAACACCTGATTAAAAATAGTGATTTTAATTTCTGAAAATAGTAATATACTTTTTTTTGAAAGAAAGACAAACAATACCTATGTTTTTTTATTTTTAAAATAGTCATGTTGTAATTTTAAAAGAGCTATATTATTGTAAAAAGCATGTTGTATAAAAAAAATTAATATCACATTTTATTTATTTTTATTAATATGATATTGATCATTATATATTATAACATTTAGCAGGAAGAGTGAACAGTAACTCTCCTGCTAAATGTTATATATTTTAAGCAACACAAAATAAACAAAATTCTATTTGGCGGGGTGGCAAACAGGTAGCATGCAAATGCAAGGGACCCGTGTTCAAATCTGAGGAAGTGCATTTCATATTTAATTTTCTTTTTCAAGAGTATTTTTACTTTCCACGTGATACCCATTAGCTGCAGTCCATATGTTTTCTTCTTCGGGCTTTTCTTTGTGGATAGCTGTATATGGTATGTTTGGTGAAACTGGTTGGGGTTGGGCCTTATTAATTGATAATCCCCAAGCCATAAGCTACTTGAAAAGGCTTTTATTTGGGGGCTTATAGGGGATTATGGAGACTTATGTTTTTTTAATAATCCCCTCACCCAAACGAGGCTTGAGGGCTGGGGATTTTAAAAACTAGAATCTCAAGCCCCCATAATCCCCTATAAGCACATCGCCAAACATACCCATAGTCTTATTAATTATATTAATTTTATACTCTATTTGTTTTTTATATAACTTGGTTTTAATATATAAAATGTTTGCTATAATTATGGTAAGTACTTATGAAGGTTTTATATTTATTTGAATTTGGATTTAAAGTTTATTTGTTATAATAACAGTTTCATTTTTTTTATTTTATACCTGGGCTTTTTCTTTTTTTTGGATTTTCATACCTTTGTTTGGCTTTATCAATGTTAACTTGATTAACACTAAATCTTATGACGAAAATTAGAAAGTTTGAGAGTTTTTTATTTCTTCTTTCTTTTCCTGTTTTAATAAATATATTTTTAAACTTTTTAGTACTAAATTTATTACAAATGCCTATTTGCATCTTATTATATAAAATAACATATAATAATCTTATTTTTGGGTAAAGTGAATTAAAAATCAAATCTACTTAATAAATAGAGTTCATTTATTTCGAATAAAAATCATATATTAAAATACGAGTATTAAAAAATTATACATGAATTCATTTTTGTTGTAATGTCTAGAATCACTTGATTTATATAAGTCGAATTCGATTTTGCTACATGTAACGTATATGTTTTAAACCCAGCTACAACGCGCGGGGTACTACACATCGTTAATGTTTATTTATAAGTTAATATGGGTTAAGGTTAAATATAAAAATGTTGGCAAGTTAAAATCATCCGGAGTAGTGTTGAGCCGTTGGAAATAATGGTAATTCATCAGAGGTAATTTTCACTTTAAAGTCGATATAACTTGTCGTCGTAGTTCTCTCGAAACATGTTACTGTCACATGACCAAGCTTTGATTATGAGTTAAATGTAACAAAAAAACTAGCAACTTATTCTACTATGTAGTCATGTACTATACAATGACATTGTTGCTTTTGCAATTTTCATACTCATGTCTTATTGTATTGGGTAATTTAAATTTCTAAAGAATTTAACTACCTGTTCTCAAGTATAATAAAAGGAGGGAAGGGAGAGGAAGAAAATCTTTTCCTTTCAAATCATCCCAGTTTTAAGAATAGATTTGAGACTAAAATAAGACTAAACTCTCAAAGTTCTTTAATTTTCTTCCTTAAAAGAAACTTTCGTGCGTAAAAAATCTTAAATAAAGCATAAATAAAATAACACGAAGTCACTGAAAAGGTGAGAGCAAATAGGCTGTTTATCATTACTTATCTCTAGTACCGGTAAAACAGACGGGTTGGGTCGGATCATGTAACGGGTCCAAACAGGTTCGGGTCAAAACGGGCTATTTTAAAAAAGGTAATAAACAGGTTAGGGTTGAAACGGGCAGCCTCAGGTCGGACGGGCTGCTTTAGAAAAATAAGCAAAAGCATAACTATTAGTTGGATGACAAACTTGATAACATCAAATTAAACCATCAAGAGTGGTGATCACAACAACCAATTAACTCCAACTTATCCAATATACACACTGTATTATCCTAATTAAACCATCAAATTAAAACAACAGTCAACAAAAGAAACACTACAGTCTCAACTTGAGATACATTTCAAACGCTAATGAAGATTGAAATTCCACCAACGTTTCTACCAAATATTGGTTTACATAATCAGAAAAACAAAGAGATTAACATCAGAACATGAACATGGAGACATAAATCAAAATATCGAGCATCATATTGAATTAAGGTCAAATTAAGTTGATATCGTAAAGATTTCCATAGTCAAACCCGCATCAGTTAAGGACATATATTGAAGAACATTGTCAGACCCACATAAAAAATACTAAGAAATTGACCCAAACCCACCTCAAATAAATCAATATAAATACGAAGAACGATTTGCGGTAAATCAAAGTATATGAAGGAAATATATGGAATTTAAAACAATTCGTGGGTGAACAAATCAGTTTCATATTACTATGTCTTTCAAAATGGACGGGTACCTAGAAGCTTTCGTACAAGAACTGATATTAAACCCTAAAAAAAGCTCTAAAATTCGACAAAAGCTTCGTACCTGAATGAACCAAGAAGATAATGTTGTGATGATGAGAAGGTATTCGTAAGGCGATGGATGACGGAGCGATTTAGTGAAGAAGGATAGAAGATTACAGTTTGAAGTTTGAAGCTTTCGTACCTGAACTCTAAATTACAGAAGACGCAAAGCCGGTATGATTCTTGTCCGCCCATTATGACCCGTATTTAATTTAGCCCTGCCAAAATGGACCCGTTGACTGTTAAGCAACAAATACTTATGGCCCATTCAACATTTCAACCCATTTATGAAAAATAGTTCAGCCCAAAGTAACCCAAATGCTAAAATTAATTGCCCAAATTAACCCAAACTCAGGGGTGAAGTTTGACAGCTCTACTTATCTCATTCATTCCATTATTTTATGCTTAAAGTGTAAAAATGGGTATTTTTACATGTTTATTGAGATTTGAGATAGAGTATATTAGGTGAAATGTTATTCTAAAAAAGAAGAATACATATAAAAAACTAGAAACAACTAATATATAAATTCGCCTTAATTAAACGCAATGCATAACAAAATAGTCGTTAAAAAACAAACGGCAATGAGGTGACAGGCCTATGAGTTATTACGACGTTGAAAGTAGCCCATGTTTGAAAATGGGCTTTGGGCTTAACGACCCATTCAGAAACGATAACTTGTAGTTAATGGATCATGGATGGTATTTGACCAAATTGGGACCAATCAATCAATAAAAGTACACAAGTACACAACACAACTATAATACTATATAACACTTGCAGAAGTTAAATATTTGATAGAAATTTATCATCCCTAACTTTATGTACCTTAAAGTTCTACATACGTAAATCAATTCTATTTATTCGTATTCTACAAAACAAACAAGATGTGATACATTTTTAAATATTCTAATTAGTTGTGAATGTATACGGAGGTCCTAGTGTCACTTGTATAGTTGTATAGGTGACAATTTCAGCTTAAAACAATAAATTCGGGTCAAATTAGGCAACATTTTAAATTATTTTGGTCAAAATTGGTTGTGTTTTTTGTAACTCAAAATAATAAAATGGACAATTTCTCAAATCGAGAATAATCGTAATGGATTAAAATAGACACACTTTAAACCATCATGTTAATAAAATCTCTCAAACAATTCAATGATTGATAAAGCGTCCAACCTAAGCATATAATTAACACCTCCACGATCCGGTAAAGCCTTACCACCACAGACTACCACCAACATTGATCACCGCTACCATCATCACCGTCTCATACCATTTTGAACTCTTTTGTTAACTTTTGTGGACAACCATGTTTTTGGTATAATCTTTAACAACTTAATATTAAATCGAAAACATAGGAAGTTACTAATATATATATATAGGCAAAAGTTTAAACGAGAACTATTTTTCGTACGAGAACTGCGAAAACCAATCTGAGCCGTCCAATTCCCCCTTCTTTAATGTCATTGCCCACCCATGAATTCCTCACATGCACCCTACCACACTTGATCCCCTCCACGCTCTCCATCCATGAACTTCCCATATCCGAGGAACGGCTGAGATTGGTTCTCACAGTTCTCGTACGAAAAACAGTTCTCGTTTGAATCCTCCCCTATATATATATATATATATATATATATATATATATATATATATAGACAAAAGTTCATGCGAGAACCGTGCCACACTCGATTCCCCCACGCTTTCCATCCATGAATTCCACTTACAAAATGAACGGTTGAGATTGATTCTCTCATTCTCATTTAATTTTTCATTCTCATTTGAACCTTACCCTATATATATATATATATATATATATATATATATATATATATATATATATATATATATATATAACACATTGATCCCTTGCTTTTATTGTTAGGGTTTAAAATGATCACACCACTATCAATTTAGTGCTTGTGCTTCTGACATTCTTTTATCTTTAAATGAACATCTTATGCATCATTAAATATGGGAGTAATATAATTCTTTTGTAAAACCATACTTTCCAACTTTCAAGCATTAAGATACATTTTGAATCTCGATAATTATCTCAAGAGAATCTATAAGATTCAGATTTTTAAAAAAGTAATGGTTGGTGTTGCTAAATCAACATCCCTATTACTAAAATACACCCTAAATCTACAAGTAAATATACTCTAAATCTAAATCCTAATTAAGAGATATTGTTACTATAATTAAGCACTGGATTAAAGCTATAAATACATCATATATGAGTATTTTTTTTATTTTTTATTTATTTCTTTTAATTAAGTTTTTAACTAAGTTTTTAACTGTTTTTATTTTAAAAAACAAAGTATTTTTATAATATTTAAAAAATAATATGAAACCATAAAATTTGTTCTAGAAACTTTTATTTTTTATAGTTTAGGTTTTATTTTTATATAAGTAATTATTTTTCATCTTATATTGTAGTGTTGATATAAAATGTGACGAGCGATGACAATAACATCTCTAATGTGACTTCACCATTTCTTACCGATCAGGTGTGATACTTATAATGATTTTAAAAAGAAAGGTATTGTGTCTTACGTCAGACTTATTTATGACCACGGCGGGGATTACAAGTTTTAAAAAACAAGTAAAAAATCATGCACCAAAAAGACCAATTGTTAATTCCAATGGATAGGTTCTATTTAAAACAACATGGTGGGTGGACCTTGAGGGTGATATGTGATAAACATAATCATCAACCTCCACAATATATGGAGGGGTATGCTTATAAAAGGTGGTTGAAAGAAAATGAAAAAAATTGGTGGATGACATGACGAGTAATAATGTTGCACCGCGTGACATATCGTCGTCGACATTGAAAGAGCAAAACGAGAATAATGTTTCTACACTCAAGACCATATAGAATGCACGGCAAAAGCTTCGTTCATCCCAGAATTCTGGAAAAATTCCGATGTAGGTTTTTATGTTGCTTTTGAACGATAAACGCTTTATTACCGAGCATAAAATGTTCTTTATGGAAAATTTTATTACAAAAGTTTATTTATTTATTATAAACATGTTTATTACATTTATGGGAAAAAGAATCTAATTATAGACATATAAATTTAGAAAGTATAGTTGTATTAATTATCAAATACTTATAATTTGGAATGAATATTAATCTAATTATGGAGGGTGTTTTTTAGTAAATTGAGGTTGTTTATTTAGCCAACCCCTTCTTATAAATATGATTCATCTATTTTATTTATTTGTTTTACTTGAAGATGTGATGAAAGGATTCTGATATGTAATTTGTTTTCCAAAAGTGAAGCATTTGATGTATCTATAAATGTTCGGGTGTTATTAATTTAAAATCCCATTTTAGCTATAGTGTTCTCTTAAAAATTTGTAGCTGCGGGGAATTCGTCAAATCAAATTTATAGTTTTAGTTTTGTCAGGATCAATGTATGAACAAACATAAAAATATATATAGAACAATCTAAATATTAAGTAAAGAAGTTATAGAATAACACTTTAAGTAACAAGGAAATTGTATTAATCACCTGATTTAAAACACAAGAGTTTAACAACCAAAACCAATCTGTTGATCAAGAACAATTCAAAAGACGTGCTATACTTCTTTATAGCAAGGATCAATGTTAATCTTCAGGCTCAAAACTTAAAAATCACGAACAAGATATTTTAACCTACGTACACTAGAGTATTTATAGTGTTTTTTATTACAAACAAAATTAGCTTATTTAGCTAGCAGAATCATCTAAGTACGGATAGATACACACAAATCATATCCATAATTATCATCCCTAAAATAAAGGAATTTATATTTATCACATTCACCAACATTAACTCTGTCTTCAACTTGAACAACATTAACTTCGTAATTACCAACACTAACTCAAATCACCTGCAGTAACTCTAAGATGCATGTATTAACGTTCAGCTTGCATTAATACTGCTTACCTGTATTAACTACCACCACCTGCACTAACTACAAACTACCAATATTAATAATATATTCACACAACCAACAACATTCATACCCAACAATCTCTCCCAAAACTGATGAATCTTTTTTTCACTCAAAATGTTATTGATCGAGAATACTACCAAAACCTACATTCCTCTCCTCTTCTCCATCTCCTCAATATGTGTATATAATCTTCTCAACAACTTTGAACGCTCTGGTGGATCTACTTAAAGTACTCAGTTTTGCTTGAAGCATTGACTTCATCTTACCTGGACTATGATCATATTACTTTAAAACTAGATATTTAATATTAACGATGAAAATTATTCTTACGATTGTCGAGTTAAAATTGGTTATTTTTAAATATATAAGTGTTTTTATAATTACCATTATTATAATATTGTTTCCAAGGATGATGTAGAACATATGGGTTTTTATTACTATTAAATATATTATTGTTTGCAAGGGTGATGTAGAAACATATGGGTTATATTTTAAACACGTACGTACAATTATTCTTATTCCGTTTCTCTAATTAAAATAGTAAGTGAATTTGGTCTTGTGATTGGTGACAAAACTGACTATTCAATTATCAAAAGTAATTCCACCATCTCAATCATTTCATCCTAAAAAAATATTATACTTGTTTTAATAGTAAATTATCTTATAAGAAAATGCTTGCACAAGATCCTTGGAAGTTTGGAAGACTGATGCTAAATGTATTCAAAGTTATAATAATAAAAGTTTTTATTATTTTTAAATGAAAAGGGAATTTGGGCATATATGTAACTACTTCTGTCAACATATATATGAAGATTTACACAGCATGACAGTAGCCTCTACTTTTCAATATATATACATATATAAACTCTAAAAAGGAAAAAAATTACTACGAATTAAAAATAAAAAGTTGACAGACAATGATTGATTGAAACAATTATTATTAAGGTAATACAATTTCAGATTGCAATTTGACAATGAATCAAGTTAAAAGTTGGTTGTATTTTTTATTTTGATAAAAAATAAAGTTGGTTACGTATAAAGACAGGTTTAACAAAGTTTGTTTTATTTTCATACATTAAGCGCGTTATAAATTAATTAAAGACATCACTTGTAATTTGCACTTCTTTATTCCTCCACAAAATGTGATATTTTTCTTTCATATACGTTGAAGAAATCTAATCATTGTTCATATTAAATTACTTTTCAATCCTATTTAAACTCTATACATTCAAACTTATATTATATATCTATGTTGATTAATTTTAGAAGGAAAATTTTAGTAGTTGTATCAACTAAATAAACGTTAAAGCAACATAAATTATTTGATTAAATATGGTAATCATTGGGCAGAAAAAAAATATTCTTAAGATTTATGTTGATTCGTTACATTCCTTTTTTATCCCATTATTTGGTCTTTTGTATGATGTATGTGAATCTGTACAAATTTTTTAATGTAAAATCGAGGCCAATTGCGCCCACGTGGTTTGTATAAAAGGGTCAAACATAATAAAATAAAAACATGAAATTAGTAACGTATATGATGAAAAAAATCCACACACTTTTAGCTATGAATAATTATATTATTTTTCATTAAAAATTTAACGAATAAATTAGTTTTATACTCTAAAATTAAAAATGGTATAAATGATTTGTTAGATTGGATCATTCTTGTTCCAAATGAATAACTGACATGTATCACATGTTTTAATGCTAAAAAATGAAGTAAAAACAAACAATAAAGTGTTAAATAATCAACAAAAAGCGTAGTAGTTTGTCATGTTCCAAATTGGAACTTAAGAACAGAAATGATAAGCTATACTTCATGAAAATTAATTATTATTCTTTTGAGATGAAATATTATTAACATGTATGTATTTTTCATGTTATTACATAAAAATATCAACAAAAACAATGGAAATTAGAAATCGAGAGAAACCGTAATAGCTCGTCATGTTTCAAATCAAAATTTAAGTATGAAGATTGAGAGATTATACTTGACGAACTTCGGTTATTCTTTTGATAAAAAATTTACACGTTTTTTATGTTATTATGCATAAAAGGTTATGAAAGGTTATATTTGTAGAGAAAAATATAGTTAATGTTTTTATAATTATAAATGAAGAATTTAAAATGTTTATAAAATATTTTAAATAAATTAAAATTACTATTTAGTTTACTACACCATTCGTACTTATAAAGATGTGAAGTCTTTATAGAAGAATATTAGAGTCAATTACACTATTCATTTACGGATACTTACTTTTATCCCTTTAAAACAAAATCTTGTAATATTAGTTCTTTAAATGAATTTTATGCACGTGATTAGTCTTTTGATTGTTAACTTTAACAGTGTAGCTGACTAATTAAAATACTCATTTTACCTTTTACAAACCTAGACCTTATAGTTTATACAGTGTAGCTGACTAATTTTACTCTTTCAAATTTCAATCTAAACACCATATTTTAAGCCAAACATTCATTTAAACCAAACAAGTTCTCTCCTATCCTCTGATAAACTGATAAAAAATCCATAGCACCACCACCACAGAACCAATTGCTACCAGCGTGAGACTGCCGCCTCCAGTGGACAACCGACAACCCATAGCACCACCACCGCACCACCACCACCTCAATTTTAGTCCTTAAATAGCGAGACTTGATTTTCCAAAATATCTCTCATTAATGTGTCATTAATGACTTATTAATGACGCATTAATGAATGTTATTTTGGAAAAATCAAGCCTCACACACTCTTTAATGACGGTCTACCTGACCAAATACCCCTATTAATGAGTCATTATTGAGCATTAATTGTGACTACAAATGACTTTCGTAATACTTACATTAAGAATGATTCTCAAATAAACTTATACATATACCACACCACAAGTAGTTATGACTATCATGATTATATACCACATTTCTTTTTCTAATGACTATCTCATATGATTGGTTTGAATAAAATAAAAAAAATAAATAAATTGATAATGTGTCGTTTAGCTCACTACAAGAAATTTGGATAATAGCAGCGACGCCATTAAGGACTATAATACATTAGCGGTGACATATGGTTCACTACAAGAAAGTTGAATTTTAGCAGCAAGAAATTTCGCCGCTAATGCCCTCAAAGAGTCATTGCTAAAGCCTTACTATTGACATGTGGCTGATATTGCATCGCCACTAATGCCTTGTCACTAATCCTCAAATTTCGCTGCTATTGCAGGTCGCTACTATTGCCTGTTGTTGTTGCTAATAGTGTCGTCGCTATTGATGTCGCTGTTGTTACCTCTGTCGCATCTAAAAGTGACGTCACTATTGCAATTGTTTTCATTTTTATAATAGTTAAACACAAAAATAATTATAACCTATTTTATTTATGATTCAATACATTAAAAAATGCAGAAAAACTAGTATTATATATATAGAACCACATAAGTTATTACAAAATTCTTAGTACATACGTTTAGTTAAGTTGTTTGTTAACACACAATAAACACAATACATGACTATTCGTCACTATCGTTGTCCTCTTTCGCTCGTTCCCCACGTTATAATTTTGGGTCGAAAAGGATTGAATTACTTTTGTCATTATTGATTCCATTGCCGCTCTAAATGTTGGGTTACGAAGCATGACAACAAGTTGATTGAGCTGCAAAATTATTAAATATGTACATTAGTAACTTATAAGTCAAAACTATAAACAAAAGCATCAATTTACATTTTAACAAATTTAGCATGACCCATTATAAGTTAATATGACATATTATATAACTCATCATAACTCATAAATTAAAATATCAAATCATTGGATAACCAAGTAAAATAAGTCTCATGTAGTGAGATATTCAATCCTCTTTCTATTTAATTGTATATATAACTTATTATAACCTGTTAGAAGTTAATAAGACCATTTATGACTCATTATGACCCATAATTTAAGAAAACAAATCATTGAATAATCAAACAACCAAGATAAGCCACATATAACCCATCATGACCCATAATGACGTCAACACCAATGCTCGTGAAAAACGCCCGCCCTCTTTTTTTCGTCATGTCATCACTAGTGTCATCATTGAACGACGAGCTCCACCAACGCGATAAGCCATTAACAACATCTCGATCCCTAGTAGACGACGAGCAAATAACATGCATTTTTCACCTCATCTCATGAAACTCATGACCGAAACAGTAGGCATGGTATTAATGTTTCTTTCCATTTCTTCTTTGTCTTTTGGTCTGGATTTCTTGTTTGTAATTTATATATATATCATGTTCAGAGTTGCTTTTGTTCTTTGGTTGGATCTATCAAGATTCGAACATATATTAACTGCTGTAATTAATTAATTAGAGTGTATAAACGTAACTAATCAATTTAATATTTTTTTAATTTCTGATTCAAACGTGACAGCATCATCTTAATTTAAACCCTTGATCAAAACTTTCTTTAAAATATTCAAGAAAGAATAATCTAGTGTCATTGTCACGGTTGAGTCCATCATCTGCACTGAAACCTACAAGATCCCTAATTAGGGTTAAAATATTAATTATATATATATATATATATATCATAAGTATACAAATATAAATTAATTATTTGAACTTATAATCTCAAACTTTTGTATTGATTTCCATGTAATAATCTGTTGATCAAATTATACAAAGTCCTTATTAAATGTACGTTATCCAACTACAGATGCGCGTATGCATGCCGAATTGAAATCGATCGATCGAGATCGATCAGCTAGCTTGCTAGTCATGACTACTGTTCGTTTTTTGTTTGGAAGCCTTTGCTTTTCAACTTACATTCCAAGGCTACTTGTGACAAGGAACATAAAGGGGTTAGACTTTTCGACCCGATCAAATGTGGAAAGTTAACCATGGCTCGAGAACCACGAATCTTGAAAGCCGCTTGATCGTAAGCTAATGCCGCTTCTTCAGGCGTCGAGAATGTCCCAAGCCAAATCCGAGCTCCTTTCTTTGTCGGATTCTTGATCTCGGCTGCAAATTTCCCCCATGGCCGTCTTCTTACCCCTCTAAACCGTCTCCAATCTTTACTTTTTTGATCGTTTTTCTTTATCATTTCGACTTTCCCAAGTGAGAAATCCACTTTAAACTGCGCTGTCTCTGTCGCAGCGGGTGAAGTCGGACTATGAAGCGACGGCCCGGCTTCCCAGTTCGTGATCAGTTGAAACATACTCGAAGTGTATGAATTAGCAAGATGATTTAGCGATTGCTTGTAGCTTGGACTCGGAGTCTGAGTCGACTCGCCACAGGAACTCGTTATAGAATTATCATGAAAAAAGGGATTATTGATGATGATACTATTGCTAGGACTAGAAGGTGATCCTGATTTGCAAGAGGTTACTACAGAAGTAAGAGAATCGACAAATGAATCGACGCAGAAAGACGGTTCGATAGAAGACTTTTCGTATTCAAAATCAAGGCTGCTTGTGATTGAGAAGCTTGAATTCCGGCTGTAATGTGGTTCGTCGGCGGGAATGTTGCTATTATTATTTGTTGCCGGAGATATTGGACTGGAGATATCAGCAGGATCTTCAAGTAGGTATTTTCGAACAAATTCAAGCATGGCAGAATCAGAATCTGAAATGCTTTCCGACATTTTTCGATATCAATGACGTTGGTTGGTTTTTGATGTAAGAATTAATGTTTGGTTTTTTCAGCTTCTGTTTTTGGTATGTGTTGAAAAGAATGGTCGGGTTGATCGAGGTTCTTGGCCAGGACATCTTATTTATAGCCGATCAATAGATAAATAATATATAATTGTTCCATCTCAGCTCGTCTCGATCGTTCAAATAATAAAGTATAATTTGACGTAACTACTTATAAATTAATTAATAAAATAGTTGGTAATATCGATCTTATAATATTTCAATTAATGGAATTACACATGACAAAAACATATATGTTATTAGATTAATGGTAAATAGTTGTTACATAACTATATAACTTAATACATATATATATATATATATATAGAGGACCGTAATTGTGCGCGCATATCTAGAAAATGTAAGTATATTTATACATATATGTCAAGTTACATAATCATATGAAGGTGTGCATTTCATTTCAATATGGTCGATCTAGTTTTTCTTTTTCAGTCGGTCAATCTCTGTTTGCACTGCTACACTAGAGTTTTTCATATATATCCCAGACTGGTCCAATTATTTCTAAGGTGTACGGCACACGTACAATGGTAAAATTAAGGTAGTCAAATTAACATTAATAGTTTGTTTTAAGGATTCAAAATTTTAACAATCAAAGCACATTTTTGAAGAAGAGACTAACGAAAACATATATGTAACACGGTTAACTACATCACATATCCACTATTTTCCAAGATCTTTATTCTAACCATTGCTAGATTTGCTTGAACATAACAACATTTAATTTCTCTATCCATCAGCCCACGATGAGACCCTGATTTGAATTTCATGTTTCTTTTTGCTAGATAGCAAGCATCAAGTTTATGAGTTAAGTGCCAGCCAAATGTAGAAATTATGTACAACGTACATCACTAATTCATAATCAATTAAACAGTATATAGAAATGGAAACTGGTTATAAGATATACATTCATAAGATTTGACTATACAATGAATAATCTGAATCTTTTTCTTCATATTAAATGTTATCATCAGAAGAACATATAGCTCAGCCACAGACATGAAGAGTAAAATGTAAACTTAACTAATCTAACCTAACATCTTTTCAAGCAAAATTTTAAAAACAAGATTTAATCTGTTTTTCTGTTTCACCTTTTATGACACATATATAGATTAAAAAAATTTTAAAAAAAGAAGAAGATGTAATCACTCTGAGAACCAATCTAAGTAATAAGTCAATATCGAAATTTCAACACATAAAAGTGAAATATGTATACATATGAGAGAATCAACCAATAAGGTAATATGTTAACCTTAATAGAATCACCGCACATGAACACCCGTAATCAAGAATCGTACCACTTATGAAAGATGACCAGTTAAAATAGCTAGGGTTTGGTTGAAGACGGCTTACGAATGAGATGAGATCCGTTTAAAATAGATGAAAAAGGGCAGATCTTTTATAAAACAATACTTATACATTAATTCTTCCAGGTTGATCTTTTGCATTTTAAGAAGCCTTTTAATCGATAGAATACATGCAAAGAGGGTGACAAAATCAACAAATAAAGTAATAAAAGCTTCAAATCGGGGTAATTGATGAAGAAAATCAAATGCTACACTCGCTATTTGGAATCTTTTGCTTTTCATGAAACTTTTTCATCGATTGATTACATATATGCAAAGAGGATGGAAAAATCAATAAATCAGGTCACAAAAGATTCACATATATTGGGGTAATTGATGAAGAAAATCAAACGTGATCGATACTCACCGATTTTAGTGGCCACTGTGTTGGTGGAATTAAAGATTTGTTAAGATTGATTTTGAAATAGATGGGATCCGATTAAGAAATAGGCCGGGTAACCGTTTTCCTTTATGATCATTGTTGCATGGCCCATTGTTAGTGGTAAACTTGTGGTGTAAGTGGTTGTAAATCATCCTGGGAACAATTCTTCACTGCCCTCTACTGTTTGTTGAGGGTAATGGTCAGTATAATTATAGGGTGTTGCTAAATCAACATCCCTATTACTAAAATACACCCTAAATCTACAAGTAAATATACTCTAAATCTAAATCCTAATTAAGAGATATTGTTACTATAATTAAACACTGGATTAAAGCTATAAATACATCATATATGAGTATTTTTTTTATTTTTTATTTATTTCTTTTAATTAAGTTTTTAACTGTTTTTATTTTAAAAAACAAAGCATTTTTATAATATTTAAAAAATAATATGAAACCATAAAATTTGTTCTAGAAAATTTTATTTTTTATTGTTTAGGTTTTATTTTTATATAAGTAATTATTTTTCATCTTATATTGTAGTGTTGATATAAAATGTGACGAGCGATGACAATAACATCTCTAATGTGACTTCACCATTTCTTACCGATCTATCAGGTATGATACTTATAATGATTTTAAAAAGAAAGGTATTGTGTCTTACGTCAGACTTATTTATGACCACGGCGGGGATTACAAGTTTTAAAAAACAAGTAAAAAACCATGCACCAAAAAGACCAATTGTCAATTCCAATGGATAGGTTCTATTTAAAACAATATGGTGGGTGAACCTTGAGGGTGATATGTGATAAACATAATCATCATCCTCCACAGTATATGGAGGGGTATGCTTATAAAAGGCGGTTGAAAGAAAATGAAAAAAATTGGTGGATGACATGACGAGTAATAATGTTGCACCGCGTGACATATCGTCGTCGACATTGAAAGGGCAAGACGAGAATAATGTTTCTACACTCAAGACCATATACAATGCACGGCAAAAGCTTCGTTCATCACAGAATTCTGGAAAAATTCCGATGTAGGTTTTTATGTTGCTTTTGAACGATAAACGCTTTATTACCGATCATAAAATGTTCTTTATGGAAAATTTTATTACAAAAGTTTATTTATTTATTATAAACATGTTTATTACATTTATGGGAAAAAGAATCTAATTATAGACAAATAAATTTAGAAAAGTATAGTTGTATTAATTATCAAATACTTATAATTTGGAATGAATATTAATCTAATTATGGAGGGTGTTTTTTAGTAAATTAAGGTTGTTTATTTAGCCAACCCCATAATTATATTGGTCATTGAAATAAAATGAAGTGATTTGCCTTTAAAAAAAAAAATAGGATTGACATAAGTAAAAGACATTTTTGAAAGGTAATTGAGGAAATACATGGTGCTGATTACTTGAAGAAAATTCCAAAAACACATTTGAGAAAATAAAGTGACTTAATTGAGGAAATATTTCTATTAACAGAATGATAATATTATAACATATTATTTTCTAATATATAAAAGATAATTTGTTTTAAAAAACAAAGTATAGAATGTTATATGTGTTTAAACTTTGGAAGACTATTTCTAATACTAGCTAAGTGACGCGTGTATCAACACGGAGATGATATAAGACAATTTTAAATTTAAATAATTTTAAAAAGTACTAACACTTTAAAAAATTACAAAACATAGATAGGAATATAAAATCTGAAAAAAAATTATAAACATTACAGAATTTTAAAATTCATATATAAAATTATCATTAGATTTTCCGACTGTATTAATACCCATTTTATTAAGAGATATATATGAATTTTGTTGTTGGAACCGTTCATGACCTTTTGGAGTAATGTTAATCATAATATTAATAATATTAATTAATATTAATTATCATGGACATTTAAAGCTTTCAATCTGATATTGATTCGGTTGTTACTCACAACCAAATTTTCTAGAATCCATGCCTTCAAACACTATCACGTATCCGGAAAACGAATTCAAACGAATTACAACTAAAGCAAAATTAGAAAAAGAGGATAATATCAAATCACAATTAGAATCAATTAAACCCAAATTGAAATCGAGATTTAAAACATGAGAATTAATTGAACTTAAATCTAGAAACATGATGATTGATTTTGAAATTGAAATCGGGATTTAAAACCTAGAAATTAACTGAACTTGAATCGAAATCGAATGGAAATGCATTAAAGCGGAGAGATTACTTTCAATTACTTTAATGGTGAAATTACTTATATAAAAGAACCGAACCCGTTATCGAAGAAGGCAGTAGCGAAGAAGCTCCAAGAACAATTTATCAAAGAAGGCAGTAACAAAGGAGGAGCAAACGAAGAATCTCAAAGAACCCTTTGATATGTTTCGTATGTAAGGAAGTAATGATCGAAGAAGGAGCAAGGAAGTGGCGATGAGGAAGAAGGAAGAAGCGTAGACGGTATACCCTAGAAAAGTTCTTTCTTCCAGTCAGATGTTTCCCTTAAGGATTTGAAAAGTATGTGACGTAATCATCTCCTTATTGTCGATTTTTTTTAAATTTTTTGGAAAATAAAGGACTGTAGTTGGTGGAGAATTTTTTGAAAGAGGTTGATTATGTTAGCAAACCTTTTCTTTTAATAATATTATAAGATTGTTAGAATTAAATATTGTATAGAATAAAAGATTGAATTGTAGGTGATATTTGTACTGGGTACAAATTAAAAGGACTTAATATGTAAATACCCTAAGGGATATATAAGCCAAATGACTAGTTGTCACTTGGTGGACTTTGGCACTATTCCAAGCTTAACTATGTGTGTTTCCATGGTGTTTCTAATTCTCTCTCTATCATATTGAGTAGTTAGCTAAATCGTTTATACAACCAAAGGTTGAAAAACCTTAGGTTACTGGTGCAAGTCCGAAAATCACAACAAAAAGGATGTTACTGAATACTTAAAAGATTCGAGTTCTCATCAAGTTTTTAAAGTGAAGACTATTCTGAAAATTGAAGAGTCTAATATTCAAGATGAGACAATACTCTGAAGACATCCAATCAAAGACTGGAGATTCAAAAAGAAATCGTTCAAGTCTTATCTCCTAAAGCTTCTAAAGAATACGGCAAGAAATCTGCATGTTTGTAAGAGGAGATTGTTAGAGTTCGTATGATGCTGAAAAGACCAACATCTTCTATTTTCTATACAAAGGGGGAGATTGTTAGAATTAAATATTGTATAGAATAGAAGATTGAATTCTAGGTGATGTTTGTACTGGGTACAAACTAAAAGGACTTAATATGTAAATACCCTAAGGGGTATATAAGTCAAATGACTAGTTGTCATTTGGTGGACTTTGACACTATTCCAAGCTTAACTATGTGTGTTTCCATGGTGTTTCTAATTCTCTCTCTATCATATTGAGTAGTTAGTCATTGTTTCCTTCATAGATCTTGATACCTAAACCACTTGGGACCAACAAGGATAATAATTGACTTTTTACATGACAATATATTACCAAAACTTATTTTTGTCATTAATATTAAATACACATTTAGCTGATATATTTTCATTTACAAAATATTTTATAAAAATAATACAAGAAATTTTTATGTGGTTCTAACTTTATGAAAACCATCTTCGTTGTTCGGTTGGTAATTAATTGTCGTGTCGGTAAGATATCCATGTTTAGAGGTTCTCTTTTTAAGTAAGTGCCCAAGTGTAGTTAATTATGTTTCTCTATAATATATTATTGCATGGATCTGTTGCAAGTGGTTCGATCATCATTAGTCTAATGTGAAACACACTAATACACACACATGTATATAGAATTGATAGCTTGAGATTTTATGTGCTGATGGATTAATATTTTATAATACACACTAGATACATGACCCGTGTAGACGGGTCGGTGAGAACAAAGAATTGATGTGAAGAATATAAATAACCGATACAAAATAGTAAGTAATGTAATTAAAATATATAATTTATATATATATATATATAAATATTTGAACAGCCAATATAAATATTTCATTCACACAAGTTGTTTAATTACACACTTATATCATCAAAGCTCACTATAGTATATCACACAAAACATGTTACTAAACGCACACACTAACCCAATATCTCACTCTTCATACGACATCGGCGTACCAAAGATCCTCGGCTCATAAAAGCACATACAATGGCCCGTGCACTACACTTTATCACTCAGCTTGAAGCATCTTCATCTCTGCCTATTAACCGCACGACTCAGCACTCAAGATAGCGACCAGACCGAAAAACAGATCGACCATAGATTCATTTACCGTAGCATGATCAGGACATCACCTATAGCACCAAAAACCATAGAAGCACCACTGTCAAAGTTGCTTATTGGAACACTCATAATATCAAGGGAATAAGCAACATCTGACAAAAGAACTCTGAGGCTCAACAGGGTAGCACTATCTATCTAAACAAAGGAAGATATATCAAACTCACCCCCACTCAGCACATAAATAGATATTGCAACAACCCTAACCTAGCAAGAACATACTCTGTGACTCAAAATGGTTTGAACAAGGTAGGGGACCTGAGCAACACCTCCATCCTCCTGACCTCCATACCCCTTATGGCCCCATGACCTATAATGGCCCCCAACCATACCAGCCTCTACTCAAACACATCCCTACACCAGCCCACCCCACCCAAAGATAGTATTTATTATACCACACACCCACAAAACTCTGAGGCTTGAAAGACGGACTTGTTTTGGCTAAAACTAGATGGCCTAGCAAATCAGCAAAGTTTGATATGTCCCCTTTTCACACCGTGGCTACAAGGAGTGCACCCTCCAGCACAAAACAGAAACCCCAATTCTAACCTATGACCATGGCTACTAGGATATAGGAAAGCAATGTCAATTGTGTGCATGTACCGTGTCACCTAAACACCATTAAGAAATGTAGCCACAGCCACTAGAACCTACCAGCACCACCTTTATATCACCATCCCAACCCCCACCCAGATATAACTCGTGGAGTTCCAAAGTTAGATTTCAGGTTCAACAATTTGCCTTATACCATCATCTCATAATAGAGCAAAACCCGACATACAGATCCACCCATCGGAGGCCAAATAACATAGTGGCCACACCCCAAGACACCACCCAACACCCTACTACTTAGAAACACACACATAACCCCCTTTACCACAACACACACGAACCAAAACATGTGTCGGTATTCATATTATAACTGTATCGGTATTAAGGTTTGAATGAATCGGGATTGATGAAACCGATAAACTATTCTCGGTATAAAGGATGAATCCGAAAGATTTTATAGAATTGTATTGAAAACCGATAAAGATGAACTGCTTGCCTTAGCTTTTGTTGGAATTGATGTAATACCGAGAAGAATGGTCGGATTTGATGAATACCTTAACATTTTCTCGGAATTTGATATTATCGGAATTGAACATATTCTCGGAATTCCTTATGTCTCGGATTGTGCATGTTCTAGGATTGTGTCTTTTCTCGGATTGTAACTTTTATCGGATTGTATGTTTTATCGGAATGTGGTTATTCTCGGATTGTGTCTTTTCTCGGATTGTAACTTTTATCAGATTGTATGTTTTATCGGAATGTGGTTATTCTCGGATTGTGCCTTTCTCGGATTTGGTTTTATCGGATTTAACCTTAGCTCATATTTGGAATTAATCGGAATTCTAACTTTCCTTTGCTCGGAATTTGAATGTTATGAGGAATCCGATTAAAGATCAACTCTTTGATGATTTGAAGATAAACATGAACTTGTACATCAAGTGTGGCATTGTCTTATGAAAGGAGTGTATGTATTGCCTAAACTAAGGAGTTGAAAGAATTCACAGAATTACAGTATGTAAAGGGTAATAGTGAATGATGGTATATTATGTGAATATACATGAAGATTGATATGTACTTGTGATCTTATGTACATGTGTTTTAATTATGGTATTATGCTTATTGTTAGATTGTTACGCAAATACTGATTGTTAGTTGTTGCTTCAGGTGGAGACAAGACTCAGTAGTTAAGAAAAGACTGAGTTGCTCGACTTTTGAAGATATCGGTGAGTGGATATATATCTTTGGATATATGGGATGTAACTCCTAATTGTGTTGCTCTTAAAGATATTGTATCTTGATTTCTGTATATATACATGACGTTTTGGAGATCAGCATGGCGGATGTTTTCAGCTGGGCCTGTGTTTATGGATATACAGTATTAGCTATCGTCTTGATATGCATTTGTTGTATTCAAGAGGTGCTCTAATTTTTTGTCCATGTTAACTAGGCTATCGGTAAACCTATGCTTTGGCCGGCATTTGGTTGTAGGTCCCGCAAGACCGCCGGTTCTCTTGTTTGATTGAGCTTGGTGTCTTGGGCATTATGTCTTGTATGTTCTTTGATATCTATTCTCTCACTAGCTTTGTCCTAATCCCCCACTGTTGTAATCTTTTTCAGGATATTCCTGGTATGTGGATAAATGGATGTAAAGCTAGAATTTTGGACTAATCATACTCTGATATTGAAAGTGTTTTTGTACAGAGCCTGTTTTTGTAGTAACACTGTTGTAGTTTTGTAAAACAAACCAGTAAAGTTGTATTTACAATATTATATATATGTAATTATGTTGTTAGCTTCCGCGCGTATTTCAAAGTTGTGTTTTAGAAAATACGGTGTTACATTAAGACACATTGGACATACAAGCAACACCAGTGAGTTACTTTACCAGATCTTCAACGCCGTTCATAACTCCAGACTGCTTCATCATACCTGTACGAAATACAAGCTAGTGTCCTGCATAGTTAGACATCTCACAATAAACACAAACAAACACGAGCTCAGCCCTACACCCAAGCTATCCAGGGAGCAGACCTACCCGCTCCTACCCTAGCTAAAGAATCGGCCTCCCTGTTTAATTCTCTTGGGAGATGCTGAACAACATGCTTCTCAAACACCTTAAGTAAGTCATTGATTCTACACAGAACCTCGACCACTTCCGTAAGAGGGTCCTCTTCAGCATTAACTAAATTAACCAGTTATAGAGAATCAGAGAAAATCTTGATTGAGCCAAAATCAATTGACCTATTACTCCTGAGAACTAAAAGCCAATAAAACACAGCTTCCATTTCTGCCGTTAGAGGCGTGCACGCTGCTATAGACTTAGAAAACGCACCTATTAGCTGACTATTATCCGCTCCCCTAAACACACCACCAATACCCACCCTACCCCCCACACAGCTCACCGACCCATCTACGAACAATACTACACTATCCACCCCCACCCCAACGGTACTGTAGTTCTTAGTGGACAACAAGTTATCTCCTCTCAGGACCTCCACCGGTCTTATGCACATATCTAAGGAAGACCCAGCCACCATGGGCCATTTCGCAAAACACCATTGCCCTACTTTGATCCATATCAAATCTACCACTCTTTCCACACACACTTGTTTATTATTAAAGACTACACTATTTCTCTCATTCCACAGCGTCCACAACACCCAGTACAACACCAACACCTACATTTTCCTAATCCACTTACTGCTACATAAAAATGGCCAAAGCTCCACTAAATCCACCACACTTCTAGGAACTACCCAATTCAAGCCAACCACACTCATCACCTTAGACCATACCTCCCAGGATTTTTTGCAATGTAGCAACAAGTGTACCGAAGATTCACTTTCACTATTACATAACGGGCACTTGCTATCGATCGGTCTCAGAACTCCTCTCTTTACTAGCTCCATCCTTGTAGGAATACCGTTCCAAGCCGCTTGCCATACAAACAAACGCACCTTAGGGGGTCCCCAGTACTCCCAGACTTTAGCTACTCCTAGCACACTTACCTCCTCAGTAGCTTTATTTAATAGACTTGCCACAGAAAATTCACCGCTATTATCAAACTTCCAGATTACCATATCTACCTGATTCTTCCTCGGGCTATGACGCTCCAATACCTCCATGAACTCACTATATACACCAACTTCCCAGTCAAAGACCCTTCTCCTCAGTTCTATCTTCCATACCCATCCCGAACCCCTCCACTCACCGAAACCTCTCACCTTCCCTTCCTTTTTAACCGCTAGGGCAAAAATTCTTGGAAACCGCTTTTTTAACTCGACCCCTCCGCGCCATTTATCATTCCAAAAATCAAATAGGTCACCCTTACCCAACGTCACGACAAAACCTTTGTTGATTATTTTGCTTAACCTACTCTCAGAATCGCTCATCGACACTATATTCTTCCAGATTAACGACAACTTATTAAAGGCACCCCTAATCCCCTATCAAATATAAAGTCTCCGTACTTACATTTGACTAGACTTTTCCAAACAGAATTCTCCCCATTCCAGTAACGCCACAACCATTTAGAAATTATTGCATGGTTTTTCATCTTCAGATCACCAATTCCCAAACCCCCATACTTCTTGGGTTTCTGAATTTTATCCCATGCCACCAAACACATACTCCTCCTATGCCCACTTTTAGACCATAAAAACTGTCTTCTCAATTTCTCTAACTCCTTACAAACTCCGGCCGGGGCTCGGAACAAAGACATGTAGTACATTGGTAAGTTGTTAAAAACTGATTTGATCAACGTGATCTTACCGGCTTTAGACAGGAATTTTGTTTTCCACATCTCCAATCTGCTCTTCACTTTCTGTAACACCGGATCCCAGAAGGATGCCTTCTTAGAATTCCCACCAATAGGAAGCCCCAGGTACGAGCATGGAAAGCAACCAACCTTACACCCTAACAACTCCCCCACCCTAGACAAGCTCCCTACATCCACATTGACCCCGTAAACCACACACTTGCTCATATTCAATTTCATTCCGGACATAAGATGAAACACTTTTAGCACAAGGCACATGTTTCTAAGCTGATCAATATCCATCCTATTTATCAGCATTGTGTCGTCCGCAAACTGGATATGAGATATAGTCATTGTAGATCGCCCAACAATCCTAAAGCCCTCAAAGAGACCTAACTCCACTCCCTTCCGGAATAACGCGTTAATACCCTCCGCAACAATATTAAACAGCAGCGGTGATAACGTATCCCCTTGCTTTAGGCCTCTTTTCATGGCAAACTTACGGGAAGGCGATCCATTCACTAACACTGATAGGGATGAGATCCTCAGACACCCCATAATCCAAGAAATCCATTTCTCTCCAAAGTTCATCTCCCTCAAGACACCTATCAAATATTCCCATTCGATGGAATCATAAGCTTTCTCAAAATCTAGCTTCATGAAAACACCCTTCTCCTTCTTAGATTTCATTTCATGAATGATTTCTTCGACTATCATCACACAGTCCATTATCTGTCTGCCTTTAGTGAAAGAAAACTGATAGTCTCCTAATACTTCTAGCATCATTATGCTCAACCTCCTAGCCAGTAACTTCGTAACGATCTTGTAAACACTGCTTACTAGGGAAATTGGTCTGAACTCCTTTATAGTGCTAGGGGAACTAACCTTAGGAATAAGAGTAATAAAAGCTTCCCCTAACTCCCGAGGTAGGAAGCCATCCGTATAAAACCCTTCTACCAAATGGATCAGGTCGTCCCTCACAACATCCCAATGTTCCTTGAAAAAGTGCAAGTTAAACCCGTCTGGTCCAGGGGCCTTATCGCCGTTGCAGCTCCACACCGCTAGCTTCACCTCCTCCTTAGTAAAGCCTCTTTCTAACCATCTCGCACTTTCCTCCGAGGGTCTCTTGACACCTAACCCTATGGCTTCAATGCAACACCCTTTCTTCTCAAAGTGTTTTTCGAAAAAATCCGCAATCCCTGCTTTCATAGATGATGGTTCCCTAAGAGTCTTACCCTCAATCTCAATAGAATTAACTCGGTTCCTCCTAACCCTCGAATTTGACATAATGTGAAAGAACTTCGAGTTACAGTCACCTTTTTGCAACCATAGTAGTCTTGATTTCTGCCTGGCTTGATCAAATTCTTTTTGTCTCCAGAGCCACATATTATCTTTCACTTGCCTCCATCGAATCCATAATTCCTCATCATCTGGATTGGCTTCCCTAAAATTTTCAATAACAACTAAATCCTTCTCACATCTAATGATTTTTCCTGCCACAGAATCTTTATTAAACCTGAACCTTTTCTTAATTGCTACTTTGACATTCCTCAACCTGATGGCTACATTGCACTTTCTGTTATCACCCCACACTTCCTGAACACACTCTCTAAAGCCCTTCTCCTTGACCCACCAATTAAACATCCTAAAAGGGGTTGGGCCCCAATCTACCTCCTTTTCCCCTAACACCACCGGAGAATGGTCAGATACCCTATCCTCTGTGACCCATTGGAACACCGATGGAACTAACTCTAGCAGATCTGTATCAAACAAGAACCGATCCAACCTACTAGATACCAGCTGCTTTCTGTTATTGGTCCATGTGAATTTCCCATTAGACATAGGAAGATTCACCAAATGCTCGGTCTCTATAAACTCACTAAATTCTCTCATACCACCGTCTATGGTAGTACATGACGATCTTTCCTCTGATAACACAATCTCATTCCAGTCTCCCCCCATAACCCAACACATCCTACTCTGAATTCTAAATTGTTTCAAATCCTCAAATAGAGCTCTTCTCCTACCTCTGTCGTTTGGAGCATAAATATTGCATAACATCATCTCAACATTGAAGGGTTTTATCACTCCCCTGAGACACAGACTGTTCTGACCTTTAACCACTTCTTTTAGAACAAAAAAACTCCGATCCCACAATGTCAAGATGCCCCCAGCTCTCCCCACAGCGTTTACCCATTCCGAACCTACATCAACACCCCTCCACAGGCCCCTCCCTAACATATCACTATGGTTAATAACCTTTGTTTCTTGAAGAAACACTACCCTAGGACCGATGTTACAAAAATTTTAGAGAGGAACATTTTGTAACATACATATTGATAAATAGTAATATGTTACGGAACCAACGTTCTTTCCAGAAATAACTTTGGCTTCAATAACATGATCACCAAGTCTAATAACCTGTAACCTTGTGTCATTGCATAAACCATTTGCATGGTCGATATTTCTCAATGTTAGTTTATGATTTGGACAACCGGATACTTTAAATAAGTTAAGAATCTTATGTGAGTACAATGATTCGTCTAAGGTGTCTGTTAACTCATCTGAGCAAACAATACCAGAACTGTAGTATGTTGGATAAAACACGATATCCTCCCTCCTCAAGCACATCTTCATATTTATTTATTAGTGACTTTCTAATAGTTGCGAATATTCGGTCGCCCTAAAAGAAAATTAAAAAAAATATGATTTACAGCATTGATTTTGATACTAAAATAAAGATTATGAAACTCGTTATAAGATGCATTACCTTCTCATCCATTAGTATCATATCTATGCTTGCAAGATTTGACATATTACTATTGTGGTAATATGATTTCCAAAGCAATATAATTTTGACTTTGGGAACCAAGTTCTCATATTCTTCATCAGTTTCAGCAATAGACTTGAACTGAGTGGATAGTGACATGATGATGAAGAGAAGCCGGAGATCAGATGCAAGCAAATTAGATAAGAGAAGTAAACATTTTTTTTTCATTAGTACCGAGAGCTTATATATATAAGGGTAAGAGTAATGATTTTGATAAGTATAAAAAATTTAATGGATTTGAAACTTATCTCTTAGTCAAAGTAGGTAGAATGAATAATTATCTAAAAGTTTGTTAGGCTAATTTAAAATTATAATATGTGTATATGATATAGACTAACTCTTTATTCTTAGTTCATAGACGATAACCATTTATGCAATTTTCAAGACCGAATAATTAGTAGGTATTAAGTTTTAAATTTTAAAATATATTATTAAACATTACGAAATGTTAGATATTACTATATATAAATTTGGGTTTAGTATCTAAAAGTGTATCGAATTTGTCACTTTTTGCTATTGTATATACTTAACTTTGAAAGCTACCATTTAATATAGTCAAGTTTCAAATTCTACCAATTAATGTATTGGAAAACCTATTATTCAGGTTGCAGGTAATAATCTGAATTTTGATTTATTTTTAATACAAAAATATTATTATTATTATCATTATTTATAATTAACATATGAACACTCATCATCTTCATGGTTTCATTATGAACATCACATTGAACAATAACATAATATCCAATTTTTCTTTAAAATCAAGCATTTATATATGAAATAACTTGATGGTTTCAATTGAAGATTGACAAATCTGGAAAAAATCGAATGAAAAAACATATATCTGGGAAAAATCGTTTGAAGATCTGAACCGCTAACAAAGAACACAAATCTAGAAAAAGAAAATCAAAAACTCAAATATGAAATGATGATTAAAGAAACATTTGTTTGAAGAAACCTCAATCTGGTTTGTATGGAAAAACCTCGTATTGATTCGTACGAAGAAACCTCAACCTGGTTTTCTATGAAGAAACCCCAATCTGGGTTTGTAACTAAAACATTAGATGTGTTTGATTTATCAAAACCCTAAAACGAATTCATATCTGCGATACTCTTGGTTATGGGTTTCCAGATCTGGTTCGATTATGTTATTACGAGTCCATATGATTTCAAGATTTGGTTCAACTTGTTCAAGATCGGCGATATCATTCATATGATTTCAACCCGGTTTTGCATATTTGGTGCGATTCTCAGGCAGATGGTTCGACAAATCTAGAAACATGGGTTTTGAATTTGGGTTTAGGGTTCATAACTTTGCCCTCTGTTTCAATCGAAAATGTGATTAAGGTTCTTGCTTGGGTTCTTCTTTTCGATTAAGGTTCAGATGTGATTAAGATTAATAACTTTTTGCTTCTTCTTGGTTTTTGACTTTTTGCTTCTTCTTCTTCATGGGTTTATGAAGTTATGTCCGGTTGTGTTCCCCAGATTTTGTTTCAGGCTTCCTTTGTTCCCAAGATCTAAGTTATGGTAGTAATTTAATTTTTGGTTCTTTTCCATGTGATTCCAGATCTGCTACTATTGTTCTTGGAGATGTGTATGAATTATCTTCCATATAAAGGAATGCCTTCATATGTTCATAAGAAAACTAATAATTATAATAATTAAATGCTAGTTTTTAATTAAAATATGAGGATGACCTGCTAGTCACACTTGTTACCTGCTATGAAAGGTAACAATAAACCAATTGGTAGTTTTTCAAAGTTTGATACATTAAATGGTAGTTTCCAAAATTGGATATATACAATAGCAAAAAGTGACAAGTTCGATACACTTTTGCATACTAAACCATATAAATTTAGTTTGAAGGGTTACTGAATTCGCCGTTCAATTTAGTTTGACTCCAAAAAAGTCAAAATCAAAAATTTGTAATTAAAGGAATCAATGTTTAAGATTAAATCTTTTATTGAATGAAAGATCTTGATCGTCTAATATTTTTTTTGAAATTAGTCTTTTATATATATTAGAAGATAGATATAGCGTGGTAAGTAATTAGTAATTAATAAGCGAGCATGCATTAGTACTGTTTAATTAATTAGGGGCCGATGGCTTTGCACGGCAGTCCCGATGGCTGCTGCAGTGACTGTGCTTCTCCTTGGCCGGTTGCGGGCTTGCGGCTGCTTTTTGAGTTCCATTCGTGCAGCTAGCCCACTAGTATTCAGCATCCCTTTCATGCTACCTATACTTTTCATTTTAATAGTAATTGTGCCTAAAATAATAGTGACGAAATATATAAGGTGCATGTTTTTAACTTATATATATATATATATATATATATATATATATATATATATATATATATATATATATATATATATATATATATATATATATAGGGGAGGGTTCATGCGAGAACCGTTGTTAGTGCGAGAACCGCGAGAACCAATCTCAGCCGTTCCTTGGATATGGGAAGTATCATGGATGGAGAGCGTGGAGGGATAGAGTGTGACAGGGTGCATGTGAGGAATCCATGGGTGGGCAATGACATTGAAGGAGGGGGAATTGGACGGCTTAGATTGGTTCTCGCGGTTCTCGCGCTAACAACGGTTCTCGCATGAACTTTTGTCTATATATATATATATATATATATATATATATATAAGCGGAAATTGAAGTAGTGGAAATTGAACGACCCAGATTTCTTCTCGCGCTAACAACGGTTCTCGCATAAACTTTTTCTTCTCTCTCTCTCTCTCTCTCTCTATATATATATATATATATATATATATAGGCAGAAGTTCAAACGAGAATTGTTTTTCGTACGAGAACCAATGTAAGTCGTCCAATTCCTCCTCCTTCAATGTCATTGTCCACCCACGAATTCATCACATGCACCTTGCCACACTTGATCCGGCCCCACGCTCCACATCCATGAGTTCCGCTTTATCAAATCAACGACAATTCTCGTACAAAAAGCAGTTCTCGTTTGAACCGTTCCCTATATAGGCAAAAGTTCAAACGTTGTTATAGATTTAAGTTTAGATAAAAGAAACCTTTCAAATCGACGTAGTTTTATTATAAAACCCTTAAAATATAATCCTAATTTAACTTTCGCCAATATTTATGTATGTTTCCATCTTTATCCTTTTCATTGATCAATTTAAAAATTAAAAAAGCCTTTTCAAGGATTAGTTAAACTAAAAATTCATTAAATAAAAACAAGTACATGGAAATATTACTCAAACCCTACATCTGAGTTATCGTCCCCAACTCCCTATTATGATTTTTCTTGTGGCCACATACCCAGTTCAAAAACTGATCTGTAGCTAGCCACATATAATAATTTCACTTCATTAAGTAGGAATAATTATATTATATATTTTCAATTGTATCAAGTATTAATAGTATTAAAGTAAATTCATAATGATGATGATAGAACTTAGTGAGCAAAACTAAGAACACACATAAAAATAATAATATTGAAATGCTTAAAGCAATTAGGATAGAGTTATATTGTTTATATACCCGAATAGTATAACTAAAACCACCTCATACTTTTAGGAAATACAAATTAGAAGCAAACTATACTAAAATGATAAAATGAACACAACTTGTGTTCTAACATTCTCTCCCTTTATGTCTATTGTACAAATAAAACATGTAAACAAAAAAATAAAAAAATCCTTCACTGAATCATTGATTGTAACAACCTCAAAAAGGGCCTAGTCGTATATATACTATTGGTGCTTTAGAATCTAGAATTTAATAATAGATATTAGAATTTATTTAATTAAGTTAATATTAAATTATTATGAAAACGAATAAGGAACGGTGATATTAAAATAATAACGAAAATGAATAAAACTAGTATATTAGTAAATAGTTTTGAATAAGGATTCCGGAAATATCCCCGTTAGTTGAAACGGGTAGGCGGGTATTAAGTTGAAAGTTGAGAAGGGGAACAAAATACCGCTTATGGATAAATTAGAACCCAGGGTCGGTTCAATCTCCTTATCTACACAGACACACACATACGCATACTCAAAACACACACACTTCATTCTTTCCTCTTGTGTTCTTGAAACTTTGAAGTAAAATCAAGAAAGAGAAATCCAGCAATCTTCAATCTCTGATGCAAATACAAGTTTTAATCTGTTCATAATCCAAGACTTATCATCTCCTTCCTCTTTGTAAGTACATCTCCTTCATGTTCTTAGTTTTTGAGTATTAGGTCAAAACGGGTCAAACCCGAATTAGTAATCAAATGATGGATTTTATTGTTGTAATTAGTTCTTATAGTTACTACTGATGATTTGAAGTAAGAATCATGGATTAAATGTTAGTTTTGATTGAGTTTAAGTAATAATCACCAAATGGGTCAAAAATGGAGATTTTGATCCCAAACCTTGAATCTTTGATTAGAGATTGTTATATGTATGTTTTTGGATTCATTATGATACCTAAAATGATATGGAATCACTGGAAATTGATATGGAATGCTGGAAATTGAGTTAGGTGTGCATAAGGACTGAACAGGGGCTGGAAAAACGACACTGGACTGTTATGCGGGGCTTTGCGATCGCATGGATTTCCCATGCGGTCACATAGGGTGCCTTGTGATCACATGCATATCCCTTGCGATCGCATGGGGCCTAACCAGATCACATGGGGCCCCACCAGCCACAGTGCGTTGTTTTTTTGCTGTTTTTCGACGTTTTATCGTACGAGATGCTCGTTTAGGATTCTAATTAGTCTAATGGCATCATTAGGGGATTTATATTAGTTATATTAGTTATTGTACTTGTGTGAAGTGACTAAATATGAGTATTATCTTATAGGTGAACCGAACGACCCAGACGATCGAGACGATCATTATATTTGTTTGTTTCAGCCTCTCAGGTGAGTATAGGATAACATAAGAATTAACATAACCGTATTATATGTTATCAGTATGTGTTAGTAATTCCATGAAATGTAATTAATCTTGACGTATGTTATGTTTATGCATGATACACATAACAATTGAATCATGATTTATGATATGATTATGATTATGCAAGAAGCATGTATGAATTGAACCATGGATATTATATGGTTATGATATGCGCGTTATGAGGCCCGTAATGGGTCAGTTATGTGTTTATGATCGGATCCGAGATAAGGGGGCTGGTTATAGTCCTAGAACGGGGCCAGTGAGCTGGGGCGCTTTGAGACATGCGGGTCGATGATAACCGTCAACTACCTGGGGTTGCAAACCTAGCGTTCCCCGAGCAGGATGGGGATCGACTTATTGTTGTACCCCATGAAGGCTTTGGCCTGAAACGCAACGGTGGACCGCTACCCGCTCACCCACCCGCGCGGTTGATGTGTCTGGTTTCTCTAGTTAGGAGTGTTGAGCCGGGCTAGCTATCCTGCAAGATTATGCTTCCTTCTGGCTGTGCCAGCTCATCGCGAGATGCTAGGATAGCACTATCTGATAATTGATATGTAATATGTGATATGTGATATGCTTATATTACTGATTATGCTATATTATGCTCACTAGCTTTAAATAGCTAACAGATACTCTCCCCATGATTACAGGTGATACTTAGGCACGTGAACTTGGGTACCTGCTGGTTTTACTTATGCTTTTGGAGGAACACTTATCTTTATGCTTATGTTTATATAACTTGTTTGCGTGGTCGGTGAACAATTTTAGTAACACCAACTGATCTTTTGTATACCGTGACTGATTTTTTATTGTAATTAATAGCCACTTTAAATGTTTTCCGCTGCTTATTATATTTTGAAAAACAGGTTTGGTTTAATTTGAGTTTACAAACGGATCCACGCAGTTTGGATTCTTGAATTACTAATTTAAAAAGAAAATTCTGTTTTTTTTAAATCGCGGTGTTACATTGATCTTGAGCATAAACACAAAAAGATTATTAAGAAATCTTTAGTTTCAGTATCCTTGTAACTATTCATCAAGCAAAAAATTATACTACCCCTAGATCTTGATCTTCAACAATGACTTAAACCTTTTTCATTACCTTGGTCCCCCTTAATCTTTCGAACATATATCTTCTTATGATAGATATTTATGCTCAGACAAAGCAGGAAGACGTTCTTTTGTGTTAGCATTCGAGAATGATCTTGTTTGACTCACATGTACAAATGGATGAGTAGAGTTATGATTCATGAAGTTATGAGCAATCTTGTTCATATCATGGCGAGCAACACAATTCTTGTAATTATGATGGGTAACATGAGAAACAAACTCATAATAGTTTTTTGGAAGACTTTGTTGCTTCATTCATTTAGAATTATCTTCACCTTTCATTCTAAGGATTTCTCTTAAGTGTTACCCTTTTTATGAATTTCTCTGTGTAAGACTTAAATACGGTATGATCATACTTAGATTAAGTGATTTTCGTGTACATAATAGTTTTGGATGATTCACCTGCATGAACATGAACCACCTTGATTTCTTTACCTTTAAAATATTTACACTTTTGAACTTTCTCAAATTAGAAGATGTCGTGACCTTTTGTTCAATCTCAAGATGATGATTCTTCTTGTCTGAAATATGGATTTTTCAGTTAAGTCGGAAATTTCCAAAACATGTTTGGCATTTTCTTTTTCCAATTCATATGCTTTCTTTTCTGTTGTTGCCCAAAAGCTACATGAAGATAGAGACTTTTACTAACTCCATATTTAAATCATTAATTTCTTCTTGTTTGACACCAAGTCTAAATTCTAAGTTGACACCATACATGATTAATACTTGAGAATGACCTTTGAGTGAAAGGTAATAGGTGATATGAGAATATTTTTCATTCTGAAGTTTGTGAATATGAAGTTTCTAATTAAAGGTTTGTGATCGAGTGGTTTCAATTGATGTTTGTGATAAGAAAGTTTTCAATTGAAGTTTTTGATTAATGAGACAGTGAGGTTTTCGATCGGAGGTAAAAGTGAAAGTGTAAGTGTGAGTAGGTTTTGGATTGGAGGTAAGCCAAAGTTTTTGATTGCCTAATTTCAACGGAAGTAATTTTCGATTTATGAGGTTTTCAATTATAGTTCCCAATTAAAGAGGTTACCGATAGAAGTTTTCAGTTGGAGAGGTTTTCGTTTGCAGTTTTCAATTAGGACTAAATCAACTGAAAAGTTGAGAATAAGCTAAGAACTTTTCAATGACAGATTTTCAATTTCAGGATCCTTGTAGTAGATGAACCTGAAGAAGGTTTTCGATTCCAAAAATTATTGTAAGATTTAGGCATTCAAAAAAGATCTTACAACTAATTTGTTTAAGAAACATACTTATAAACAATAAACTAAAAATATGATGACCCAAATTTGTTTAAAAACCTAAAACATTCATCTTGATTTAAAAATGATGAACCCATAAAATGTTTAACTTAAATGAACTTCAACCTAACAAAAAAACAAAATTTGATGATCCAGATTACGTTCACCCTTCAATGATCACTGTTTCTCTTCTTGTGATTTAAAGTTAATGAACAAAATGATTTCAAGATTTGATTCACATACACTGTTTAAAATTGATGTAACAAGGATTTCAGTAATCCTTAGACACCATATCCTATAATTTTAGAGCTCAAATATAAAACCCTGAAAAAACTAAAAAACTAAACATTCTGCAAGAAGCAAAATCACTACCTAACTTAATCTAACTATAAGAACACATAGGAATTAACCAAACCAGTAAACCAAAAGGACCAAAATCTACTAAAATTTCAGCCTTTTCCTTGTGTAGAAGCCGAAACAAAACTACTAAACAATCTTTTATTTGATGAACCCAGAAATTGACTTTTTGTCTTGCATTTTTTATATTTGTGAGTTTGATTCACTGAAAAATTACAAAAACAAACAAAATTTGATGAACTAAAACGAAAAATAAGAAATTATATTTGATTTAATAAACTGCTAACTAAATCACAAACACTAGCATTTTACTAAATACTAAATACTAATCAAAATTGATATTGATGAAGAAAGAAAGTGATTAAAATTTAGTAATTACATTTGATGAAATTCATTAATTATTGCAAAACCATATGCTAATAGATGAAGAACTTGAACTAAATTCAGTGGAATTATATTTGATGAAATAAAGGGTTTAGTTTCAAAAAGTGTATCGAACTTTTCACTTTTTGCTATTGTGTATACCCAATTTTCAAAACTACCATTTGATGTATCAAAGTTTTTAAAACTACCGCTTAGTGTATGGTAACTTCCTATAGCAGGTTAATGCTTATGTGGCAAAGGTCATGGGTGATGTGGCAAAGGTTATGGGTGATGTGGCTTTTCTCTATTAACATTAAATAATAATAATAATAATAGTAATAATAATAATAATAATAATAATAACTTTAGCTCCATCGTACATCACATTCACCATGACATCTAGATCTGTTAAACTCAGATCTTCATCACCATGAAAACCCATCTTCATCTTCATCGAGGTCATCATCTGCAAAAATCGAAAAAGGTTTCGACACATCTGTTAAACTCAGACCACCATCGAAGGTTACCATCTGCAAAAATCGAAAAAGGAAGATCGAAATGGGGATCTTCGAGTTAGGGTTTCTCAGATCTGGGTTTCATCTGTTCTCCGGCGATCTGGGTTTCGACACATCTGGGTTTCGAACGGCGAGAAACAGGCAACGGGGATGAACAGACGACGGCGACAAATCTGTTCATCTCACAGATCGATTAGGGTTTTTACATCTGCTTCCAAATAAGTTTCGATTAGGATTTTTCATTCCAGATCTGTTTCTTCTTCGTTGATTATTTGGTTCTTAGGTTTTAGGGTTTTTTGATTTATTTCAGATCATCGTTGGTTCTTATGTTATTTGCAGATCTCAATTTTTGTTCATGGTTCGATCTTAGGAAACACAGATCGGCGATTAGGAGTATTCTTCTTTTGATTTATGGTTCGATTTAGGGCTTTTACATATCTCGATCAATTAGTTAATGTTTGTTTTAGCAAACATAGATCGCCTTCAAATACATATCGGCGATTAGGAGTTTTCGTCTTTTGATTTAGAGTTTGAACTCAGATCTGATTAGGGGTTTGTTCTTATGATTCCATATATGTATGTTTGTGTTTTCATCGGGTTTCCAGATTATGTTTTTGATTTTGTTCCAGATTATGTGTTCTTCATGTTTGTTATTGGGTTTTTGTTCCAGATTAATGTGTTCTTGATGGTGTTATTGATGTTCTTAATAGTGTTCTTGGTGTTTTTTATCGTGCTCTTCATGTTCTTGTTCTTATTTAGAGTGAAAAAATAAAGTAAAAATGACATGGCATGTGACATGGATTTTTAGGAGATTAAAATAAATTAAAATAATAAATAAAACCTGCAACCTGAACAAGAGGTAACTTGATACTTAAAATGGTAGTTTTTGAAAGTAAGATACACTAAACGGTAGTTTTGAAAATTGGGTATACACAATAGCAAAAAGTGACAAGTTTAGTATACTTTTTAAAACTAAACCCATGAAATAAACTCCTAAATCACAAAGAATAGTCTTATGCTAAATACTAAATTCTAATCAAAATCGTTATTGATGAAGAAGGAAACGGATGAACTAAAACTCGCTGAATGCAGATATGCACATGTGCAAAATTTGCACTATTGCACATGTCGAGCTGTACTGAAAATTAAACCCAGCAAACACGACTTTTTTTTCAAAAAAATATAGCAAGATTGGTCTCAAATTAAATAACATAATTTTATCGTTAAATTGGTATATTTTTCATACTTTAACACCTCTTCGTATGATGAATATATTTAGTTTTAAAAAAGTGGGGAAATGTAAAAATGTCTATACTAGTTTTACTATTTAAATTAAATATAAAAGATACAAAATTAAATGATTGACTAAAAATAGTTCTCGCAATTCTTATATAAGAAACAATTCTCATTTAAACAACTTCCTATATATATTGCCAAATTAATATAAAAGACCAATTATACGTTATATTATGGAGTAGGATTGGATACATGATACTAAAGGAAAGAAAGGACGGACGTCATATTATCACAACATGGTTTTAATTATTTGTAACAACCTACACAAAAGTTTTGATAACCCACATGCATGGTTATATACATATTCAATTTAACAAAATAATAAAAACAAAAACACATGGTACACTTTATTATATTAATTATAATTATAATTTACGAAACTAATAATTTAAAGCCAATCCTCAATCAATTAAAACTTAAATAAACGGTATCACCGTTCGTTGTGAAATCATTTGACTTTGACGGAAAGAAACTCCTCTCTATTTATCGTATTAATTAATTAAAGCACTACTTTAATATATCTTCTTGTACCTATATATCGTGTGCATATATATATATATATATATATATATATGGGACGGTTCAAACGAGAACCGTTTTTCGTACGAGAACTGCGAGAACCAATTACAACTATTAATCAAATAGATGAGGGGTTAAGATTTAAAAATTGTTAATAGATAACCTTAAACTAATCAAACTTATCTTTAATTAACTAAGGGTAATTTGAACATTTTTACATTACCCCCACATATTTTAAACTAATATATACATCAAAAGGAAAGGTGTTACATTATGAAAATTATACTAAATTAACGAGAAAATTATGCTCTTTAATTAAGACCGGTCTTGATATATTTTTTTTCAATTTTTTTTTGTGTTTGCTGGATTTTTTTTCAATACAGCTCGACATTTACAATAGTGCAAAATGTGCAAATTTTGCACATGATGCACAGATTCACCTAATATGTTTTGCACAAGTGCAAATTTTGCACATGATGCACAGCTTCACCTAGTTTCTCAGCACAGATGTAAATATGCCAACAAGTGCAAATTATAAAATTTGCACTTGTGCACAGTCGAGCTGTACTGGAAAAAAACCCATCAAAAACGACTTTTTTTCTTTCAAAAAAATATGTCAAGATCGGTCTCAAATTTAAAAGTATAACTTTCTCGTGAATTTAGTATATTTTTCGTAATTTAACACTTTCTCGTTTAATAGATATATTAGTTTTAAAAAAGTGGGGGTAATATAAAAATACACATACTACCATTTCCTATTTAATTTAAATAAAAAAGACAAGAAATTAAATGATTAAGATCTAATAATGACATTATTGTAATTAATTAAACAATCACAAGATGTAATTATAGAAGGAATGATTTAATGGGGAATCCCTCTTCCCATAAATCACGCCTTTCCTTCTTTTCCCTCTAAGTTTTGGTTTAGCCGAAAATGATAACTTTTCCATCCAAAAATGATAGATATTTTCTTGTTGAAAATGATAATTTTTTCAAAATGATAACAATATACAATATTCAAAATGATTACATTATCTAGTTGAAATTAATAATAATCTACTTCTTCTAGCTGAAAATGATACACATGTTTTCATATGAAAATGATAACAATTTCCAGATAAAAATGATAACAATATACAACATTCAAAATGGTAACGTTATTCATATGAATATGATAAAAATAGACCTATTTTCAGCCGAAAATGATATATAAATACATATGTTTTGGCCGAAAATATTATAAACTCACATGATTCAATATGATAACATTTTGGTATTATTTCATATGGTTTGCATTTTTAAAATAAAAGTTTTAAAAATATGGGAAAAGTGGTCTTGTTTGAAACAGGATTAAAAAATTAATTAGATTGCTATAATTTTTTTTCTCAAATTCTCAAAATTGAAATAATTATGGTCATTTAAAGATTTAAATGGTAAACATAAAAATTAAAAAAGAAAATTGTTGGTTATTGAGGGATGCACGTGAGTCTCTATTTGAATTTGTCAATTCCTGTTTTGCCTTTTTTTTAAGTAATGACCAAGATTTGGCATTTGAGATCTATGTTTACGGGTGAAACTATATAGAACCTTATCACACACACACACACACACACACACACACACACACACACACACATATATATATATATATATATATATAATTTGGTTCAAGTAAAAAGACAATTAAGGTACAAAATGTAGAAAGAAATATGGGGATGACACATGTCTTTATTGGCTGAAGGTTATAATTGGAACTTTAAAAAAATTTAAATTTGTCTCCCACTATTTACCGCCCTACGCCCCCACGTTCACTTCCTAACCCTAAGTCTGATTTTAGTTTTCCACCCCATCCTCTCCCACCGCCTTCACGAGAGACACACCCTAATTTTCCGTGGTTTCTTTGTGAGCGCCGCCGCGTATGCATCCCGGCAACCTCCTTCTTGTGCGATGCAGTATATCGCGACCTCCGTACTTGTGCCCGTCTATTGCGAACTCACCTACGCCGCGATGCAATAATCAAAACCAACTCGCCATTGCTTTTTGCGTAGGATCGGGCGATGCACACCCGTCGCTGTTTTTTGGGTAGGCACATCGATGCACACGCCGTCGCTGCCTGCCTTGTTGTCGTGATGTTTTCCTTGTTGTTGCAGGGTTTCTTCACTTCCGTATCAGTCCCGGTGTGACTGCCTTGATTGTACGTTTTTTGTTTTTGTATTACGTTATTCGTTTTTGTGTGCATCAAATCCAGATAGTGTACTGCACAACTTTTGTACTCTTGTCGATGCACAATTTGGTTTTAGGGTTGTGCATCTTATGTATTACGTACTGCATTCATCGATTTTGTATGTATCATTTTCAAAATTGTTCATCTGCTTCTCAAAGTTTGTTATTGAATTGTTGGATTGTGCATTAGCTGTATGTGTATAAGATAATCGATAGAAATTAAAACAGATGTAGTTTTTTTACGTATTGAAAAAATGGCGTAAATGATTTTAAATTTTTTCTATTCCAGTTTTGCCCTTAAATCGCATATTTCTGGCAGTTACAATTCCTCGGTCTAAACTGGTTTTCTGTTAACTTATGATGAAAATATGTGGCTGAGATTTCTCCTTACATTTAATTTTTTTTTGCTTTGTAGCAGATCCCTACCCTATTTGCGAAAAGTATCTTATTTGCGAAATAAGGTGCTTTTCAGCACAGATGTAGTTATACCCGTGTTCATATGTCGAGACCTGTGTTAAAAAACCTAAGCAAAGACGAATTTTTTCCCCGAAAAATTATAGCAAGATCAGTCTCAAATTAAATAGCATAATTTCTCGTTAATTCGATATAATTTTCGTAATTTAACACATTTTCGTTTGATGAATATATATATATATATATATATATATATATATATATATATATATATATATATATATATATATATATATATATATAATGTGTGTGTATGAAGTAATTCAAATGAGAACAGTTTTTTTCATAACAAAACTACAAAAACCAATATAAAGTAATCATTTAATTTTTTGTATTTTTATTTACTTTAAATCAGAATGATATATGTATCATAATTAATTTTGGTATATATAGTCTCAATTAAAACTCATCATTTTTAAAGGAATTATCTTGTAATCATGCATGCATGCTATCTAGCTTCTATAGGCAAAAATATGTTTAAATTAACAAGAACCGTTTTTATTGTATAAAAATTATAAAAAAAGTTTGTAATATTATTAAATAAAGGGTATTTTGGTCATTATATATCTATTTAACTATGAATTGCATTTGAATGAACCGTCATTAAAGAGCAAATCTTGATTTTTTCTAACATACCTCTTATGAATGATTTTCACAAGTTTGAAGACTTGTTATACTGCATGTGCCCAATTCAATATCATCAGACAAATATACCTAACGTAGGATATTGACTTCGAATCACTTATGCCTCGTAAGTAAACTTGGCAGTGTAAGTCAATATCTACTTTTGTTAAATAAATATCGATGATTAGGAGAATCACTCCGAATCGTTATCGTCTAGTTACATGAGCGGCATCCGAAGTTTCCCAACCTAGTTTTAATGTAGTATTTTAGTTTATTTTATATAGTTTAATGTAATATTCTAGCGAGGTTAATTATTTAGTTTCAATGTAATATTTTATGTTTATTGTACTAATTTACTTTCGATGCAATATATGTTATGTTTTTAATATAGTATTTTACAAATTATTGTTTGTGTGTTGTTATAAATTGAAAACTAAAATGAAAATGTGTGATAGATGCTACTTATGATAATTATTGCTAGAATTATTTAGTGCTAATATAATTAAATCGTAACAAAGAGTTACGATAATAATATAACAAAGAGTTATGATAATAATAATAATTTCGTTGGTCTAATATAATTAAATCGTAAACAATAGTTTCTCTATAAATAAAATGCAATAAAAGCTAGCATGAGTTATTATTCTATCAGTAAAGATTATTCTCATGTTTATTTTATGCTTCGAAGAAATCTACTTTGAGATCCCCAATTAAAAAAGTTATAAAAAATTATGAAAAAAAACACAGTAATAAAGTATGTACTGTTTTGGACGCTTTTGTTAAACTATATATTTGTTTATTTGTGGCTGTTGTAGTACTGAGCATGTGTTATAATTTTTTTAGAAAAAAAGAGCATGGGTTATTAATAATTCGTCAAAGTAATATATAGTTTTCATATACATATATATATATATATATATATATATATATATATATATGAAGAAGTTCCATCGAGAACCATTTTTATTGCGAGAACCGCGAGAACCAATCTGAGCCGTCTAATTTCCCCTCTTTCAATGTCATTGCCCACCCATGAATTCCTCACATACACCCTGCCACACTCGATCCCCCCACGCTCTCCATCCATGAATTCCATTTATCAAATCAACGGCTAAGATTGGTTCTCGCGGTTCTCGCATTTTTATCGGTTCTCAATGGAACCCTCCCCTATATATATATATATATATATATATATATATATATAAACCGTACGCATACATACATACATATATATATATATATATATATATAGGGTGGTTCATACAAGAAGCTTTATTTTTTCACCAGAAGCGTTTTTAACCATTAGAGGATAAAATCAACGGGTAAGATAGATTATATGTGTTTGTGAATGAGAGTACAAATTCTAACTATAAATTAGATGTTGATCTATTAGATGTAGCTGTCGCAATTCACCCGTTGCAAATGGTCTACATTTGTCCCTTTATTTTATTCATTACCCAATTCACCCGTTACTACTATCATGAATTACAACGGACGAATTGCGATAATTAGATCTAATAGATCGATATATAATTGATGGCTAAGATTTGTTCCCTCATTCATTTAAATATTTATTCTTACAATTACCTCACCTATATAATGGGAAGTTCATAAAATATCAACCTGGGAGAATTATTTATTAGAAATGTGGTTAATGGTGAACATAGTCACTTCTAGTTAGATAGATGGATGAGCACTATATCATTAAATTATCTTTTTCGTGATTTGTTTGAATTAGAATGTGATAACAAAAAGTTAACCATAGCTACTTGAATTTCTAGAAATACTACAAATGGTGTGTTATGGGCCTGGCCTAATGATCAAGAAGCTGTCAGATTATCAAATATGATCGCATTGTTATTTTACATGGTGCAACAGGTGGTTCTCACAAACAAACCGGATAAATGAAGGTGGAAAGGTGATTAAGCGGTGAATTTCCTGTTAAATGCATGAGAAAAATTAAGGCGTCCTTAGTTGTACTGCAAAAACTTCTTCTAGCATCTTGCTTGAAACTTTTTATTAATTATATTTTGGGTTGTTAAGCGGGAAGTGATGGTCATGCCGAAGCTTTTTGCTTAACATCCTTTTTTGCTATTTAAAAAAATCAAATATATATATATGTGTGTGTGTGTGTGTGTGCGCGCGCGTGTGTGTGTGTGTGAGGGTTCATTTGAAAACCACAGTTATTACGAGAATCGCTATAACTAATCTTAACCATTCATTTAATAAGTGGACGTCATGGATGAAGAGCATAGGGGGATAGAGTGTGGGAAAGTGCATGTGAGGAATTCATTGGTGGTCAATCAAATTGAAGGAAGGGAATTGGACGGTCAAGATTGGTTCTCGCACTAAGAATAGATCTCAAATGAATTTTTTCTTATATATATATATATATATATATATATATATATATAGGGGAGGGTTCCATTGAGAACCGATTTTAGTGCGAGAACCGCGAGAACCAATCTTAGCCGTTGATTTGATAAGTGGAATTCATTGATGGAGAGCGTGGGGGGATCAAGTGTGGTAGGGTATATGTGAGGAATTCATGGCTGGGCAATGACATTGAAAGAGTGGAAATTGGACGGCTCAGATTGGTTCTCGCACTAAAAATTGTTCTCAATGGAACTTCTTCCTATATATATATATATATATATATATATATATATATATATATATATATATATATATATATATATATATATATATATAGTAATGTTCCATATAAAATTTTCATTAAACATAAAACCTAAAGAACCACCCTGATGATACGTGACATGTTGATTGGTGCAAAACTGAAAAAAATAAAAAAAATAAAAACTCACGCGCTGATAACCCACCTTTCCATCAACTTTTTTGAAAAAAAAAACCTCTCAATATTTATATGATTATAACACATTAATTTTTAGAATTTTGGCAAAACAAATATATCGTTAGATTTAGTTTTTTCGCCATCTTTTAAACAAGATTAGGCTTGATATATTTCTGGAAAAAAAATTAAATGCAAAGTTTGCATGGGTTCATTCTAAATGCAAAATTTAAAAAATTAAAAAATACAAAATATGAACATACAGGTCATGGAGATGCTTCCGAAAATGCAAAATATGAAAATAGAAAATGCAAACCCAAAATGATTTAATGAAAACGCAACCCAAAATGCAAACAAAATTTGCATTTTCAAAAAAGTTTTCGAAAAATATGGGAAAAGTGGTCTTGATTGAAAGATGATTAAAAAATTAAAAGATCGGTATAATTTTTTTTGCTTAAACTCACAAAACATAAATAATTCTCACAGTTCTCGTTTGAACCACACTATATATATATTATATAGGGAAGGGTTCATGCGAAAACTATTGTTAGTGCGAGAACTGCGAGAACCAATCTCAGCCGTTCCTTGGATATGGGAAGTATCATGGATGGAGAGCGTGGAGGGATATGGTGTGGCAGGTTGCATGTGAGGAATTCATGGGTGGGCAATGACATTGAAAGAGGGGGAATTAGACGGCTTATATTGGTTATCGCGGTTCTCGCGCTAACAACGATTCTCGCATGAACTTTTGTCTATATATATATATATATATATATATATATATATATAGGGGAGGGTTCAAACGAGAACTGTTTTTCGTACGAGAACTGTGAGAACCAATATCAGCCGTTCCTTGGATATGGAAAGTTCATGGATGGAGAGCGTGGAGGGGATCAAGTGTGGCAGGATGCATGTGAGGAATTCATGGGTGGGCAATGACATTAAAGGAGGGGAAATTGGACTGTTCAGATTGGTTCTCGCAGTTCTCGTTTGAACTTTTGCCTATATATATATATATAGGGAGAGGATCCGGTAAAAAGAAAATTATTGTACAAAGAGTAAGGAGAAATCCTAGCCATTAGATCTAACCAAAAGTAAAAAAAAAAGTCAAAATCCCACCAATTTCACGTCCAAGTTTTGGCAGTTAAGGGCATTTTTGGAAAAAAAGAAAAAGCAGTTTCCTTAATTTCAGGCAACTCGTCAGATTTAAACCAAAAACCATAACACATTCAAACCAATTCAGATTCACAAAAACAACATTTGATTCACAAATACAACATTTGATGCAAACACTGATGCACAATCATAAACAGAAGAAACATGGTTATAACAACAATTACATAAAAAATCAGTTTTAGAAGAACAAGTTTTAGAAGAACAGGAACCAGATGTATAAAATCAAACAGATTCACAACGATGGGTTTTATAACAACATATAACACAAAAATTTGTGCATACTCATCCACCGATGCACAATCGAATGAACTTGAAGCATTAATCGAATAAAAAAACACAAAGGCGTAAGATGCACAAATAAAAACAAAAAAAAAACTAAAACTTGATGCAAGAAAATATCCTAAGAAGATAATGAATCCTTAAATCAATGTTTGTGCATCACAGAAGCAAAAGAAAAATGATTAAAAAGAATCCCGAACCAGTGGATGATGTGCATCCAGGGTCGGCGAACGAACGCCGACTGTGCATCCGGGGTCGGATTAGGGTTTTTTTGGCGAGGGTTTTCACAGGGTGGTGATTAGGGTTTTCGTTAGCGAGGGTTTTCACAGGGCGTCGATTAGGGTTTCCGTCGGCAAGGTCTTCACAGGGCGGCGATTTGCTTTGCGTCGGCGAGGTCTTCACAGAGCGGCGATTTGGTATGCGACGGCGATATCTTCACCGGGCGCTGTGTTGATCTCTCTCTCTCTCTCTTTCTGATCTCCGGCGGAGGATCTAATAAAAAAACGGGGCCTGGATGTATGTCGTGAGGCGATTAGGGTTTCCGTCGGCGAGGTCTTCACAGGGCGGCGATTTGGTTTGCGTCAGCGAGGCCTTCACAGAGCGGCGATTTGGTATGCGACGGCGATGTCTTCACCGGGCGTTGTGTTGATCTCTCTCTCTCTTTCTGATCTCCGGCGGAGGATCTAATAAAAAAACGGGGCCTGGATGTATGTCGTGAGTTTAAAGCAGCGATTTAGGGAAACATCTTGAGGAGAACGTGGGTCTCAGGGAGAGAGAAACATTTTACTTTTTTGGAAAGTTCCTAAAATGTCCTTTTGTTAGTTATAACTTATTATGCCACGTGTCAGTCTCTCAATCCTCCTTACCCTTTTTACCTTAAAACTCTTTTTATTTGATCCTGATTATATATATATATATATATATATATATATATATATATATATATATATATATATATATATATATATATATATAGGAAGAAGTTCCATTGAGAACCATTTTTAATGCGAGAACCGCGAGAACCAATCTGAGCCGTCCAATAGTTATAATATATAGAAAAATTTCATTAATATTTCCACGTAAGATATAACATTAGAGTACGTACAGTGACAGACTTACTTTAATAAAAGATATCGCAAGCCCAATAGTTATAATATATATTCTGCTTTTTTAATCAAAGAAGGTTACGTTCTGGGCCATCACGTACAATTTCCCACATATCATATCATGCTAGTTTGCTACGCCACTAGCTCTGCAGAAAGATACATGCAACAACAACCTCAATCCACCGTCCGTTGACTCCTCGATGTCGACATTCAACATATATACTTAAGATTGCAAAGGTTTTCTTTAAGTATATATATATAACTTCAATCAGTCCATATATATGTCGCAATACCCACTCATCGTATTGCTCATATATTACCGGCACAATGTCAAGGTTTGGTTCCTATTCTTATGCGTCTTTAGAATTCGTTTTTATTGCCTCGTTTCGTTGTACCAAATAGGCCCTAAGAGAACGTACTAGGACAAGGAAGCAAAGTTCTTTAAGGTCTTTTGAGCTGGCCGGGAAATTGAAGCTTTGGGGTAAAGATATATCAGCTATATCCTCACAATACAAACAGAGGAGTAAACACTTGAATTCAGTTCAACCAACTTGAGCCTAACTAACTTAATTAGTTTGTATTCTGTTTAGTTAGTTAGTGTTAGTCTTCTTTAGCTTAGCTTGTCTATATATAGCTTGTATTTCCCTTGTATTTGAAATTGAGTCTTTACAATAATACAAACAGCAACATTTGCTTGCATTCTCTCTTTGCCTCATGGTAGTAGAGCATTCTGCTCAAAATTAAGAGGCTCTTCTTCAAATTTGATCCATGGCGGAATCACTGATCAACTCGTCGTTATCTGATGAGGATCCAAACTCGCCTAATCATCCACTGCATCTTCATCAACATGATCATCCTGGATTGATCCTAATATCGAAGAAACTCACTGGATCTGAAAACTATTGTACATGGAGGAGATCGATGATGATTGCCCTAAATGCCAAGAACAAACTGAGAATTGTCACTGGAGAATTCAAAGAACCAGAATCAGACTCAAAATTGAAAGCACGATGGGACAGAACCAATGACATGATTATATCATGGATACTGAATACGATTTCAGATCAGATAAGCAATTCACTTACCTTTGTTAACACTGCTATTGACCTTTGGAATGAATTGCAAGAACATTACTCACAATTGGATGGGCATAGAATTTATCAACTCTCGCATGATATTGTCCAATTACAACAGGCAAATTGTTCAATTGAAGTTTACTATCATAAGTTGAAAGGTTTTTGGGATGAAATAGATACGCTGGAATCACCTTATCTATGTTCATGTCCTTCTGGATAATGATCAGAGGGAAGGGTTGGGGTGTATTGGGCTGCAGACCTGACACGCCGGAGTTGGTAGAGCCGGTATGAGACCGGTAGGCGCCGGCCGGGTGTTACAAAAAAGTGCACAAAATTGTAACACCGTATTTTCTTAAACTACTTTGAAATACGCGCGGAAGCTTAATTACAATAATCACATAACTATAATAACATAATAGTGTAAAATACAACTTTAAACTTGTTTGCTTTTCAAAAGACATCTACAGTGTTACTCAAAACAGGCTCTATACATTTCAAAAGCGATATCAGAGTAAGATCAGTCCAAAAATCCAGCTCCACATCTACTATCCACATACCAGGAGTATCCTGTAAAAGATTACAACAGTGGGAGATTGTAACACTGTACTTTTTAAACAAATACTTTACTGCACGCGGAAGCTAATTACATATAATAATCTTGATTACATAATAGATACAAAAGATTTAACTTGTTTTATGTACAAAGACTTATACAGTGTTAATACAAAACAGGCTCTTTCAAAAACTTTGACATCAGAGTTTGGTCTGTCCATATTTCCAGCCCAAAGCATCAAGATCACCTCAGAGGATCTGCAAAACAATCTAGTGGGGAATTAGCACAAAGCTAAGTGAGGGAACAGATATCTAAACATATACAAGGCAAACATGCCTAAACCCAAATAGCTCATGAATCCCAGGAGAACCGGCGGTGTTGCAAGCACCTACAACCAAGGTCGGCCAAAACCAAGGTTTACCAATAGCCTTGCAAATATGGACTACAGTATCAGCCTCCTTGAATAACATGAATGTACATCAAGGCCAGATACCGTAAATCCCCCAGCAATTGGCCCAGCATAAAACCGATCTCCAAATTAACATGTATATACAATCCAAACAAAAGCATTCCAATTAGGATATTAAATCCTGTATATCCGAAGATATAAATCCACTCACCAAATTCTTCAAACTCTGGTTCACTCGAGTGACTAACTCACTGAGTCTTCTCAGTTCCTGAGATTGAAGTAACCCAAGTCAGTATTCAATTCATAATACTGATCCAATAATAAATATCATATCTAATCATGTATGATCACAATTAAATATATATATATATATTCATCATACAAAAGTCCCCAAAGATATACCAATCATGTTTATCTTTAAATCATCAAATCCGATTAACCAAATCCGATCAAATGGAAATCCGAGCAAAGGTCCAAAATCCGATAATACCAAATCCGATTAAAAGTCCAATTCCAAAAGAATAGGATTCCGAGTAAAGGATATAATCCGAGTAAATGATTCAAATCCGAGAAAAGTTACAATCCGATTGGATAAGCGGATTCCGAGAACATGCATAACAATATTCAACCTAGTCGGAATCCGATAGAAGATGCGGAATTCGAGTAAATCACAATCCGATTAAATGTTAAGGCATATCCAGCAGAGTCGGAATCCGGGTTCAAGTTGAAATCCGACTCATTCAACCTCTACAATCCGAGTCCTTCAAGACTCAGCACATTATCAATTTCTACTTCATATTCTAAACTGATTTCATGCATACAAGTTATACAAGTTTCCAGAAATCATTATAAACATGTTATGAACACATATTGATCATAAAATCTAACATGCATACGTCCTATGATCATCAAATCATCATATAGGCTTCAATCGGATTTCATAGAAATAATACACAAATATATAAAACCAAGTTCAAACTATCATCAACATAATGGCATGAAATTTCTAACCTTTAAAATGATATCAAGTAACTAAAATGCAAATGAGGTAGAAGTTGTTTTTCTTTTTCTTTCTTTCTTCTTCTTCTTCTTCGGCCGAGAGCAACAAGAATACACACACACACACTTTGTTTACTTCTACATGAAATGAAGTACTCAAGTAGGGGTGGTGGCTATACCCACCAAATCGGCCATACCTTCCCCCATCACCAACTCAATATTAAATAATATTATTATTATTATTATTCCCACAATAATAAAATAATATAATAACACCAATACTTGCCAATAACATAAATTCACAAATAATTCACATAAACCAATTAAATACCCAAACTAATTAATTAATCAATTACCTTAATTAATCTAGGCCGGCAAAGAGGGTGTTACAGAGATTAGCACAAAGCTAGTGAGAGAATAGATATCAAAGAACATACAAGGCATAAAGCCCAAACACACAATGCTCAATCGTCAAAGAGAATCGGCGGCGTTGCAACACCTACAACCTATGCCGGCCAAAGCATAGGCTTACCAATAGCCCTGCTAACATGGATAACAGTACAAGCACCCTTGAGTGCAACAAATGCCCCTCAAGATCAGATATTGTATATCCCAAAGCAACAAGCCCAACCATACAAGCTGATCTCTGAATATTTCATGTATATATACAGATAAACAATACAACATCTCAAAGAGCAAGTCAACCAGGAATTACATCCCATATATCCAAAGATATATATCCACTCACCGATATCTTCAAAAGCTCAAGCTACTCAGCAATCTTATCTACTGAGTTTTGTCACCACCTGAGCATACAACTATCAGTCAGTATTTGCTTAACAGTCTACATAAAGCACAATACAACATACAATCATATGTACAATAAATCAACTAGTACAATATGCACAATAATTATATCAAGTACATAAATATACTCTCATTCACAATTACCCTTATCATTCTGTAATAATATGAATTCTTCTAGCTCCATAACTTAGGCAATACATATATTCAATTCATATGTCGAGGCCACAATGGATACACCAACTCATGTTCATCTTCAAATTCCGAGCATAGGCAACATATAATTCCGATTATTATAAAATTCCGATTGTACTCCCAATTCCGATCAATGGTCAATTCCGATCAAGGGGTACATTCCGATCGGTCATAATTCCGGTCAATTATAATTCCGAGCTTAGGTGCTTTCCGATCAAAACCAATTCTGAGCAAAGGACCCAATTCCGAACATAAGTCCAATTCCGATTAACATGTTAATTCCGATCGTATCATTGTTCAATTCCGAGTAAATGCTAAATTTCGATTAAAGAGTTAGGGCAAACAGTTCATTTAATCGGATTCTGATCCAATTCCTATCAAATTGATCGGAATTCATCAATTCCGTTCGATTCAATTATCAATTCCGCCTGTTGCTTAACACATATTCCGATTACTTCATGTTTATCGAACAGTTTATCTTTAATTTAAATTCTGATCTGATTATAGACATGCAAGGTAATCTATGTTTCCATAAAGCATTCTAAGCATATACGGAACATAAACTAACATAAATTTCTACATGCATACAACCTAGATCATCAAATCATCATAATAAGCATCAATCGGAATCTCTCATATATATACAAAACCGAATTAACAATTAACAATATTAAACACTAATCTAACCTCTTGATGAAAATCACTTAAGTTAGTCGATTACACAATTAAGATCACTAGATTTCGATTTCAATCACTTCTTCTTCTCCTCTCGGCCGAAAGCTCTCAACACACACTCACACTATCGATTTTTCTTTAATTGCATGCAATGTGAGTGTGTTAGTGACAATATTGGTGTTATGTGTCAAATAATGACACCTCGTGTTTCCACTATCAACAATTTGAAATAATTAATCAAACATATCTAATAATAATAATAAATATAAATCACACAATAATCATAATTTAATAATGTCTCTAAATCAAATTAATCAAGGTTAATCACTTAATTACCTTAATTATACTAAGCCAGAAAGGAGGGTGTTACAAATCTTCCCCCTTAAGAAGATTCCGTCCTCGGAATCTCTTCGCGCTCAAATAGAGATGGATAACGGCTCTTCATGTCTTCCTCGGTCTCCCAGGTCAGATCTGAACCTAAACTGTGCTTCCACTTCACTAACACCATCGGTATCTGCTTCTTTCGCAGCTTTGTTTCCTTACGATCCAGTATCTCGACAGGTTCCTCAACAAGCCTCTTGTTGGAATCTACACGGAGATCTTTTATTGGAAGAATTTGCGTCTGATCCTCTACATTGCACTTCCTCAGATAACACACGTTGAAAGTATCATATGTACCGGCTAATTCTGCAGGAAGATCCAAAGCCACTGTCTGATCGTTCACCACTCGACGAATTCTGAAAGGACCGATGTAGCGAGGAGCTAAATTCCCACGCTTTCCAAAGCGTATCACGCCCTTCCATGGAGAGACTTTTAGGTAGATTCGTTCACCCTCGACAAAAGACACTGGTCGACGACGTGGATCTGCATACATCTTTTGTCGATCTCTTGCAGCTTTCAACTTTTCCCGAGCAACGGCTACTTTATCTGTTGTGATCTGTACAATATCTGGTCCAGCAAACTGTTTCTCTCCTGCTACCAGGATATACTGTGATAATGCTTCTTCTATAGCTCTAGCTTCTAACCCCATCCAACATGCTCGGACGAAGCACATTGAAATTGACGCCACTTTGTTCGTGATAAGATCAAAAGTGGAAACATTTTACCCATGTTCATTCCTTCAAGATCTCAAGTAGCTGATGTCTTTACCAAAGGGTTAAGCAAAACTCTTTTCTATTCTTGCATATCCAAGTTTGGCATTTGTGACTCATTCACACTACCAACTTGCAGGGGGGACAAAGATATATCAGCTATATCCTCACAATACAAACAGAGGAGTAAACACTTGAATTCAGTTCAACCAACTTGAGCCTAACTAACTTAATTAGTTCGTATTTTGTTTAGTTAGTTAGTGTCACTACTACAAAAAACACTTTCAAGCTCCCCTATTCAGACCCGGTTTTTTAAAAAATACCTTAAAACCGGGCTTGAAAGTGCCTATGCGCGTTTTTATAGTATTTAGACCCTGTTCTTCAACAAAAAACCGGGTCCAAAACTTTGAAAAGATTCAAGCTCGGTTTTTATAAAAAAACCGGGTCTAAATCACTTATAAATTAAAGCAATCCCTAAGTATGATAATCAAGCCCTGTTTTTATCTACACAACCGGGTCATAAAGTTGAAATGTACATTAGTTTAAGTTTCAAAATACACCAAAATTTTAGGGGTAAAATTTGGTTTTCCCTCCTCATCGCGCCGATTCAACAGCCCTGCCCTTCCTCTAATTTTCATTTTCTCTCATATCTCTCACCTAGTGGTTCATATCTCCTTAGAGCCTTCTTCTTTCCTGTTGAAAGAAAGAAGCAATAGGTTGATGTTGCAGTACGAAAGAAAGAAGCAAAAGATAAACGGAGGCGGGGAGTCGGTAGGGTTTTTTGGTTTAAAGATCAAGATGACAATGGAGAAGGGGCATTATGCGAAGAACGACTAAGTATGTTTCTGATTTGATTATCCTTAACCCTAATTCCTTTTAGGGTTCAATTTTGATTATGTATCTGTTTCTAATATTCTCTTAGGGTTCTAATTTCATTATCTTTCTATTTGACCATCCCTGAATATATATATAGCTCTTGATTATGTTATTTCAGTCTACAATGGAGAAGGGGCATTATGGCAGAAAACAATGGAGCAGACTCAAGGCATCTCTATGAAGCTTGTCACTATGTACTCTTTTATTGTGAGTCCATCCTTTCCTTATTGTCCAAGTTCTTAAAAGTTATCGTATAAATCTTTTTGTGTACATGATTATTGTTTTAGTTAGAATGGACAGTTGGACACTTGAAAAATGTTGGGGCATCCTTTCCTCGCTGTTTTAGCTCATAGCTAACTTTAAAGACACCAAGGTGCATCTCTGATGGAAGATGAATACGAGTATATTTGTTTTAGCTCTTTAAAGACTTTTAGCAATTAATTAAACCTGGATAGGTTTGGTGTTGTATGGTTGTAACAATGTTGTCTACTTGTTTTAAGCCCATTTTAGTGAACATTCGTCAAGCCTTATATCAATCTGTGTGAGTGTGTGGTGTGTAAAAATATTTCTAAAAGTAAAAACAGAGTTACCTAAAAGATTACTGTTGTCTATTAAAGTTTTCTGTGATTAGATGTTCCAACCAAGTTCAAGGCAAATAGATAAAGCCATAACTGGATGTCGACAATTCTTTTTTGATGGTTATGTCTAACATATTTGCTATTCTACACATTTATAAGTATTTACTAGCAAAAAGCATGTATCTGTATCTTGTGCTTGGGTAACTAGTCTGATGGCCTGCAAGTTTAAACTTAAATAATAGTGGGTCTTAAGTTATGACTAATGAATATTTCTAATTAGGTTCCTGTTGTTGTGTGATTTGTGTCATCAGGTTCTAAACATAGAATTTCTCAATTGTTCGGTTGTCCTCAACTATCGACTTCATCTTAGTCAGGTATGCTCTAATGTTTTAAAGTCGTTGTAGAGTATAAAATTTTTAGGCATAACTGATTTTGTGGGTTAAAGCTACACATGACGGCTTCCACCCGTTAATTTCTCCTTCACTGCCTTCATACTTTTCTTATCAAATTCTGATTTTTTTTATGTAATTTGCTTACTGATTTATGAGTTGTGGAAATTTGGATGAAATGTTATACTTCATGTTTGAATGGTTAGATTTTATGAGCTGTTACGTATAATATATAAAATATTTGTGTAATTCCATTGCTTATGATTTATTAAGATGATTATTCTTCTTATCTATGCAGGGCTTCTTTCAATACAAGGGATAATCGATTTGCACGTGTTGCAAGTTAAGAAATACGTTGTTACAAAATGTAATTGAGACGTAGTAATATTTTTTTTTTACTTACTTATCTTATGTATAGCTCTTGTGAGCTTCGAGTTACATTTACAAATGAGCAAAAACTAGTGATTAAAATTAAACATTTATTGGTTCGTTAACAATCGGTTTAGTAGGAATTGTTATTATGATTTATCTTATTAATGAATAGTTTTGGTGTGATATAATTGGCATGTTGTTAATTGTATTAAATATGATTAGCCAACAACAGCAAGAAACAGTAAAAGAACAAAAAACAATTTTTAAAAAAAATTACATTTAGGCCCGGTTAATTATATAAAGAACAGGGCTTAAAAAGCAAATATTTAGACCTTATAAAGATACATACAGACCCTGTTTTTAAATATAAAACCGGGTCTGAAAGTGACATTTAGACCCGGTTTTCTAACCGGGCTTGAAACTCATGACTTTCAGGCTCCCTCCCTTTCAGGCCCCCCTCAAAACCGGGTCTGAATGCCTTAAATAACCGGGTCTGAAGGTCTTTTTTGTAGTAGTGTGTTAGTCTTCTTTAGCTTAGCTTGTCTATATATAGCTTGTCTTTCCCTTGTATTTAAAATCGAGTCTTTACAATAATACAAACAGCAACATTTGCTTGCATTCTCTCTTTGCCTCATGGGGCTGGGCATTGGATCAAGACATCTCTTTCCACGTACATTACTCTCATTGGTAGTAGCTTCCAGAAGACAATTAGATATCTACTTTAATTAAGATTGTAATTCTGTTCTTGATGATTAGGGGTTATGTTTAATTAACAAACAAATTATGGGTCACTTTTCATTGGACATTAGAAGAAAATCTGCCGTTATATTATAAATTAAGCTACTTCATTCTTAGGTTTTCATCAAAAATCCATTGATGTATAATTAGCTAACTCGTCCTAGAACTTGATCATTTATTATCATAAAAGACATAAATTAATAGGGTACAATAATTAACATGGAAATAGTTGAGTTAGTGTGTATGTGTATCTTCAAAATTATTAATAACCACGATGAATTGATTATCATTTGTATTTGTTTATGTTTATCCGTAAAAACTCCGGTCTAAAATCTATCAAAACTACTTCAAAGATTTCCGACGGATATATATAACCTTGAAACAAGCTATATATTTTTTACTTCATGTTCATCGGAATCACTCTGAAATATTATATATTCCAATGAATTTTCTAAGTATCACAAATTATCGGAAATCCGTTATTATATATAGTTAGCTACTTCATCCTCGAAAATTCGTCCAAGATTTAATATTTTCTATCAAATTTCATACGGATCAATATTAGCTAGAATCCCATCATAATTTATGTCAGAAATTCATGAAAGAGGTCTTATTTTTTTATGAAATAATTTTATATTTTTCCAATAAATTTCCTACGAATCACCATATGTCAGAAATTCGTCATTATATAGTTAGCCAATACTTCATCCGCAAACTTTAATCGGAAACACCGCCGCACCATGAGTTTATGCATCTCTGCCAACTGACCCACAAGAGAATCATCAAAAGAACGATCGATCCTTGTGAAGCTTTTCAAGATTCTCCTCATGATGCACGAGAAGTTGAACCACCATAGACCTTTGACTTTCAAGCTCATGTAAAAAATGCAACTGTACTCTCTAATTTGTTATTAAAACCTCCAAAGATTCTTTCAGCTTATCAAGCTCCTCATCCTTGTGTTTCAAGTCAGAAATGATCAACTTACTTTTTCAAATTCTTCAGCCATTATATCCAATCCCATGATTTGCTCATGGAAATTATTATCTTGAGCTGAGACGAAATCTTTTGTAGCTCGAGAAGTCCACCATTATTTCTGTTTGTTATTTTTTTTAACAACTTCAGATCTGTAAATATTTGATGTAAATTACCCTCTTGATGAACAAATTCTGATTCAAAACTTTGTTCTACAATTATACTTTATTATGTCATTTATTTTTATTTTTTATTGGGGTTGATCATCTTGTTCTTGATTAGGATTTTACTAAATAATACATTTAATATGACCAAGAACCCTAAACGGAGAAGACCACCTTCTGAATTTTTTTTTTTGTTTTGTTTTGAACAACATCTTTGTTTACTTCATGAGATAGAGAGTGAAACATGATTAATTGTTAAAAATTGTTTAAAAAAATCGTTGTAAAAAATAGTTATAATACTAATTTTGTATTTTATTTTAATATAGTTAAAAATTTAAATTAGAAAGAATGGTAGAAAAGAGATAATGGACTGTTTGGTAACAAGAATAATATGGAAAATGACCAGAAGACCCTTTGACTAACGGTCAAAGATAACTGGAGTTAGTGTAAATGACCAATAGTAAAACAAAATGTTAACTATAAGGACCACCAGTGTAATTTTCAAGTTTAAATAACTAAATATGAAATTTCTACAAGACCACAGGGACCATCTATGTAATTATATTTAGTTTTTAAAAATGGTAATATTGTTTATGTGTAGAGAAAGTTAAAAAATAATCAAAAGGTAACAATAAAATGTATGAAAAGTTAGAGAATGGATCAATATAGATCTCACATTAAACAAAGATACCAAAGTCCCAATCTTAGCCATTAGATTAATCAAATCAATGGTCAAGATCTATAATGACATGATTGTAATTAAGTAAACAATTATAAGATTTAATTATAGAATGAAGGGTATTATGGTAAAATAGGAATTGAATCCCAAAGTCCAAACTCACCCACATCCTACAGCCATTCCAAATTCAGTTTTTTTTTTGTTTTTTTTTACCACTTAAATCTTTAAATGATCATAACTACTTCAATTTTTTGAGTTTGAGCAAAAAAATTATACCAATCTTCTCATTTTTTAATTTTCTTTCAAACGAGGCCACTCTTCCTATATTTCTGGAAAAAAAAATTTTGACGAAAATGACGAAAATGATATGAATGACGAAAATAATCATTTTCGGCTGTTGAAAGAGAGTAACACCTACCAGTTTAATCATTTTCGTCCATCACCTTCATACCCATAACACCTAACAGTTTTCATCGTTTTCGGACCTCTGTTCACCTTTTTTTTTTACGAAAATGATGAAAGCAGGTGACGAAAATGATAAGAAAATGACAAATTGTTATCATTTTCGTCACCTGCTTTTTACGTGACATACAGGTGACGAAAATGATATACAGGTGACGAAAATGATACAGGTGACGAAAATGATAGGGTAAGGTGATGAAAACGAAAGCAGGTGACAAAAATGATATACAGGTAACGAAAATGATAGGGTGAGGTGACGAAAATGATATGCAGGTGACGAAAATGATATGGTGAGGTGACGAAAATGATAACAGTTTTTATCATTTTTACATGACATACAGGTGACGAAAATGATATGAAAATGACGAATTTTTATCATTTTCGTGCCCCCTTATGTCATGTAAAAGCAGGTGACGAAAATGATATGAAAATGACGAATTGTTATCATTTTCGTCACCTGCTTTTTACGTGACATAAAGGTGACGAAAATGTTATACAGGTGACGAAAATGATACAGGTGACGAAAATGATAGGATGAGGTGATGAAAATGAAAGCAGGTGACAAAAATGATATACAGGTGACGAAAATGATAGGTTGAGGTGACGAAAATGATATACAGGTGACGAAAATCATATGGTGAGGTGACGAAAATGATAACAGTTTTTATCATTTTTCATGACATATAGGTGACGAAAATGATATGAAAATGACGAATTTTTATCATTTTCGTGCCCCCTTATGTCATGTAAAAGCAGGTGACGAAAATGATATGAAAATGACGAATTTTTATCATTTTCGTCACCTGCTTTTACGTGACATACAGGGGGGCACGGAAATGATGAAAATGACGATTATTTCATCATTTTTGTGCCCCCCTGTATGTCATGTAAAGGCAGGTTACGAAAATAATATGAAAATGAAGAATTTTTTATCATTTTCGTCACCTGCTTTTACGTGACATACAGGGGTACGAAAATGATGAAAATGATGATTTTTTCATCATTTTCGTGCCCCCCCCCTATATGTCATGTAAAAGCAGGTGACGAAAATGATATGAAAATGACGAATTTTTATCATTTTCGTCACCTGCTGTTACGTGACATACAGGGGGCCACGAAAATGATGAAAACTGTTAGGTGTTATGGGTATGAAGGTGATGGACGAAAATGATTAAACTGGTAGGTGTTACTCTCTTCCAACAGCCGAAAATGATTATTTTCGTCATTCATATCATTTTCGTCACCTGTATCATTTTCGTCACCTGTATCATTTTCGTCACCTCACCCTATCATTTTCGTCACCTGTATGTCACGTAAAAGCAGGTGACGAAAATGATAAAAATTTGTCATTTTCATATCATTTTCGTCACCTGCTTTCATCATTTTCGTAAAAAAAAGGTGAACAGAGGTCCGAAAACGATGAAAACTGTTAGGTGTTATGGGTATGAAGGTGATGGACGAAAAAGATTAAACTGGTAGGTTTAACTCTCTTTCAACAGCCGAAAATGATTTTTTTCGTCATTCATATCATTTTCGTCATTTTCGTCAAAAAAAAAAATTTCCAGAAATATAGGAAGAGTGGTCTCGTTTGAAAGAGCATTAAAAAATGAGAAGATTGGTATAATTTTTTTGCTCAAACTCAAAAAATTGAAGTAGTTATGATCATTTAAAGATTTAAGGGGTAAAAAAAATTTAAAAAAACTTAATTTGGAAAGTTTGTTAGGTAGTGCGTGAGTTTTTAAAAGTTGTTTCAATTCCTATTTTACCCTTTTAAATGAGTGGCTGAGATTGGAACTTTGAGATCTATGTTTAAGAGGGGGGCTATGTTGAACCTCACCCTGAAAAGTTAATTATAAAAACATAAGTAGTAATTTCCATTTTTAAAAAGTAAAATTACCTTTTATATTCTTAACCACATACAACTCTAAAAATAATCATGCGTTGTTATTTATTGAGGAGATAATTTAAATGCGAATTGTTTTTATATGAAAATTACAAGAATTAATCATGGTCATGGATATAAATAAATGCGTGATAGCGAGACTTATATTGGGATGGTATCCAAAACATTACCCATCTTCTTGCTTGGGGTCACACTCAGAATTTCGAAGGTGATTTGTTTAAAGCCTTTATGGGAGTGGTTACATCTATTTATAGTTCATCTGAAAGTTTAGAAATGGTAAGGTGTTCTTGAGTACGGTTTGGCAGAAGGAATGTCTGGTGATTAGCTAAATCCAAGCTTATTTATTTATTTTATTTAAGCATAGATCAAAAAATTCCATGTTTACAGAAAGATGTATTGACTGGTGTAATACCCCATATTTGTTTTTTTTTAATTTTCTTTTGTTTGGTTTCTCTCATTAATTATAAAGACGATTAAAAACAACCCTCCAACGTACCCCACGTACATCCCACATATATAAATTTTTATTTTTATTATAAATTTAAGGTCACATTGATAGTGTGTTTTTCTCTTTTACACTAGTTGCCATTCACTTTATACAAAGTATATTATTTCCAACGATATGTTGACAAACAAGGAAAAGGACTAGAACAAAAACACATACATACTATTCATTTGATCTTAAATGCATGGTATTATAAAATTTAAGTATATTTGATATATGCATATCAAATTAAGTATTGTTTGGTCTAAAACGAATCCCGCCTATGAGTCGTAACTTTTAAATGTTCAATACCTTTTAATAAAATTACTTTGTGTTTTAAACTATCAAAAAATTATTTAAGAATTATTTATTTAAACCTGAAGGCTTGCTAAAACCAGTACTCACACATTCACAACTTATATCCTACCTATATATATATATATATATATATATATACATGCACCAGCTAGCGGCCTCCAACCACCTAGCTTGTCAATGCATATATCCACCATGACTCGACTCTGTTGTACTAGATTTCATGTTAACCGAATTATATTAGCCCTAACAGAAGCCGCCCAAATTAATGTACTCTTTAGAGCATGGGGTGTACCTATGCTTGGGCATTCCATGTTTCGTGCCACATCACCTATGCTTCACTCATGTTTAAACTCCCGTACTACCCATGCTTTAACGTTTCAAAGTTTTTTATTTAAAAAAAATACCCTCTCTCCTCTTTTTTCTCTTTCTCTCTCTCTCCTCGGCGTTGAAATACCGATGATTTTCGATTTTGCTCGGTATCACCCCAAAAGGGGTGGTGTTTGCGTCAGTAACCTACCTCCACCTGATCAGCATGAGAGAGGAAGAGAGAAAAGAGGAGAGAGGTGGATGCTTTAGAACGTGGTGTATTGTTTTGTTAAATGTGTTACGCACTACATCTATCTTTATTATTGGTGAATGCTTTTCGTTCAAATTGGTGTTTGTTGAGCCCTTATATATATATATATATATATATATATATATATATATATATATATATATAGAGAGAGAGAGAGAGAGAGAGAAAGAGAAACAGGATCAAATAAAAAGAGAATTAGGGTAAAAAGGGTAAGGAGAAATATAGGATTGACACGTGGCATAACAAAAAAACCACAAAAGGGTAAAACCGGAAACTAAAAAAAATCTCTTTCCCACGTATCCCATCCCTCTACTCATACGTTAACTGAAACCCTATACCATTTGAAACGCCGCCCTTCACAATCGACTTTTTCGTTCCTGTTTATCCCACCGGAGGTCACCGCCATCGACCCACGACGCCAAAGATCTAACCCCTGTGCTCTTCCGCCATCGCCATCTCCATCTCCATCTCCATCTCCATCGCTATCAGATCTAACCCCACGTTACAGACCCACGTTCTCTGTCTTCTCTCATAAACGTACGCATACGCAAACCCTAGTTTCACCCTGCCTGCCGTCGCCGTCGCCGTCTCCCTGCCTTCCCCGTCGCCCTACCGTCGCTGCTCCCTTCTCCATGATTCGATTACTTTCAGACGCTGGTTGATTGTTGGTGCAGTCGAAGGTGCTCCCTTCTCCATCCCTCGCGAACCCTAATTTTCCGATCGACTCACAACAATCCGCCGTCGACTCACAACAATCCAGAATAAGGCGGCCGTCGACACCGTTCTCCAACACTGTTCGAACAAAGGAAGCTTATATAGAGTTCAAAAAATCGAAGCTACTATTCGAACAAAAAAATCGTATACAGAGTTACAAAATCGAAGGTGCCCCGTTTGTTGTATAATCTGATTTCATCTTTTTCTCAGAAATTTTTTGATATTCACCTTGATTTTATGGTGAAAATTATTCACCGTAATTTTATGTGTGCATCGACACTGGATTTTTGTAATGTGTTCGGTGTATATTTTGATTTTTAGGATTGTGCATCACTGTTCTTCATCGCTGCAACAGTTAGCGTTTTAGTGCATCAAATTTTCGTTTTTTATGAATCCACTGATTCATCATCTCTGTCCATCTATCTATTTTGGGTTTGTTGATTGTGCACCTAAATTTATATCTGTTGATCATCGATTCAAGAGTGGTTTATAATATATATTCATCGGTTGTTTTTTTTTTTGGATTGTGCATCATTTATCTTGATCTTTGACAGTAAAGGTTTTTGATTTTGAGTTGTTATTGCGTTGAATCCGAGGATGCACAATCTGTTCGATGCAGAAGGTGTTTGTGTATCGATTTGTGTTCATGCTGACTATGTTCCTGGAGAAACGATTTTTGAAATGTGTTTATAACTATCAAGAACTGAATTTTTAAATGGAAAATTATACCCTTTTGTGTATTTTTTATAATTAAAAGAAAAGGAAAAAGGCCATTTTTTTGGGGGACGGTTATTAGAAAATGATTGGCTGAGATTTCTCCTTACCCTTTGTAGAATAAAATTCTTTTTAGTGGATCCCCTCCCTATATATATATATATATATATATATATATATATATATATATCAAGAACTGAATTTTTAAATGGAAAATTATACCCTTTTGTGTATTTTTTATAATTAAAAGAAAAGGAAAAAGGCCATTTTTTTGGGGGACGGTTATTAGAAAATGATTGGCTGAGATTTCTCCTTACCCTTTGTAGAATAAAATTCTTTTTAGTGGATCCCCTCCCTATATATATATATATATATATATATATATATATATATATATATATATATAGGGTAAAGATATATATAGAACCATTCTTAAACATAGAACCTAAAGAACCACCTTAGAAGATGACACGTGGCATGTTGATTGGAAGGCAAAACTGGAAAATTAAAGAAAAATGAAAACTCACGCGCCTCATATTTCTCCCTTCCAGCAAGTTTCTTTTTTTAAAAAAAAACCCCCGCAATCTTTAAATGATCATAACTCATTTGTTTTTAAGAATTTTAGCGAATAAAGTATATCATTAGATTAAGTTTTTCATCCTTTTTCAAACAAGACCAGACTTGATATATTTCTGAAACTTTATTTGTTTTTTAAATACAAATTTTTCAAATTTTGAAATTTCACCTGGTTGTCATTTGAAAATGAAAAAAATGCAAAAAACGAAAATGCAAAAATCGAAGATGCAAGTCATGCAAATTTTGAAAATGAAAATGCAAATCCACACAGTTTTTTACATTTAAACAATCTGATTCAATGATTCAAAATACAAATTACATATTCAAATCAAAAAATACAAAATTACTTATTCAATCCAAAAATGTAAAATTCTATACAAACACTACAATGTAAAATTTCCAGAAAATGCAAATGAAAATAACACTACAATGTCACAAACTTTTAATTTTTTAAAATGAAAAGATGAAATGCAAAGGACGAAAATGCAGTTGGTTCATGAAACCCAGATGAAGAAACACATGAAAATGCAAACAAGAACTAACTGGAAATGCAAAAACCAATATCCGTTACTGAAAATGCAAACAAGAACTAACTGAAAATGCAACCCAAAATGCAAAACAAAATTTGCATTTTCATAAAAAATTTAGAAAAATATGGGAAGAGTGGTCTTGATTGAAAGAGGATTAAAAAACTAAAAGATTGGTATAATTTTTTTGTTTAAATTCACAAAACTTAAAAAGATATGACAATTTAAAGTTTTGGGAGTATTTTTTTATTAAAAACGTGAGTTTGTTGGGGGAGGATTTTTCATCTTTGCCTTTTTGCATGTTAACTAATACATGGTAATTACAATTATGTCATCTTTAATTTTATCCATTGTTTTTTATGATCCAACTGTCCATATTGATTCTTTAGGTTCTATGGTTAAGGGATGGTTCTATGTTGATCCATTTTATGTATGTATGTATATATATATATATATATATATATATATATATATATATATATATATATATATAATGACCAATCTAGAATTCAAACATACTGGAGTCCATTATATGATAAGATGAGTCAGTCGAAAAATTAGATAGCAGAAATATATATCATTTATAGTTATGGGTCGGGACATAGGGTAACATTTAATAAAAAGTATTATAAATAACGATGAAGCGTTATATATATATATATATATATATATATATATATGTTCAAAAAAATTGCATAAAGTTGCTACAATAGTTCTACCGGATCTTCAAGAATTGAATCTATATCAACTTTTCTATACTTATATGGGTTTCTTTACTTATTGTGTTTAACATTTGTTTTTCAACATTTATTGTTTTACGAATATCGCTTGAACTAGATTCATCAATTTTGTTTTAGAAAACCTCAGCATGGTATTTTAATTTAACATAAACATTAGTACATTAGATGGTTAATATAAAGTTAATCAAAATTGATACAAATCAATTACTCAAACCCAAAAGTGACTTATTTAAATTAAAATGAATAAACCGTCATAAGTCTCAAACACAAAATGAAAAACTAAAATAAAATAATATTGTAAATAAAAACAGTACATGATAAAATCTGAAAGCTCATTATTTATATGAGGTCCTTTTTGTAATCTGAGGGTAGTCCAAGATTTTTTTATATATATATTTACAAAAAAATTATGTTTCTTTAGTGGGATCCACACACCCCATTGATTTGTTCTTAGGATCGCCTCTATATATATATATATATATATATGTATATATATATATATATATATATATATATATATATATATATATATTATGTGTGTGTATGCAAATTTTATTTGAGAACCATTTTTATTGTGAGATTGGCGAGAACCAATCTGAATCGCCAATTCCTCCTTTAATGTCATCATTGACCCATAAATTCATCACATTCACCATGTCACTCTTGATCCTTTACGCTTTACATCCATTAATTCCATTTAATTATCAAATCAACGACTATAATTGGTTCTCGCGGTACTCACACTAAAATCGGTTCTCAAACGAATTTCCCCTATATATAGGGGATGATTCAAACGAGATCCATTTTTCATAGCGATAACCAATTATAGCCATTGATTAAAGTGATAGAGAGTTCAGATTAAAGTGTTGTTAATTGATAACCTTAAACTAATCAAATTGTCCCTACTTAATTAAGGTTAATTTGGACATTTTTACATTACCATCAAACTTTTCAAACTAATATATACATCAAACTACAAAGTGTTAAATTACAAAAAAATATATCAAATTAACAAGAAAATTATGCTCTTTAATTTGAGACCAGTCTTGATATTGGGTTTGCTGGGTTTTTTTTCCAGTACAGCTCGACATGTGCACATTTACAAATTTTGCCCATGTGTATATGCACAAATTGATCTAGTTTTTTTTTCAGAAAAACTGTAGATATGCGCATTCGCAAATTTTGCACATGTGCACATGTCAAGTGTACTGAACCCTCCCCCCCGGAAGCAAAACACGACCTTTTTATTTTCAAAAAATATAGCAAGATTGGTTAAAACTTAAAGAGCATAATTCTTTCGTTAATTTAGTATATTTTTGATAATTTAACATTTTTTTTCGTTTTATAGATATATTAGTTTTAAAAAAATAAGGGTAATATAAAAATATTCATACTGTCTTTTTCTCTTTAATTAAATAAGAAAGACAGAAAATTAAATAATTGGTCAAAAATAGTTATCACGATTCTCGTATAAAAAAATGATCATGAGCCGAGATCGTGAATTGACAGACGTTCAGAATTTTACGATCGTGACTTATAAATCAAAAATGGCGAGAAAATTAAGTACGTGCATTTAGAAATTAACCCATGCGGGTGTTGCTTTATGTCAATTACCAAAAAGCGGCACTTTTATTATAAACTCTCAAAATGAATGCATTCATGCATGCATCACAGGTAGTTATTTTAAAATTCTTTTTACTGTAACAAATCCCCTTTTTATAACTGTACCAGCAAAAAGGTCCGTATAAACACGTGCATTGTTTAAATGTTATTATTTTCAGAGTTAATTATAACTTTTGTCTTTATGATTTGGACCAGATTGAGGATTTTATATTTAACTTACGATCACTATCATTTATACATTTTATTACATCCTTAATCCTTTAAACTAACATCGCTTAAATTCTGTTGTGAAAGACGCTCATAATTACCATAAAACATTTCTATCTTGATGTTTACCTACTTTTAACTGTAACGGTCACTATGATTTATACATTTTATTACATTTTTAAATTTGTAGTCGAAAAGCTACCAACCCAAAGGGGATAGAAAGACAAGTCGCCGACGTGGCGTCTAGTATTGGGACCAACTAGAAAAACCAACTTTGCCACCATGCCGCCAAGTAAAATTAAATAAATGAAATAGGACAAACTTAATAAATATTTATTCTAACTTTACATTAACATTTGTTGATTCATATTAATCGAATATATCAAACTTTAAATCCTCATTTATATACAACATTTCTTATCGGCACCTAGTATTGGGATTTTTATATTTACAACCTTGAACATGTTGTCAAATATATATATATATATATCGAACAACGTATTAATGAAATATGAATAAATAATAAAAATTTTGAATACCACGATTTAGCGTGAAAAAATCTTTTACGAGAAAAATAACAGGCACAACTAATGATATCATTATATAAGAAATATATAAAAAGATTACAAGAACGCAAATAATTAAAATATAACCTAAACACGCGAATAACAAATAAAAACTAGCAAGGTAAATTATTGGTTTCTATCAATAATAATAACAATACATTAAACTTGACGACCAATAAATAAATAAATAAATATATATGTGTATAGGTAAAAGTTCAAACGAGAACTGTATTTCGTACGAGAACTGCGAGAACCAATCTAAGCCGTCCAATTCCCCCTCCTTTAATGTCATTGCCCACCCATGAATTCGTCACATGCACCCTGCCACACTTGATCCCCTCCACGCTCTCCATCCATCAACTTCCCATAACTAATGAACGGCTGAGATTGGTTCTCGCAGTTCTCGTACGAAAAACAGTTCTCGTTTGAACCCTCCCCTATGTGTGTGTGTATATATATATATATATATATATACACACACATAGGGGAGGGTTCAAACGAGAACTGTTTTTCGTACGAGAACTGCGAGAACCAATCTGAGCCGTCAAATTCCCCCTCCTTTAATGTCATTGCTCACCCATGAATTCCTCACATGCACCCTGCCACACTTGATCCCCTCCACACTCTCCATCCATGAACTTCCCATATCCAAGGAACGGCTGAGATTAGTTCTCACAGTTCTCGTACGAAAAACAGTTCTCGTTTGAACCATCCCCTATAAATATATATATATATATATATATATAAAAGAACGACACATAAAAATATGTGTATTTTAAAATCACCCTAATTTGGATCATTCTCAATCTCAAATTTGAGTCTCACGGCTTCTAACATACATGTTCGTGATGTAAATGGGTCAATGGTCCATTTGGCCAAATTCAAATTATATTCAACAATCTTCGTCTTGAAACGAATTTGCACTTATAGCTAATAAGAATATAAACCTTCATTGAACTCCTAATTTTATAAACATGAAACATATCGAACATTTGACAAATGTTTAATAACACCATCATATATCTTTATCTGAATTGAACCAACTCCAACAATTATATATGGCGAATTATCTCCGATCAACATGAAGCTTTCTTTTAAAACTTCTTGTAAATTATTATTAGAAAAAATGATATGAATATAAGAGATAACCTTACAGTTTTTTCTTTCTTTCTCCTCATCTGACAAAGCCTTGGACATCTTGTTAAAATCTAATAGTCGTCCATCATCAAGATCAATTTGAGTCAATATCGCCTACATGTCACTTACCATATAAAAAATTGTGTATCTTAGTCAAACAGCGAAATGTCGTATTTCAACGTAGTCGATATGAAACTCTAGTAAATTAAAAAACCTCAATAAATTGAAACTCTAATAAATTAAAAAACCTAAATAAATTGAAAAGGGGTAATGAGGAAAAAACTTTAAATCTCATTTACAATCTTTGTGAAATGTTCAATATAGTCCAAAGTTTTTGTGTAGTCCTGAGGGACAAATCTCAGCCACAAGATCAAAAGAGAGGTAAATGCCCACCAGCACCTCAGGACACCACCACTGCCACCGACCACCACCTCCGGCCACCCCAATCACATGTGATTGAAGCACAATCACATGTGATTACGGCCAACCACCACCACCGACCACCACCTCCGTCCACCACAACAGCCGCCGACCACGACCTCCGGCCGCCGCAATCACATGTGATTGCACACCGCCAACCACCAACACCGACCATCACCTCCGGCGACCCAATCACATGTGATTGCACACCGCCAAACACCACCACCGACCATCACCTCTGGCCACACAATCACATGTGATTGAAGCCACAATCACATGTGATTGCACACCGCCAACCACCACCACCGACCATCACCTCCGGCCACCTCCTCTAGCGACGCAATCACATGTGATTGCACACTGTTGGCCACCACTACCACCGCCGCCGACCAGATCTTTTTTTGAAGCATTAAACGACGAATCTGAGACTAGATCTGAACTCCTCTCATCAAACCGAGTTGAACCACCACCATCCCCACCCTGAACAACTCCGGCAGCCGGCGAATTTGGCCTCGTCGGCGCCGATCTGAGACATAAAACTCGAGATCTTTTTTTTAAGCATCCAACGACGAATCCGAGGCCAGATCTGGACTCCTCTCATCAAACCGAGTTGAACCATGTGCGCCACCATCATTAACTCCGGCCGTGGTGGTCGGATTTTGCAGCGCCGGCCATGGTGGTCGGAGTTTGCTCGATTTCTCGTTAATGGAAGATCGTGAGGACGATCAGGCTCTATAGTCTTGTAGAGGAGTTAAAACCGATCACCCTCACCAAAAATCACGATGATCCGACGGCGGGATCGCCGGAAATAATGTGTTAATCGGACGGCTGAGATTCGTCACTCAGTTGAATACAACTCTACAATCTTTCTTATCGGTCTCTATTTACAACCTTCCACATTTGATTAAATCAAGTATTTAGTTCGTCGATTATCCATTTTTGTCATCTATCGGTTGAGTATTCAAAGATGCAATTGTCAATAACTGAAATTTAATTCTATTCGAATAAAAATCAAATTAATCAAAAGCAAACAACCTGAAACCCCAAACTCTTATTAGTTGGATATAGAAACATCTATAATTAAATTACATTACCGGATAATTAACTCAAACCTGAATAACTGGATGAACACCCCTAAATGTTAAAAGAAGATCGATGTAGGAGATATATGCATGCTAATTTGCTAACTTCCTTCTTTCTTTGGCTAATTCGTTTTCAAATGTAATTAGCCCCTGAATGTATCTTCCATGCAACTACACCTTGTAGAATTAATATGTTTTTTTGTTGTGGGTTGTTTTCTCTCTTGAACTCTTGATCGAGGTGTCAAAGTATTGGCTTAAAAAACACAATATATAACAACTTTGTGCGTGTTGTTCAAGTATTAATTAACCTTTTTAACAGCAAGAAAGCATTTTTTATTCATACGTTAAACTCATTGTTACTTTTCGAAACAAACGACCTCAAAAGATACTATATAATATAGTGCTCCAGGTCACTTTTTTATACCACAAGTCTCATAAATTACTCATACACCCTTCCACTTGCATTACCCTCTTCTCATAATTGTGAGCATTTGCATGATTATATATCTCCACAATTCAAGTATTAATTTATATGAAGCAATCAACACTGATCAAACTGGAGTTATATATACGTATGAACGTGACATAAACGACAGCACAAGCTGATGAATATATCGTAATATGTAAGCTTAGTTGAATTAGGGTCATTTACAAACTATTTATATATATGGGTATCTATAGAATCAGGTGCGCAGTTAATAGGAGTGCTAGCTACCTGCAATCAATCCAACCGATTAACAAGATCATTTTTAATTAGGTCCACCACACAACTTTGTTTGAAGTTGGCGACCTTTTAATTAATCTCTCCAAAAGTTAGAAATAATGACTAATTCTTTCTTCTCCTCTCTTGTTATATTATTATATATGCTCTTTATCATTTTTTTATTTGTATTTGGTTGAACATAATACAAAACATTCCTAATGTATGTATTTGTAACTTGCAAGAAATTGATAATATCAAGCGAGAACTGTTTTTCGTACGAGAACCAATCTGAGCCTTCCAATTCCCCATCTTTCAATGTCATTGCACACCCATGAAATCCTCACATGCACCCTGTCACACTTGATCCCCCACGCTCCACATCCATTAATTCAACTTTATCAAATCAACGGCTAAGATTGGTTCTCGCAGTTGTCGTACGAAAAACAGTTCTCGTTTGAACTCTCCCCTATATACATATATATATATATATATATATATATGTATATATATATATATATATATCCTAAATTTAATATCATCTCAACACTAAACTCGAATAAACTTTATTAAAATAAAATGAATATAATTAAGAATTTAATGTTTCCAAAACAAAACAAAAGCTTATCAAATTTAAATATATAAATTAATCATGCAAATAAGAAAATCAAAAGCTTGGAGTATAGTTTTATATGTTTTATTCTGAATATTTAATAAATGTATCATAACATGATTATACAGAATTATATAATTGAACCATGCATGCATGCAACCATTTGTATATTACAACATGAACTTTATGCTATTTTATCCTCCTTTTTTTTAACTCAAAGAGGGAAGGACAAAAAAAAATGCATAATGATATCAACCAATGAAAATGATATATTATAACTCGGAAAGGTTCAAATAAGAATAAGAAATTAAATTAGAATAACAGACTCAATCTCAGCCGTTTATTTTGTAAGTGGAATTCATGGATGGAGAGCATGTGAGATAGAGTGTGACGATGTGCATGTAATGAATTCATTAGTGGCAATGAAATTGAATAATTGAATGAGCGAGAATTAGACGGATAAAATTGAGTCTTTCATTCTCATTTAATTTATATTTTTTATTTGAACCTCCCTCCTTATAGCTATATGTCTAATTAATCGGTCAATTGAAATGTAAACGTAACGGTTGATATTAAAGTTCTACATAAGTGGTTTATAATTTGACGTTACAATAACTTTAGAAGACTTACCCTTACATAGAGTTAGATGAAGAAGAAGGGTAATTCTTCGAGTCCTATAACACCATTAATAGTAATGTCAATTGACGTTGCTCAGTAGGATGCATCAGTAATAGCTACACCACCTTCGTGGTCAGCGATCAGTGTTAATCTAATTCCTAATATGTTGACCAGTGTGAACGGGTAAGTGTGCTTTTATTATTAACCAGGTTAGAGATTCGTATAATTTTACATAGGTTGGTTTTAAAAATTGGCTAAATCATATATTTATAAAGAGATATCTATAAGTAAATGAAATAGAAAATAACACTAGTACAAAAAAGGGCTTTAGGCCCGGTTTTTTTAGGCCTTTAGGCCCGGTTTTCGTAGGGGGCTTGAAAGGGGGGGAACTTGAAAGTCATGTTTCAAGCCCGGTTAAAAAACCGGGCCTGAAAGTTGTTTTTAAGCCCGGTTTTTTACTAAAAAACAGGGTCTGTATGTATTTTAAAAGGTATCCAAAGGTATACTTTTAAACCCTGTTTTTTAGTTAATTAACCGGGCCTGAAAGTTATTTAAAAAAAAATTGTTTGTTTTTTGTTGTCCTACTATCATTAGCCAACAATATTCATATCATACAAAATGACTCGCTATTAACAACTCCGAATATTTGATTCGACCAATTCTAGTCGTTTGCTTAATGAACCAATACACATACATTAAAGTTAGATGTTTTAGCACAACATAGTGCTCCTATACATAAGATAAGTCTAAAAATTATAATTATAGATCAATAACACTTTGTACTAACATATTTCTTAACTTGCAAGACGGACAAATCGATCATCTCTTGTCATTCAAAATACGCCCTACACAAATAACAAGAATAAATTATCTTAGTAAATAATAACCAATGTAATTACACAAATATATTATATATTATACACAACCAAATAGATATTATATCAAACACAATGAACTTGACGAAAATACTTATATATGTGATTGGGCTACAATGAATAAGACAAGTATATATACCTATATATCTCATAGCTTGTTAAAGAAATTCGGCATAAATGTATAAAGCCAGCAATAGCATCCTAGTCCTTTTAATGAAAATGACTATTGTTCTTCCAAGGGATCTATATATATGTGGTGTGCTAAAACCTATAACTCTACATCAAAATAGAGGAAGCAATCACACTATATAAACACAATCTTACCATTTTGTGAAGAAATATCACGACGAGCCTGTGTGGAGCAACTGCAATGTATCAAGACTGAAATAAAAAACAAAAATTAAGCAAAATTACATTAGTTTAACACTCAAAATGAATTGTTGGCTTGTATTTGAAGTAAGTTTGGATTGTAAATTGCAATCAAACTTTTTATTAAAAAAAGAAAAGAAATAAGGTGCTGTTTCAAAATATGAAAGGGCAAGTGTTCAACTAACCTGTAACTAGGAAGACCAGTGTCTAGTGGAGAAAGAATAACGTTCTAGTTCGAAAATGGCTCTTTTAGAAACAAAGCTCGAGCTCGTGTAAAGACAATATGAGTTTGTTTACTAGAATCAAGTAACTTACAATTAAAATTTAAAACTAATACAATTACATAGACTATATAAACGGTACTAAAGCAGATGAATATCCAAATGCATCATACATATACGCCAAAACTACATCGTCTACTACCAACTTGTTAAATACAAAACTACATATACTATTAACTAATGAAACTAAACAGATATATTTCTGTTATAATAGATACACAAGAGCAGAAAGAAAACAGATACAATTTTGTTAAAATAGAATTGTTACATACTATACTAACATTCAAAATTAGAGAACAACTTGAAAAGAATTGTTCCATACTTCCAGAAGCAGAAACAAAAGTAGTTTAAATACTACTAATCAAGTAAATAAGTAAATACTACTACTAACCGATGACCATGTAATTGACAACTTGATATTCAAGTATAGATAACAAATGTCATATGCCCAAATTGCAAACAGAATCTAAACAGAAATAAGGACTCAAAATTGACCATTTTTTATCTATCAACCATAAACCTAAATTGCAACTAGAAATCGACTACTTTTAACACAATAAACAAACGATGTAACTAGGAATAACTGAGGTTTTTACTAACATGTAAAGTGTAAACGAAAACCCAAATTGCATTTTGTTTTTTTCACTGAAAATATGAAAGGGGGCAAGTGTTCACTAACCTGTAAACATACAAGAGACTGGAGGTTTTATCATGGACTAACCTGTAAACAAAACCAGAAGACCAGTGTCTAGAGGAGAAAGAATCACGTTCGAGTTATCGAGTTCGACTAACATTGTCTAACCTGTAAACAAACCGAACTGTGAGATTGGCTTATTTTTTCTCAAAAGTAGAATAAGGCTGTAAACAAACCGAACTCTAAACCCTTCGTTAGCCGTCGTCGATGGTGGAGAAAGACAATGCCGCCGACAGAAAGTGTAAGGGTTTCGCCAAATTTATAAGGGTTTCTCCGCCGGCCGAACCTATAAGGGTTTCGCCGATGCAGTTGTTAGCCGCCGCCGGTGATGGAGGTAGCTTTTGCCACCGGTCGATGATGGAGAAGGAACTCGCCGTTCGAAGAAATTGGAGGGGAGGGGAGGGAAGGGACGACGAAAAGTAGAGGCGGGGGAAAATGAAATCAAGAAGCTGACTAGGGCAAATGTCAAATATTTCAAATTCATTTGATGATAGTACCTAAAATGTTTAAAACTTTTAGGCCCGGTTTATTTACTAAAAAACAGGGCTTGAATGTTGAGGGACTTAAAGCATTATACTTTCAGACTCTGTTTCCTACACAGAAACCGGGTCTGAATGTTTTTTAAACTTTTGGACCCGGTTTTTGTTTAACAAACCGGACTTGTATCTGCTTAAAACGCGCGTCAGGGTTTTTAAGCCCGGTTTTTTGTGTTTTATTAAAAAACCGGGCCTGAATAGGGGAGCCTGAATGATATTTTTGTAGTAGTGTAAAGAGATGGTTGTCATAAGTTTAGGGGTGGAGTTAGAAAATTTCTCCGGTTGGTTCAAAGTTAAAATTGATAACCTTTATAAACAAAATTAGTGAGTTCATAACTAGAATTTTACCTAAATTATACTAAAATTACATCAAAATTGTAAAGAATTTTTTTGTTTAGTGGGTTCAATGAAACCCTCTAATAGATACATGCCTCCGCCACTGCATAAGTTTGTGTATAAAATAAACCTTTATGTGTGCAATTATAGTGAGAGATATTACCGATAATAGTGCATTCCTGGATATCAATATCAATATTAACATCAGTAGAGCAAGTTTCCATTTGTTTGAACTCTCAAGCTGTAGATGATTAAACAAAGCCGAGTATGTAATCGAATATTGCCCTCCATTATTAACTGATCTTGCTTGTTTCCTACTTAGATATTTTAATCGAAGTGAGAGTATGTAATAACTATACAATTTAGGCCTACAAGAAATTATCACTTATAAGTTTGAAATCTAGATCGGATTTTGAAGAACCACATTCTACCAAACTAATTAAATTAAGAACGATTTCTTATCATCATATCATATTATATAAGATAATACTAAAGAAAGCAATTGACCAAATAGTTATTATGTATTAAGAATGCAAGATTTTGTCAAAGCAAATGCTAGTGATAATACTTCAATAGTTGTATGGTCAATGTATTCCTTCCATATATCATTTGCAACCATCTGATCTAGTTTGGAATTTGGAAATGCATGGGTGAGTAATAAGCTGTTATATTTAGATAACAAAATTTAATTGCAAATGAGAGATTGGGAGTAAATCAATCACTTGTTGCACCCATGTACCCACCGGGTGTAATCAGTTGTTGCACCCATGTACCCACCGGGTGTAATCAGTTAATTATTATAAATGAATCCAAATTTCTTTTCTTTTTTTTTTTGAAAGGCAAAAAGGAAACATAGACTAGAGAGTTTCGGCATTGCCATCGGTAACAAACAAAAAGGAAGATATTTGCAAATCGGTAACAAACAAAAATCCCAAAGTGGAATCCCCATGACAATTTTCGAGCCATATTGTCGCATCTCTTATCAAATCGAGCATACAGGATAGAAAAAAATGAACTTGCAATGAAGATTCGGACAAACTGAAGCATCAATTCAATTAGCTTGAAACACCATCTTCAAGAAGGTATATGAACGAAAAGAATTGAAAGTTGCAAACAGAACCCCAACAGAGAAGCACCAAGATCTTAAAATTGAAAACCGAAGATGCAATATGAGTTAAATACTTACAAGAAACATAGAAAGAAGGATGATTCATGATTGGAACACAAAGAACTAAAGTTGGTTGCCGATGTGAGAAAATTTCATATGATATTAGATGATAAGGTAAGTTGAATGGGTAAAGAGTTAACAGAGAAAAGACACATGGTTATAGCAAAAAAATGTTGATAATACACTTACACAAAAAAAATTTATGAAACACACAGTAAAACCTTCCAGACCCTGCTCTTCGGATTCTGCAACCCCTTTACACACCTTTAATCTTTACACATACACATCTTTGTTTTTTTGCATTAATAATCAAGCAAAGCATCAATCCATGACTGTTGAATCTGATTATCAATCTAAATATTTGTTTCATTTTACCCTTTCAAGTTCGATTCAAAACTATTCGTTCCAATCGGTGGTTCCTATATGAATGCGGCAATAAAAAACGATCGAAACGTACTAACAAAACACGTTGCATTCTTCGACCGTAACGATGATGGCGTGATTTACCTATGGGAAACGTTTCAAGGTCAGTTCGATTACGTTATGACTTACAATCAAATCTCGATCCTCAATTTCATTTTTGTAATAATTCGAAAGGTTTTAATGATTTTTGCAGTCTATTAATCAACTATCTAGTTTCCAAGTGACGAATGTTTTGAAATCTTTTGATTATTTCGTTAATCTGGATATTGTTTGTGTATAATTTAGGGTTTCAACGAAAGGTTTGAAAGAGATGCAAAAACTGAAATTAAAGATTAATAAAGGGATTAAGAAGACGTGACAAATAGAAATTAGGTGTTGGAAAGACGATACACAATATACGTGGCATAACCTTACGAGTAGGGATGGTAATGAATCGGATTTGGTCAAATCCACATCCATATCTATTTATTTTTTCAGCATCCATATCCATATCCACTTAAAATTAATTCACTCATCCATATTCATATCCATATCCATCGGATTAGACAGGTAAATGGATATCCATTGGATGTTGAAATAAAACTTTTTCTCAAAGAAAATATCATACAAATACATATAATTTATGCTTTTTGTTGACACAAATACATAGCTTCTTTATTAAAAAAATACAAATCAAAATATAACTACAATCAAAGTGAAAAACATACCTTATAATTATATAATAGGGCAAATTGCGCGAAAATACAACAAACTATGTCGAAATTGTCATTGTATGCAACCAACTATATTTTTTACCTAAAAATACAAACAAGTTTCATTTTTGAGTCATTGTATGCAACTGGTAACCTGATTATCAGGTTACCGGTAATTTCTTTTATTTTTGAATTTTTTTAATTAGGAAATTCATATGTTCTTGGTGTTCTTCAAGATCTTCATCAATCATCATCACGTGAACATAAATATACAACCAGAAACAAATCTGGATTTACAATCGATGTGAAGAACTCGCTTTACAATGGATACACAAATATACAATATATGATAAACAATAAAACTTTAAACCAAGAATCAACCCCAATCGAACCAGAGTCAAAAAGATATGTACCCAAAATCTCAAACTACAATCGGAAAGATATGAGCCGAACTACAATCGGAAAGAATCAACCCCAATCGAACCAAGATCAACCCCAATCGGAAAGATACGTACCCTAAATCGTCGCCTTCAGCTTCAAAATCCACCAACAACTAGTTCAGATCTGAACCCTAAACTTTCAGCCGCCGCTTTAAACCACCACAATCGCCGCCGCCGCCTTGTGATTAGGGTTTTTTTGTCGTCTTCAAACAACACCGCCGCCTTGTGATTAGGGTTTTGTTTCTCGCCGTCCCACCTCGCCTCCTTCTCGCTGTTGCACCGCCGAACTTCTTTTGTGGAAACAATCCGGATCTGCACCGCACCTCGTCTTCTCAGATCTGGGTTCTTCTTTTCGTCTTCATCATCAACATATCAGGTCCTTGCACCGGCGGAAAAGGACGAGAAAACCCTAGATCGAGACTGGCTTTATCGGGTTTTTGCTAGAAAGGGATGGCTGATAAGGCTTATGATCTGGGTTCTTCTTTTCATCTTCATGATCAACATATCTGGTGGCAGCCGAGGAGTTTGAATCTGAAAACCATTCTTTGGGTTTTTTGATTGAATCTAAAAGAAGAACAATTCAAGTTGAAGAACAATAATTATTTTTTAATTACATTAATTTAAAAATAAAAAAAATAAGGAAGAAACCGGTTGGTAACCTGGTATCACAGGTTATATGTATACAATGAATCAAAAGTGTAAGTTTTTTGTATTTTTAGGTAAAATATATAGTTGTTGTATACAATGGCAAAATCGACATAGTTTGTTGTATTTTCGAGTAATTTGCCCTATATAATATTATAATTTTGAATATATATATATATATATATATATATATATATATATATATATATATATATATATATATATATATATATATATATATATATATGAAGTATTATATATTTATATTTATATAAATGTTGAAAATATAGTAAATATATACATTTAAAAACTTAATTAATATATAAATTTGACTTAGAAAAATTTAATTTCGGGTTAATGGATTTATCCATGGGTGGATAATCGTCATCTATATCCGCTCCACTAAACATCCATATCCGCTCCACATCCATATTCACTCATTTAACTCCGTCCATATCCACCATTGATGGATCGGATCGGATGGATGATCATCGGATCGGATGACCATTGCCATCCTTACGAGGAATCATTGAGCAGGAAAAAAGAAAACATTGCTCTAGAAACAGGCCACGTGGCCTCACAATCTTCTAATATATATAAAAGACTAATTTGAAAAAAATTATTATACGATCTGAACCATTTATTTAATAAAAGATTTAATCTTAGGCGTTAATTCCTTTAATTCTAAAATTTTGATTTTGACTTTTTAGAGTCAAACTAATTTAAAATAAATAAAGATACAAGTATATTTAAAATAATTATATTATTATTGTAATACGTATATCTACTAATATATATTAGATAATGTTTTGGAATTGTAAAACATTTCTTGCAATGAAATTTGGGAATTGCTCCGAATGTTATTAAAATAAAAAATTAATTTTTAAAAATTAATTTAAAAGATAATAATTGGATAACTTTTAAATGGTGATGCAAATTATTATACTGCGTTATTTTAAATAGTAGTAATTTTGTTTTACATAAAGTTAATTTGTCTTAGAAGGATTATCTACTTCAAAAATTTTATGCACTACATTAATTTAGACATAAATATTTAAGTTCTTGATCATCATCTACGGTTATTATATGATACAAACTTTATCGCGATTAAATTGTATATTATTTTTAAAGCTGTCAACAATTACTTTTATATGTCAACTAACTTTTAATTTAAATTATTTTAGTTTTCAAGAAAGTTTCTTATTGTGTTTTTTTTGTCAGTACAAAACAATTATATATTTAAATAAACAAATATAAAACAATAATGTTATGATTACCCGTGTGATTACACGGGTATTTAAACTAGTTACTTTATATTAGAGAAGTGAGAAGTGAGATGAGATTTATTTTCCTTGAAGTAGATATATAGTGAAGGAAAAAAAGAGTGATGTAATATTCGGAGTTAGTTTGAAATCCGAAAACCGCTACTAATATAATGCTACAAAATGACATAAGTATTTGATATTTATGTTTTTCTTCACTTTCTATAATTTACAAAATCAATTTTCATTTCTTATAATTCAAATTACCATTCCATATATTATGCCACAAGGTGTCTCCGTACGCCACATTCATCCATTTTCTATTAATAGTGTGTGGATTTGAATCCTTGTCTTTAGGTTTACATTATGCGTCTTTGCCACTCCGTCCAATCACTTGGATTGAAAATTACTCCATCTTTTAATATATAACTATTAATAGAAATTATTACTGTTCATCTTATTAAATCATTTCCTGTTAAATATTATATTATGTAATAATTAATTATTATAAAACAAGTAATTGGAAAAGATATTTAGTTTATAAACGATGTTTCATAAAATTTCATATCGTAATAACTAAGAAATTATATCATCAAACATTACAAGTTCAAATTTACTTCATATCAAACATATATAACACAAGTTGTAGTTTCTAAACACACTCACTTGTTTATGTAAATAACCTATTAAAAGATTTAATAAGAGAGACTCATGCGGAAGTATCCGCTATCTTTCTTTTCCTTTATTTGAAAAGCCGGGTGTACCTGAAAATGTTAAAAATCACACGGTTAAGACGAATACTTAATGAGCACAGGCTAGCAAATTGTCACACATGCTATAAAGGTGTGCCACTCAGACTAATATAAATAGTGCCACCCAGAGAAATTACCCCATACATACAAGTATACGATTAACACATTAATATAACAAATTAATTAGGACGATAAGTCTACTCACGTCGTTATTGTTTTACTCGCTTGTTCATTCGAAAATCGTTGTTTGTGCGAGAACCAATCTTAGCCGTTTCTTGGATGTGAGAAGTTCATGGATGGAGAGCGTGGAGGGATAGAGTGTGGCATGGTGCGTGTAAGGAATTAATGGGTGGGCAATGACATTGAAGGAGAGGGAATTGGACGGCTCAGATTGGTTCTCGCTGTTCTCGCACTAAGAATGATTCTCAAATTAATTTCTTTCTATATATATATATATACATATATATATATATATATACATATATATATATATATATATATAGAATCAGGATCAAATAAAAAGAGTTTTAAGGTAAAAAGAGTAAGGAGAAACCAGAAGACGACACGTGTCCTTTTAATTTAAAAAAATTAAAAAGGGTATAATTGGAAGTTTAAACAAAAATCTCTCTCCTAATAACCCACTACCCCCATTTTTTCGCCTCCACCCCAATACGTACGTACGTATCCCACAGATCGTCCCTCCCAAACCCTAAATATCATACATATCGTTTCCTGCCCTCTCCGCCGTTGCTGCCCCTTCCGCCGTTGCTGCCCCCTTCGCCAATCGATGCTCCCTCCGCCGACCGATGCTCCCTCCGCTGTTGTTCACCGTCGCTGCCCCTTCCGCCGACTGTGTGCATCATCCGCATCGTAAACCCTAACCGACGTCGGTGATGTTAAGAGCACCGGATACCGAGTCGCCTCCCGCTCGACGTCGCTGCTGTTACGCCCAGATCTAAAGGTTCGTTGATCCACACAGTCGCCGCCGTCCACCACCGCATCTGCACACCATCGCCGCCACTGACCACCGTCGCATCTGTGTTGTGCATCCATAATCAATTTTGGTTTGTATATTTTCTCGATTCTCTTGTCTCCGTGAGGTGCATTCTGTGAATCAAAGAGGCCTGTGAATCAAAAGGAGGTTTGTATTTGAATTTTTTGTTGTATTTCTGTGAATCAAAAGGAGGTTTGTATTGAAATTTTTGTTGTATTTTCTGTGAATCAAAACTGTTTTTGTGCATCTGTGTATATGTTTATCATCGATTAAAAGTGGTTCTGAAATTATATTTTTGTGCATCTGTGTATCCGTTGATGAAGCCTGATTGTTATTCTGAAAGTGGTTTGAATTGTTTTTCATTGGCGTTGATTGTAAACAGTTGATTGTTGTTTACTGAATTGTAGGGGATGGTAAACAAAAAGACTATTACGCCCTTTCTGTAATTTTTTTTAATTAAAATAAAAAGAAAAAAACCAATTTTATAGGAGCGGTTACAGGAAAAATAATTGACTGAGATTTCTCCTTACTCTTCGTAGAATAAAATTCTTTTTAGCGGATCTCCTCCCTATATATATATATATACACACATATATGTATATGTATATATATAGGTAAAGGTTCAAATGAATTTCTTCCTCACATGCACCCTGTCACACACTATCCCTTCACGCTCTTCATCCATGAATTCCACTTACAAGATGAACGGCTGAGATTGGGTCTCCCATTCTCACTTAATTTATCATTCTCATTTGAACCTTCCTATATATATATATATATATATATATAAGGGAGGGTTTAAAAGAAAACTGTTTTTCGTGCGAAAACTGCGAGAACCAATCTTAGCCCTTGATTAAGATTAATCAAAAGGCTAAGAATTTTTGACGGCTCAGTAATGCTTTATTAATAGCTCATTAATTACGCATTAATGAGGGTTAATTTGAGAAAATCAAGCATCGCAGATAATGTCGGCTTACTCGGACGCGATTCACGGTTGAGTAAATATATATATTACCAAAATACCCCTATTATTGAGTCATTAATTGTGTTAAAACAATTCTCGTACGAAAAACAGTTTGTGCTCGATAACATGTTTGATTTAAAAAGTATGGTATGGTATGTGTGAAATGAGGTATTAGTCAACCTAACCATGTTTTTTTTCCTTTTTTTCCCGATTTCTTAACTTTTATTACAATCAATCATTTTATTAGTTGTTAAAATAGTTTTTGAAAATCAAGTAAAAATATTATTAATAAAGAATAAGAGAAAAAAAATACTATAGGCTTAAAATTGTATTAATGTAAGTAATTTAGTCAAAATTAGATAAATTAAATAGTTGTTATAATGTTTAATGATTTATTAAAGTAAAAGTTGCCTTAAATTAGTTGAGATAATTAAGGGGATGATTGGTTAGACTGTTGTTTTAATTGTTTATATCTTAAGCACAAATTTTGTACTATTTTAAATTAAGTAATCTTAAAATTTTAAGAGAGAGAAAGTTAAATGTTTTATAATGTAGTATAGATATACACACACACATATATATATATATATAGGCAAAAGTTCAAATGAGAACTGTTTTTCGTGCGAGAACCAATTTGAGCCGTCAAATCCACCCTCCTTCAATGTCATTGCCCATCCATGAATTCATCACATGCACTCTGTCACACTTGATCCCCTCACGCTTCACATCCATGAGTTCCACTTTATCAAATCAACGGCTAATATTGGTTCTCGCAATTTTCGTACGAAAAACATATCTTGTTTAAATCGTCTCCTGTATATATGTTAAAGAATATAGTAAATAAATTCATCTATGGATATATAATTGTCTTTAATATCCGCTTCATATTTGATATTCATCAATTTAAATGGATTATAATTGGTTGTCATCCTTACTCAAGAGGCTGGGTTGACCTTTGGATTGTTTGGGTTGCACTTTTGGTTGGCCAAGCTCATTTCACCGTACCTTAATTACCTTTAATCTATCTCCTCTCTATTCTCTCTTAATATATATGTTATACTAACTTTAATGTTGATAAAGAAGAAAAAAGAAATATTATATAAGAGCATCACTATGTGAGGCTGAAAACCCCCAAAGGAAATGGCATAAAGATGAGCTGACGACTATTTTATCCTTTTTATTAGACTACACGTTATGCATTACTCGATGGCTTCAGGTGTCATTGAGTATGAACAGGTACACCAAAATGCATCATCAGGTACGTCTGGCGAGTATTCAAGCCCGATCGAGAATGAGGCTCCCGCCATCACCCACCCCCGTTTTAACCAATCACAATTCAACACATATATATTTTTTAATATATTAATAAATAAATAGGAGAGTTTTAAGGTGATGTATAAATTATGAATTGGGTAAGGAGAAAGATAAGAAAGGGAGAATGATGTGACGCTAATATGACATTGAGTAAGGGAAAATAGCAGGTAAGGTACAACCCATAGTCTTATATTGAATAATTCAGATAATAAATAAATAAACATAATAATCAAACAAATGTTGGAAATAATTATGCTTTCCCAATGGGAAAATGATCCGTAATGTTAACATCACCTAACTTAGGTGATGTTACAATCACAAATTATTTAAATGAGTATATACTGAAATGACCAAACTACCATTCATTAAAGTAGATTATGAGTGTAACATCACCTAAGTTGCGTAATGTTAACATTACGGATGATTTACCCTTCACGAATATATTTTAAAAGTAACAACCACAAATATATTTTCAAAGTAACAACCACAAATATATTTCCAAAGCAGATTGTGTTAATTAACATGATCCGTTGACGTCGTCACATCACCACTACTACTTGTTCTAGATCGCTTCAAACGACGACCATCTTCATCCGACGGCTGAGACACAGCCTCCTCCTCCTCCTCCATACTCCTCCTGCGTGAAGTAACCCTCACCGGCTCCGCCATGTTGGTCCCAATTAGATGAGGGAAATTAAGCAAAGCTCGAGAGCCACGAATCTTATAAGCCGCTTTATCATAAGCAAAAGCCGCATCTTCCGGCGACTCATAAGTCCCCAACCATATCCGAGCACCACGCCTCGCCGGATCCCTTATCTCAGCTGCGAACTTCCCCCACGGCCGCCGTCTCACACCACGAAACTTCCTCCACTCTGTCGACGGCGGGAGAGACGTCTCTTCCTTTTTCTCCTTCTCTGAAGAAGTACACTCCGATGACTTCATTTCCGGTGCATAACTCGTCGGCGGCAAAAGCTCTGAAGAAATTTGGGAATCATGGAGAAGTTGGTTTTGATTTGAATCAAAAAAGGAAAGATCAGAATCTGACATATGTGTGTGGTTCTTGATTCAACTTTTGTATGTTTTGGGTAAACTTGAATATATTATTGTGATCTGTGTATCTATAGAAGGTTGAAAGATCTTATTGAGGCAAGTTTCTAGAAGTTATTTTTAATTTTCCAACTTTCATGATAGCCGTCATGTTAATTCGCTGTTCCAAATTTATTGGGGGGTTTGGAGAAACGGTATATTTATCAACTTAGAGGTACCGTTAGAAAAAAAAAACTTAGATTAATAGGGTAGTATACAAATGGTAACTAGATTATTAGGTTACAAGTTTTTCTTCTAAAATTTTATTTTTTCTAATTAAAAATTATTCAGATTGTAAACAAAATAAAATCAACTAAAAATAACAGATTATGATAACTGAAATCATTGACCGGAATTGGAATTGACAATTCTTAAATCCTACTCTTGTTTGGTTCACAAAATACTAAGGAATTGAAATTCTTGAATCCCTCCAATTCCACAATCAAAGGATTTGACAATTTCATCCATAATTCAAATAAATAAAAAAAAGGGAAAATGATGTATGCAGCTAGAAGCACCTATGATAGGTGTTTCCACACTCACAAACACTTAAAAGAGTTTATGATAAAATGACTAACATACCCCTCATTTAAATTGTTTGTGAGTGTGGAAGCATGTAAGATATATGCTACTAGAAGCATATATCTTATCCCCATTAAAAAACTTTCCACGGGATTTCACATATACGTCCAAACTTATACGCATTCACATTTGATATCGCTATCGATCTCCGCTGGAAACATCGACGATACCTCTGCGAACCAAACATTGGAATGAACCAATTTCATTGGAATCCTTCAAATTCCAATTTCTTTCAATTCCAAATTCTTAACGAATCCGGTCAATTTCATTCTGCGAACCAAACGACATCTTAATATCACGACAACGATAGTTCCTTGAAACAAATAATCATAAACAAAGCGACAAAAGAAGACCCAATTGTTTCTTTTGTTGAAATTGATATATTTGAAACTTCATAGGTCAAAATTTTATACATGTAAAATAAGTTAGAAAAAACTAACTTATAAAAAAATAAACTAAAAAAAAACTCTTAATAAACTAAAACAAACACCGCTTAATTACATGTATTGGCATATTATACGGTCGTAAACAAATGTGACCAATTATTATGATTTACGAATGTAGACAATTGTGGCTAAATTGAAAGATTTCAAACTTCATGGACCAGAAATTAGGGCAAAATCCCAGTCCTCCCGAGTTGAACAGAGGGGTGGGGCAACGAAGGGGAAGGCTGCTCGATTCTCCACGTTTTCTGTTTCGAGCAAGCGATCTTTGTTTTCCGGATCCGGCTTTATCTTCTGCCCAAACTGCTCTGCTGCTACTCTCCTTCTGTTTCTTTCTGGTAATTTGTATTTAGGGTTGAATCGACACTCGTCTATGAAACTAAGTTTTATTTTACTGGTAATTTATGTTCAATTGCATTTATGTTTTCTTTACGAAAAGTAGCGAACATCGTTTTCGCTTGATGGAATTTTCTTTTAACTTGCCATCACCATTATTGAATCGTAGTACTGAATGATTTAGTAACCAATCAGACAAATAGTTTATAGTCATTCTTTTCTCTTCAATAATTACCTTTAAATTATTTTGACTCTTATGATTGATATGATAGATTACGTTTGTAGAAGGTGATCACGTAAAAAGTGGGAGAGTTGTCAATCTGAAGTGGTTCTAACTTTTGAGAAACAGTATGGTAATCTTGCATGTACTCTGAAGAACAGTGGTCATGTGACTTGTGGTGTGTTACTAGAATCATAAGTTTGCTAAAATTTTGAATTCTAGGATCTTGTGACTTTGTCAGCTAACTTTTTGTGACGTCTTTATTTTTTATATTATTGCTTGATCTTAATTCAAGAACATCATAGTCACTGCCTCACTGGTTCATATAATGATTTATAATGTGAGTCTTAGAGTTAGAGTTGGAATCAGTGTGAATGTTTTTAGCTTCGAATGATCAAAATACCTAATCATCATACTGGCAGAATGCAATATGAAAATGAAAAACTTAATATGGCTGATTGCTTTACTAATTTAACATTTGTTATACCAGTTAATGAAATGACCAAATGAAAAGGATCTCCTAACGAGAATTGATAAGGAATTTATTCTAAATGGCTTAATAACTATAATTCTTTATTAGCCAGAAACGCCGTAAAAGTTGCTAAAATGCTTTTTAAGTTGTCAACGTCATTTAGCCCAGGGCCTTGGGGGAGGGTTCAGCTTACTGTCTTATCTGTTCTTCTTCTTTGTGTTTGTTTCTAAAGTTTTTTTTTACTACTTTCTCATGATATTTGTGGTTTCAATTTCACCATAAGTGGCTTTTGCGCAGAATATTAGAAAACAATTTTATAAAATACATTGTTACTCTTAAGACGTGCTAACTATATATACCAAAATCATAAAACAATTCACTTGTAAAATAAAGATCAGTTAGATGATTTTGCTATGCATACGAAACTACAAGTAAGAGGAGGAAAGGGATTTTGGGATTTTTGCAAGCTTTTATCTTTCTTTACACTTCTGTTGAAGAATTGTATAATTCATTCATTTTCTTTAATCTTAAGATATATATACTCTCAAGAAAGAACCAGTAATATAAAGATTTGGAATAAATAGAGAGAAGCTGCAGCAAGCATAATTGGCATGGACCAGTGAGATTACACATCTATATAATTGATACCGCTTTATAACAAGCTATCAACTTTTTAACTTGGCTTCAATTATGGAAAGATGTAAAACAAATGTACAATATTGCCTAAACATAGTGGGCAAATTTTTTTTTGTTGGTATTTAGTAATAATGAATGTAAAAGATCATTCAAATGGAACGAGCTCATTGATCGTTTAGCTTGTCGTATTAAATAAACTAGCAACAATTAAAACATCATGTGTTTTCTCTTTTGTTTCAAAGTTTCTTGTTTTGGTGAGATTTGTGTTCACCCTCTAAAATTATCATATCAGAATATCATCTGGCAGGTGAATCAGCAATGGGCCGTTGGAGTGGATTATTAAAGGTTCCTCTGTTTCCTGGTAGCAGAGGTCACTACAGAGTTGCAGCATCTCTTTGTACCTCAACTTCTTCCCAAAACCCTTCCGTAAGTCTTCCAGAACCTATCACCCTCCTGTCTCCTTTTTTTCTCTTTGTAACATTCTTACAATCGTACTTCTAAACTTTCAAGACTGATATTTGAAGCAATGAAAAAGTTAAACAATGCTTAAAAGTTAACTCCTGATGAGTTTTTCCATTGAACTTCAGGACAAAAATGACCGTTAAACTATGGTCTGTTTTAATTTACTTGAGAGGTGCAGGTACCATCTTTGAATGCTATATTCTTCAATGGTGATAGAGTCAGAGGAACAGGGAATCCAGTGATTGAAAAACTATCAGATCTTGAAAGGATCGCTGAAATTATAGTTTCAAAACTTGGCGAAAGTGTTAATGTTTGGGTTATTGAAGCTTCCAAGTTTAATGGACCTTTTGCTGTTTATAAGGACTTCATCCCATCAGTAAACCAGTGGGGAGAACCAGACTCATACGACCCAACTGGATATCCAGCGTCTGCATCCACTGTTTCATTGTTGTCAAGTTGTCTCAAAGAGGTATAGCAACATCATATTCTTTTTCATTACATGTAAAGTAGAGGTGGAAATTTCAGCCCCTTACTTATGAATGTATCGGTTTGGGCTTATCTCAAATGGGTCAAATAAAAAAAGTTGCTAAAAGGGGAAAGGGTTAAACAGATTGAAAATCACTCATATTTTGTTATACAATGCATACAACCTGTGGATTTAGATTGTTATGGTCAATATATCTTTTATAATTATATTAATGCATTAGTTATATGTTTTATAATACTATGGACAAAAAGCATATGGTACATCTGATTGGCCGGTTTCAACTTGTTACCCAACCTGATAAACCTGGCTCATCTTGCCACATGTACATCTGACTGAGATTTTATTTTCCTGCAATTACTTCGCAGGTTAAAAATACCCTTTCGAGTAGAATCGAGGAACCATGTGTAGGTGAAGCTCCCCATTCATGTTTTTCTCAACCGAAAACATTACTGTTTGGATTTAGCAAAGGTGGAACTGTAATTAACCAGATCACTACCGAGCTTGCGTTCTCTGAAGTCAAGTCAGACATAGTTACCTCCCAATACGAGAATGATATTATACCTGCTTCAAAAGAAAGCCTTTTAAACAGTATAGCTGAAATCCATTACGTGGATGTTGGATTAAACTCTAGTGGAGCATACATTACTGACCAAGATGTTACTGAAAGAATCCTTAAACGTCTTTCAGAAGGAGACTCGGGAATACGTTTTGTTCTTCATGGGACACCAAGACAATGGCGTGATAGCATGCGGGTATGGGTTGGGAAGGAAAAAGACACCATGGTTCATCTGCTTGATGCTGAATCTCGAAAGAGCGGAGGAAAATTGAGTGTATGTGAAAGATTTTATTATGGTAACAAGCCAGCCAATATGCAGATGCACTTTGAAGTAATTGAAGACATGGATATTAGTTAACTTATTGAAAAAACTTGGATTGGGGATAAGTAATTTGTAAATATATTTATGAACATGATCGGGAATTTACTTTGAGGCCCTTGTGATGTTATTCGATGATTCAGGTCTGGTGTTAGCCATGGGTGGTTATCCAATGATCGTGTAAGTTTTCAATCGAGAGATGTTTTCTTCCGAAGGAGATTAAATGTGTTGAGATTGTGAACTTTTGATATTATTCTATGTAGGAACATATGCAAAAAAGAAATACGGAGCTACCATAAGACCAACTGTAAGTTCCTTATTCTCACTCACTTATGTTGTTCTGTTGTTGTCTCTTCATTTCCTTTTGAAGGCCTGTTTGTTATTTTACTTTGCTACTCGACTCTTTTAATTTCGATTCTAGACATGAATTAGTTCTATTTCACTAATACCTGTCACTAGAAGTGGCAAGTGGGATAGGGTTTACTATGAGGGATGGGAATCTGGGATCACAGGAGTGGGTCGGGGTTCGTTCATTTGACAACAGTAAATTTGAGTTAGAAATATATACGTGAGCATGTTATAATTCGCATGTGATTGCATTTAATCATATCTTTCTTGAACATACACACAATCTCAGTCTTCAGTTAATTCTATGGATCCAGAAGTGTTCTTATGGTTTCAAATATTTCACAGTATGGTTGTTATAAAGTGGGATAGGGTTTAATTATTTTATTGATGCTTTTTTCCCAGTTACATGTTTAGGCAACTTGTAGTTTCTCATTCATATTAGGTAATTAGTAGAATTGTGTAGTTATATACCCTATATAAAATTAATCTTGTTTACTACCGCATTAAAAACAAGTAATTTGTCTAATATGAGAATCGAATAAAAGTAGGTTGCAATTGAAGACATGTTTCAATTACTGGATTTGTAAAGCAGTTGTATATATTGGTTTTATTCACGTATGTGAGAGGGTCAAATAAAACAAGTTTTAAGGTAATAAAGGTAGAAAGAAACCTGTAAGTTACATTGAAACTTTTTTAAACTTGTTGGGCCAAAAAAGTGGGTGAATTCTTAGGAAATGCTTCAGCAGTGACTTTGTAAGAATGTAAGGCTGTAAGTTCTAAGGTAAATTTGAAGTGTCGGGTCAAGCTATTAATGTAACACCTTAACCGTTATAGGATATTTAGAGTGGTACCTATCACACTGCCATGAACTTTTTTCTCTTACCACCTAGTCTCGTATTAGTTACTTTCCTTCCACCATATTAAATTCTAGGACCCACTTGGAACCAATCACACTGGCTTCTAGGCGTGGGTTCTACCACCGCCTGGTGGTGTGGGAAGACTTCCTTCTACGAGGCTAAATGCCTTCCACTCCGAGCTCTCTCTTGATGGATGACTCTTATCTTTTACTGTCATCGGCCCAAGTTTTTTTGTTAAATTTTGTAACGACTATCATGTCATGTCAAGTATGAGACACCCAACTCTTATATTTTTGTAATTATCAACTTTTTTGTTGTTTCGTCTTTCTTAGTGTATAGTTTGTCAAGTATATGACTAAAGATACAAGGTATAGACTGAAATCCCTTGGTCAAAAAGCCGCACCGGGGCGGCCATGTTCTTATTTTAATCTCGACCTGAAAAGTACCATAACCTGCCAATTTCACATGGTCCACATGTACTTATCCTGGGATATCTATGATATTTGCAAAGATTAGGACTACGCCCTTGTCTTGTTATGTAAATAGATTGCTCGTAAATAAATGTAACATCTAATATAATATATATACAATTAAGGAATGTCTCACTTATTCTTTGATGAAATGTAACACATATAGAATAATGTTAAATGAGTCATAAACGGGTACGGTGCAATTTTAATTGTAAATTTATTGTACAAATTATTAGATAGTGTGGAAAAATGATTCAACTTTTGTTTTATTTTTTCTAATCATTGGATCAGTTGAAGTCTTCAAATGGCATATACTTGTCCCCAAATGAAAAGTGTAATATATATGTAAAGACGACAAATGTCGTATTATAATAATCTCGTAGTTTTAATATTTATCAATATTTTTAAGACGTGTAAAGTGTATTTAAAATAAATTTATCATATTAATAAATTTTTAATACAAAGCATTTTGGTCATTGTTTATTTATCTTATACATTTCAATGTTTATTCCTCTTTACCAAACATACTACATTAATGATTCATTTCATTCCAAGAAAGCAACCAAACATGCGGATGGAATGATAATGAACTATTCCATTCCTTTCATCATTCCATTCCTTTGTCATTCTTTTACGTCAAACCAAACGTATAAGTTCGAAAGTATTCCCGAAATGAATGTCGTTAGAAAGGCTCCATGATTGCCATCCATGTTTAAGACGTGATAAACTTTGCTTTTTTTTATATATATTAATTTGGCCATTTGGGTTTTTTTGGCTTTGCAGTTTTGGTGTTACATTAGATGATAATTATGATGGGGTTCACGTATTCATTATTTTTGTATTTGGATTTGAGTTTAGATTTGATGATTGTTAGACACTCGCACTAGACGGTGAAGATTATAGACAACATTTGTGATTATCTAAATTTTTAAAAATTGCGTTAGAGTAAATGGGTGGAATGGGTTTAGAGTGTGTGGTGGCTGACCACATAGAGGTGAGGGGGTATTTTCACTCCCCCAAAGTATGGTGATCGAAGGAGGTGATAGTGGAGAGCTCCACGGGGGGAGGGGAGGGGAGTGTGGTGATGGTATTGCCTGGCCATCCAGAGGGAAATGTGTCTCTTTCTTAATTGTTTTTATTTGCAATTGATTGTCTCGATCTCGTTATTTATTTTTATTGATTGGTTGAGTAATGAGTTTTAAAATTTGATATGGTGGTAAGTGATTATTACGTGACTATGTGGTAAGAGAAAAAAGATGGTGTGAAGGTTTACTGAGTGTAGCAGGAAGAGAGGGTTGCTACCACTTTTAAAGCATGTGTGGCGGCGCAAGACCATCTCTTGTTAGTGTTGCATTACTTCACTAACCCACTCTGGTCACACCAAAAAACCCCAAAAGTGGTTCATTATGATCTCGGACTTTTTTATAAATATTTTTATTTTTATTTAAATACTCAAATAAATTACTAAAATATAGTTTATAATTAATGTTAGATAAATATTTCATTGAATTACTATATATCACAATAGCTAACTTCAATATTCATTAAATAATAAAAAAAGCTACATAAAATTATCTTGATAAGTTGTAGTGGTGGTTGCTTTTAAGAATAACACCCTAATGCTTGCTCTGTGTTTCTTCTTTTCTTTTAGTTAAGGTTTTCAATATCGAGATTTCATCTATGATCATTTTCGTCTTTGCAAAAAGGGATTGGGATCCTAAGATCCTACTAAAAGTCAATAATTCTTTTAGTATTTTTTTATCCTATAGTTTTTATCAAAAACCAATTAAATAACAGGTTTTATGAGGGAATGAAGCATTAAAATTTTAAAATAAGATATGTCTAACCGTTCAAATTATAAATATTAAAAACCTAGAATAAAGTTTTCCATAATTCATTGATCTACATATCATAATAAAACTTAATATGTAACTTTAAACACACTCAATAAATTTATAACCAATTGTTTTACAATGACAATTCCTTATGTCAAAACATAATATTCTTCTTGTGAACCTCATCTCTTATAAAAAGAAAATTTAAACATTTGTCATGTACGTAAAGTAGAAAATAGTTAACAAATAAGATTAGTTCTCGCGGTTCTCATGCTAAATAGTTAACATATAAAGTGGATTTTCCATTACTCCTTTAGTAAAATTGCGATAAAGTTGAGCCAAAAAATCCCGATTCAAGATAGATTAATGAGAGGGAATGTAAACATTTCAAAGAATAAGATTCTATTAAAAAAACAAGTTTACTAAACGCAATAGCACAAAATTTGATTTCATTTTCATTCCATTCTTTCGAATACTACGAAACAAATGAGACCTTGGTGTTAAGTACTGTCTCGCATCGGACGAAAAATGATCTTTGTAATGTGCTTAATAAGGATAATTGGCTACACTACTTAGTAGCCAATTGATTTTAAGTTGAAACCTCACCAAATTACAATTAGAAAAAAAAACTTTTTTATCTTTTTGTCATTAAACATTTGTTTGACTGCTTTCTTGATCTTTTTCCTGTAAAATAATTCTTGTTGAGGGAGATCGATCGACAATTAAGTTATAACTTGGGGACGAAAGGAACACTACATTCCTAATAATGAATTGTGCATCTTATTTGACTGATTCAACGACATAAAATATCTGCATCAATTGACGAGGCTCCATTCGCTATGTAGCAATTGGACCTTCTAACAAGTTTTTATTGATATATACTTTAATATTTTTATCTTCTAATATATATAAGACTAATTTTGATAAAATTTATTATATGATCATGGCCTTTTATTTAACAAATTGATTTTGATTATAAAATCTTAATCATTCATTTACTTAAGTTGATAAAATTAATTTTAACTTTGAAAGGTGAAACTAATAAGACTCAATTTAAAAATTAAATGTAGGATTGATTTTTCAAACTCCTTATGTATACGATTTTAAATGTTTGGATAAGTGAGACCAACTAAATTTAACATTTATTCAATACGAAAACTTATTTATTTATATATATATATATATATACCGGCAAATTAATAGGGACACTTCTCCGCCTCTCCGGAGTGGGTTCGAATTGTTTGGTGGCAAATTTTCAACCACCCCTCGTTATTTGGGGTTAACCAAAATTCGAGCACCACACCTTCACTTCATGAAGGAAACCTCTAAAGGAAAAACCTCCAACCCACTGCATGTAGCAGGATTTGATCATTCAACTTCCTGCGAGGAAGAGGGACGCCTTACCAAATGGGCTAAACCTTATTGGCTAAATCACACATGACTAAGTTTGTTTTATCATATAAAAACTTCAATCACATTCGTAAGTTGATATAAAAACTTATATCACACATGACTTAGTTTGTTTTATCATATAAAAACTTCATTCACATTCGTAATCAACATTTATAATCTAGATTTGTAATCAAATCTAAAGTTTCACAATTTCAATATTAAAATTTCAAAATAATTAATACCTACTAAATCGGATTATTATTTTTCTAAATACCTATAGCACACATATTTTAGTTTATATTTATCATATAAAGAAATATGAATAACATTCATATTTCTTAACATGTCCTTAATATTATCTACAATAAGAAATTAAGTAAAAGAAACATTTTTTGTTGTCCTTTTTTCGTAACCTGCTAAAAGAATGACATGTTAAAAATATGACATGTTAAAAATACGCATAATGACACGTTTTTAGTAAGTTTACATGGCATATGTGTAAAAAGAAAAAGTTGACACGCCTTAATAAAACATTGGAGAAACGCTACTACAATTTAGTAGCTTTAACCCTATATTTTTTATATCAATTGAAATTAATATAACTTTTGTTAAGAAATATTCATATTGGGCTCTTTTTATCGTTCATATAACATAACCATATATATATATATAATTAAGTAGATATAAATAATTAGGGTAAACGGTATGTTTAAACAGGCATGTAAACCGGTAATATAATAAGAAAAATAAAATACACCACAAATAAAAATATAACGATAGAGAAGGGGTACTAAATTTGGTAAGGCCAAAAGGCATAGTAATCCCCGGAAAAACAAATAATTGGTTGTATTCCAAGGCGGTCAAGTGGCGCCAAATGTTTGGAACCGGCTTAATACCAACCGCTTTGCTGCCGGAATATTTATTCCTTTGGCCGGCTTTCCATAAGTTTAAGATTCCCTTTTAAAGGAGGCAAGTACATCATGTACGGCAACTTGTCACTCTCACACTACACTCTATAAAAAAGATAAAAAGCACAATTAATTAGTAAAAATAATAATTAATATATTTTTTTTATAGTTATATCAGTTACATTTTCTAATCCAATTTCTAATTTTAACAAGCTAAATTAAATAGTCAGCTTAAGCCAATAGGGTTTAGCCCATTTGGTAAGGCGTCTTCTTCCTTGCAAGAGGTTGGGTGATCAAATTTTGCTGCATGCAGTGGGTTAGGGGTTTTCTCTTAGGGGTTTCCTCCAGGGAGTGAATGTGTGGTGCTCGAACCTTGGTTAAAGGCAAATAACGAGAGGCGGTTGAAAACCCGTCACCAAGCAATTCGAACCCACACTGGAGAGGCGGGAAGTGTCCCCATTTGCCGGTCAAAAAAAAATAGTCAGTTTAATTCGAGGAAAATTTTGACAGAGAAAATAGTCTTATATAACCGTTTTTGATAAATTATGTTTAGACAATTCGGTGTAAAGACTTCAAGATAATAAATAAATTCAACAGATAAGGCTTTTTTTTAATGGTCCGTAAAGGCGTAAATGTTAATATCACGTAACATAGCACCTCACAAATCAGTTTAATAAGAAATATAGAAATGACTAAACTACCCTTCACCAATATGGTTTATGAGTCTACTATCACTTAAGTTATTTAATTTTAATATTACGGATCATTTCCCCTCTTTTATTAAATGAAATAGTGAATATAAAAGGGATGAGAGCTAGATAGGTATGGGTGTATATATAGTTAACCTGCTTCAAAACAAACACAAACACTCACACGTCTCTTCATTCATTCCAACTTGAAGTTCCATGCCAACAAACTCGTACCTCATCTTCTACAACTTCAGCTCTTAAGCTTCTGAGGTATCTACATATCTCTTATTATAATCATATTACTTACATCATTATATATCCTTTTATCGTCGAATTAACTCGATTTTTTATCTTGTTCTCATACGATCACTATTTCTATTTTTGGAAACGCACAGTAAAAAAAACATGAAGGTTTAGCTCATCATTTTGTATAATGTTGCATTGTACATGACTAATTAATCATGACAATCATGTGCTATCTATTCAAGAATTTATGGAAAATAACGATGAAGATTGAAGTTGTTTTTCTTTTGACTAGATTTTGCTTGTTACCATCATGTTAAAAGTACAAATGGTAGAAAATATTCAAGAATATATGCACAAAACTCAAATCTAATATTTACTAAGAAAAGATAGTGATCCAAGAGCTGGTTATGTGGATGCATTTTTGTTGACCGTTGTCATGTAAAGGGTAGATATTAAGTTATAGAGAATTTACAGAAAAAAAAAAGAAAAGATTCAAGTTAAGCTCGCCTAATCTAGTTGCACAACAATGCAGATTCACTTGGGGAAGCTTCATTTACACTGGTGAAGAATCAAAGCTTGAAAGGATGGATGACAGGTCAATTGCTCTGAGTGCAGTTATCCGAGAAGCCATTGATTTGGTATTTCCAAGAGTTTAGCACATGAAAATATAATGTATCTATGCTTTGGTCTCGTTAAAGATGCAAACTTTTATGCTTATTTATGCAGGAGAATGCGCCATTAGAAGAAGTATTTCAACATCTGAAATGCACAAGAGAAGGTTTAAACTCGAGTGAAGTTCAAGATCGTTTGGATCTGTTTGGATACAATAAACTTGAAGAAAAGAAGGTATTTTAGTGAGTTTTTAAGCACAAAATGAGGGACTTTTAATTCTTAATGGATTATCCGCTCTGTATACAGGAAAGTAAAATCTTGAAGTTTTTGGGATTTATGTGGAATCCGCTCTCGTGGGTGATGGAAGCCGCAGCTATCATGTCTATTGCACTTGCACGTGGAGGGGTAAATCCTGTTATTAGTTTCGTCTTTTTTTGTTCGTCCATAGTATGTAAAGTATAGATATTCAAAGGTCCTTATTGTCTATACCATGTAAATGAACCCCATGAGGATATCCGTATTCCTCATAGGTAGAAATAAGATCACTAGAAGGATGAACAAATGGTTGACTTGAATGAACCACATGTTTTTTTGGAATTCATATGACTCTTGATTAATCCAGAGCAAGCCTGCTGATTATCATGACTTTGTGGGGATCATTGTTTTGCTCGTTATAAATTCCACAATAAGTTTTGTCGAGGAAAACAATGCTGGAAATGCTGCTGCTGCTCTGATGGCTCGTTTAGCTCCTAAAGCAAAGGTTGATATAATTTCATAAACTCTAGATTACTTGTTTAATCATGTTTTATAAGGTGGATCCAGTTTCTGAAATCTAATGGCTCAGGTTCTTCGCGATGGGAAATGGAGTGAAGAAGATGCTTGTGTGTTGGTTCCGGGTGATATTATCAGTATAAAACTTGGGGATATTGTTCCTGGCGATGCGCGTCTTTTGGAAGGTGATGCTCTTAAGATCGATCAGGTATCTTTCTGTCCTAAACAATGATCATTCACACTAGATGTTTTAATTATGCTTACAAAAATGATTTGACTTATAGTAATTTAAATCTTTGAATAGTAATAATTTATGAGGCTGCACTAAAAGTAGGTGTTTGACCAATTTGAATGTTTGATGCATTCTGTTTTTAGTCTGATTCATTTGACCCGTTTGAGATAAAATATTACACAAACCACCCATTCATAAGAAATTGGGTCGAATACGGCCTTTAGTTTATACTTCCCTTTAGTTTTCTAACTGCTTTTACTGCAAATTCATAGTCCGCACTCACTGGAGAATCACTGCCTGTGACCAAGAATCCGGGAGATGGTGTTTACTCAGGTTCTACATGTAAACAAGGAGAAATTGAGGCCGTTGTGATTGCAACCGGAGTTCATACGTTTTTTGGAAAAGCAGCTCATCTTGTTGAGAACACGACTCATGTCGGACATTTCCAAAAGGTTCATGTCTCAAGCATGGTTCTTAGCTTTCGAGTTACTACATACTGACACCTTATGTTGTTCTTTTGATAGGTGTTAACATCAATAGGGAACTTCTGCATTTGCTCAATAGCTTTGGGTATGCTAATTGAGATCATTGTGGTATATGGTATTCATGGGAGGGAATATCGTGTTGGAATCGATAACCTTCTTGTTCTACTCATTGGTGGGATACCTATCGCTATGCCTACGGTTCTTTCGGTTACCATGGCAATCGGTTCACATCGTTTGTCTCAACAGGTAAGCCAAGTGAAGTTTAAGCACTTCTCAGTGTAAGAATCATGTATACTGGAGACACAATAACTTGTTGAGATTATTGATTTAATGGAATATGATTTGAATAGGGTGCAATTACAAAAAGAATGACTGCAATTGAAGAAATGGCTGGGATGGATGTGCTATGTAGTGACAAAACTGGCACATTGACACTCAACAAGCTTACAGTTGACAAAAATATGATTGAGGTTTGTAAAATTCTTTCCATATTTGGAAAGTTCCACGTTTGAATTTTAACGCCAATTAACAAAAATGTCAGGTCTTTGCGAAAGGTGTTGACAAGGATATGGTTGTGTTAATGGCTGCCCGGGCATCACGGCTAGAGAACCAGGATGCAATCGATGCTGCTATCGTTGCTATGCTTGGAGACCCCAAGGAGGTACTATTTGTTACCAAGGACAACAGCATTACCTTTTTATTGTCATCAAAGGCCTTCTTTTTAGATACTTAAGCAAGAAATGGTTATTGGATTTTGAAATCTGCATTTGATGTTCAATAATATTAGGCCCGAGCTGGGATTCGAGAGGTCCATTTCCTACCGTTCAATCCGACTGACAAAAGGACAGCCCTTACATACACAGATAAAACTGGTAGAATGCATAGAGTGAGCAAAGGTGCACCTGAGCAGGTATAAACATTGAATATAGATTTCTAAATGTAATGATTGACAGTTTTTTTATTGCTGAAATCATGCAAATCATTGTGTAGATACTCAATCTTGCACATAACAAGTCAGAAATCGAGAAAAGGGTTCATTCGGTAATTGACAAGTTTGCAGAACGTGGACTTCGGTCTCTTGGAGTCGCTCGCCAGGTAATTCAACTGATTCTAACACCTTCTTGTTAGATGATTTGTACACTAGAAGATAGTACCTTCTTTTGTTCATATTGTTGGGTTATTTCTTTCAGGAAGTGCCTGCTGGTACCAAAGAGAGCCCGGGTGGCCCATGGGAGTTTGTAGGTCTTCTTCCACTCTTTGACCCTCCCCGGCACGACAGTGCTGAAACAATCAGGCGGGCTTTAGACCTTGGCGTGAGTGTTAAGATGATAACTGGTGACCAACTGGCGATTGGTAAGGAGACAGGAAGACGGCTAGGAATGGGGACGAACATGTACCCTTCATCGGCTTTGCTTGGTGACAGTAAGGATGGTTTTGGAGCTTTGCCTGTTGATGAACTCATCGAGAAAGCTGATGGTTTTGCTGGTGTCTTTCCAGGTAACAACAATAATCTTCATATATTACTAAAAGCTACTAAAACCGGTTTCTTAGTAACCACACTTACCGAGTGCAGAGCATAAATACGAGATAGTTAGGAGACTACAAGCTCGAAAACACATATGTGGAATGACGGGTGATGGTGTAAATGATGCACCTGCTCTCAAAAAAGCAGATATCGGGATCGCGGTGGCAGACTCCACTGATGCTGCTCGTAGTGCTTCTGATATAGTTCTAACCGAACCTGGATTGAGTGTCATCATTAGTGCAGTCTTAACTAGCCGCTCGATTTTTCAAAGAATGAAGAACTACACGGTAATTAATTGTTTGCTCACTACTCATCTGTAGATCCTGTTAATTCCTGGCTGAATGTATGTCTTTTCTGACCAAAAATGTTTCTTATTTCCTTCTACAGATATATGCAGTTTCCATCACTATCCGAATTGTGGTGAGTGTTCTGATAATCATCCAATGACTTGGATATGAAAAGTAGTATATATGTTTGACATCAAAAGTGATCACACGAATACTAAGTTGAAATTTTTGGGGGGATTTGCAGCTAGGATTTATGTTGCTGTGTATTTTTTGGAAGTTTGATTTCCCTCCGTTCATGGTTCTTGTTATAGCTGTTCTTAATGACGGTTAGTAATCGTATTAATACCTGATGAATATAGTTTATAGTGTAAAATTAATTAAATGAAGCATGTATATATAGGCAGTAATGACATTTGTATGGTTTGATATATAACAGGTACAATCATGACAATTTCTAAAGATAGGGTAAAGCCATCGCCGGTTCCCGACAGTTGGAAGCTGTCGGAAATCTTTGCAACTGGTGTGGTTCTTGGCGCCTACCTTGCCCTAATGACCGTTGTATTCTTCTGGCTCGCATATGAAACTAACTTCTTCCCGGTATGCACCCTTTTCAAAAAATAAACAAATTAATAATAAAAATAATAAATAACAAGAAGAACTTTAGCATGAATAAGGTAATGCAGCATTCAGCTAGTTGAATGTTAAATACCCTTTTAAATCCCTCCCATACATTTTTTGTTCAAACTTGTGACTTATCCCACCCATTGCTGCCTAATCCTGACATTTGTTTTCTTGTTTCTCATGCAGAAAATATTTGGTGTCAAGGATTTAAACTCGCATCATTTTAACTTGTCAGTCAAATCTGAGTCAGAACGACTATCAGCGATGTTGGCGTCGGCTATTTATCTCCAAGTCAGCACAATAAGCCAGGCGTTGATCTTCGTGACTCGATCTCGAGGGCATTCTTTTACCGAGAGACCCGGTCTTTTGCTTGTAACTGCATTTCTTATTGCTCAATTGGTAGAACTTGCCTTCATTATGACACCTTTTAGCCTAAATATTCAAAGGAGTATCATTTCCCCTTGTCCAAATGTTTCTTTTTTACAATGTATTGTTTGTCAGGTGGCATCGGTGATATCAGCAACTGTTACATGGGAACTAGCCGGAATCGAAAAGATTGGATGGGGTTGGACTGGAGTGATCTGGCTGTTTAACATCTTGACTTACATGTTACTTGATCCCATCAAGTTTGCTGTTCAGTATGGGCTAAGTGGAAGAGCTTGGGGCTTGGTTGTGGAGAAAAGGGTAAGCTTTCACTTCACTATTAGTCTATTTGACCTTAAAAGTCAAAGCAGGTGTCTCCTAGTAAAACTGATGTGGTTCATTGTTCTTGGTTTTGTAGACTGCATTTACAACCAAAAAGGACTTTGGGAGGGAGGCTCGTGAGGCGGCATGGGCAACAGAGCAACGTACATTACACGGACTCCAGTCTGCAGAGCCAAGAATGTTTTCTGAGGCAGGTACATTCAGAGAAATTAGTGTCATGGCAGATGAAGCTAGACGAAGAGCTGAGATCGCAAGGTGCGTGCATCCTATTTTTGTGGGTCTCGTTTACTGTAAATGAGACCCACAAAATATAACTTTAAACGCCTTTCTTTTCTTTTTTTCTCTCTCTTTTTTTTCTAATTAATTCATTTTCTAATATGATTTATACAGGTTGAGAGAGCTACATACACTTAAAGGCAAAGTTGAGTCTTTTGCTAAGCTAAGAGGATTAGACATTGATGCAATGAACCAACACTACACAGTTTGAGTGGAGCCCTAATTTTATAATTTAATCTTTTTTTTTCCTTTTCTTATAAATTATCCATTGGAATGCAATTGTTGTATCTTCATTCATAAGAAGGCTCATTACAAAATGATATACTCATTTTGAGATCTTGTACACCATTATATTGATTTTTATACTACAAATCAATTTTATTAGTCCAAATCTCTCTTGGTTCTTAATTAGGCCTTTTATAATATCGGACATGTTCATCATATAACACACGTCATAAGTAAAAAGTTTGCCCAAGAACTGGTAGATTTTGATGAAGTCTTGCGTGGATGCTGATATCCATATATTTGGATAGAGTCTCTAAAATAGTACGCGTGCTAACACGCTATGACACTTTATATTAAATAATAACGAATTATTTAAATGTAGAAGTCTATATGAATTGAACTTAACTTTCTCACCAATAAAAAGTTGTATATGAACACTAAACCTCTAATGATGGTTTAGTACTTTAGTGGTCATGAAAATACAGCATAAGGTGGAAGGTCCATGGATCCAAATTTTGACAATATGTTTGTTATGAGAGGTTTATGCTATTTACATTCTATGCACAAGTGTAATCTATTTGAGTGGATTCGAAATAGTATACTCCGACCCGTCTTAGTTAAAAAGTTTGAAACTCAAAACTCCACTCGAGTTTGATTAAGTTTTTATGTTCTCGAGTTTTAATCAACTAACTAATACTTTTGAACTTGGTTAACTCAACCCGATTACCAGTAGTAAATTAAAAAAAAAAAAAATTAAAGTCAATATTATGAATCCTTAATATAAACTTGTCTTAATTCGATTAGTTTAAATAGTATGATGTATATGTAATGTATATAATACATAATTGATAAAGAAGTATAAGTTTATGTTCAGTTTAAGCCAATTCGAATAGTTCAAGTGGTGGTCAGAGAAAAAAATATGTATAAAGAGGACAAATTTAAGTATTTATTTTATCCATGGCCATTTATTCATAATAAATACTCATTTTTAACTTTTACTTTTTACGGAGAGTGTTATTGTAAGAATATATTTAGATGAAAATGAAAAAATAAATCATAATTACAACGCAAATTATGACAGTCATAATTCATGGTATGACAATTAATATTAAATAAAATGAAGAGCAAATATAGATCGTCTGATCAAATCAAACGAAGAGTCATGATTAAGTATCTTTTTCTCACATAAATATTAATACTCACTTAAACCTATTACTACTTTTTATCCTTTTCACTTTAGGGATTTACTACTAGTAGGTTGCTAACTCCCGATAAAAAAAACCATGTTGCTATTTTAAGTAGAAACTTTTTGTCCTATAATAAAAACTTAAGAAAGATATAGAATTATGAGTTGTATTCAATATAGTCCATCTTTTTTGTTTAGTCCTGAGGGACAAATCTCAGCCACACGATCAACAAACCGTTTTCCGGCGAACCCACCGTCGGATCATCGTGATTTTTGATGAGGGTGATCGGTTTTAACTCCCCTACAAGACTATGGAGCCTGATCGTCCTCACGATCCTCCATTAACGAGAAATCGAGCAAACTCCGACCACCATGGCCGCCGCTGCAAAATCTGACCACCACAGCAGGAGTTAATGGTGGTGGCGCACATGGTTCAACTCGATTTGACGAGAGGAGTTCAGATCTGGTCTCGGATTCGTCATTTAATGCTTCAAAAAAAGATCCGGAGTTTTATTTCTCAGATCCGGCGTTGACGAGGCCAAATTCGCCGGCTGCCGGAGTTGTTCAGGGTGGGGATGGTGGTGGTTCAACTCGGTTTGATGAGAAAAGTTCAGATCTGGTCTCAAATTCGTCATTTGATGCTTCAAAAAAAGATCTGGTCGGCGGTGGTGTCCGACAGTGTGCAATCACATGTGATTGTGGCGTCAATCACATGTGATTGCGTCGCCGGAGGAGGTGGCCGGAGGTGATGGTCAGTGGTGGTGGTTGGCGGTGTGCAATCACATGTGATTGTGGCTTCAATCACATGTAATTGCGGCGGCTGGAGGTGGTGGTCGGCGGCTGTGGTGGTGGGCGGAGGTGATGGTCGGTGGTGGTGGTTAGCGGTGTGCAATCACATGTGATTGTGGCTTCAATCACATGTGATTGTGTCGTCGGAGGTGATGGTCGGTGGTGGTGGTTGGCGGTGTGCAATCATATGTGATTGCGGCGGTCGGAGGTGGTGGTCGGCGGCTGTGGTGGTGGCCGGAGGTAATGGTCGGTGGTGGTGGTTGGCGGTAATCACATGTGATTGTGCTTCAATCAGTTGTGATTGCGGCGGCCGGAGGTGGTGGTCGGCGGCAGTGGTGGTGGGGCGAGGTGCTGGTGGGCATTTGCCTTTTTTTTCATCATGTGACTGAGATTTGTCCCTTGAGACTACACAAAAACTTTGGACTTTATTGAAATTTCAAATAGAATTATTATTATAAGTTATTATTCAAGTCACGATTTAGTAGTATTTTCTCCGTCATCTGTATTACCATTTTAACCTCTCAATTTATTGTTTGCGTACATAAATTAGTGATTATAATTTACTAGTTTTTATATTATATATTTGTTTACCCTTTGCATTAAATCTTATAAGTTTTTTCAAGTCAAGTATGTCCTCCTACTTATGTCGATATTTTCACCACTGGTTAAATGATTGATGTTGTACGTCGTTATTTTTCTAAATTCTCATTTAATTTACTTTTTATTATTATTTAATACGTTTTTATTAATGGTTTAATATTTATTATCTTTTAATATTTAATCTAGTTTTTTAACATAAGAGTGTGTGTGAAGAAAAGAGATATTAAGATAATATATTGAGTGTTTAATGATTCATGTTGCGCTATAAAACCAAATGATTCATCACCATCTTACTATTTCATTCGGAACGAAAAATTAAACATATCGATTTCAACCCTTAATCAAACCCAAACCCAATATTAAATGGTTTAGATTTAGGGGGTGTTTGGGTAAGTTTAATTTTTTGAGAAAGAGCTTATAAGCTTATAAGCTTATTAGATGGAAAAATGTTTGTATTAGCTTATTAGCTTATGACTTAACTTATATATGTAAAATGACTAAAAAGGAGAAGACAAATGACACATATATGGGGAAGATGAGAAAATTAAGGGTAAAAATATAAATTGATAAAAATAAACCTATCTTATAAAAAAAGTTAGTCTAAAGTAGCTTATGAAAATAGGCTTATTAGCCTACAAAATAAGCTTATAAGTTTAAGTTAATAAGTTTAGCCAAACATTTTTTTTTTCATAAGCTATTGAAAATAAACTAATAAGCTCATAAACCTATAAAATAAGCTAAAATAAACACCCCTTAACTGGAAAAAAACAAAAACAAAACATAAAAAAAAGTTGTTTACAACCTTTTAAATCTTGTGGTTCAAGATTTCAAGAACATAATTAATAAATCTTGGTTGGGTTACACCGTTACAATAGTGATTTCGTGTTTCCAACCCCAAATTTCCTTAAAAATAAACGAAGTGTAGTTGGAAAATTGCTCTAATAATCTGAGATTTCGTGAACCCTACGTACCTGTTACCTGCCACATGAGCTTCAATTTTGTCAATGGCTATTGGCATTCAACGCACCATTACTTTTTGACCTTATCTATCGATTCTCTTACATATCACACACACAGAAACGTGTATCACGACTGCGTATAAATAAAGATCTCCGCCTACCCACGAGTTAGGTTTCGTGTTAAAATCCTCCCAAAAAACTTGCACCAAACCACAATTAAACAAAACCCCAGATTGGATTCATAAACGCGGCTTGTTTAAAAGCCTTTGATCATTCTTTTTCCACTTAAAAGTTTCCTTTTTATGGCCTCTGCTACACTCACAAGATTCTTTATCATCTTCACTTTGCTTCCCCTAATTGCACATTCTATCCCTTTTGTTGTCTTTCATGGTAAGTGTTTCCTTTAACTTTATTATTATGGACTTTATTGGATGTTGTGCTAAATCATAAGTTGTTGTACTGTTTTTTTTCTGATATTAGTTTGTACATTTGATTGCTGATTTGAGGATTATAAGTTGTGGATTTTCTTAGATTTATATTATCTGGCATCTTACTTTGATCTTTTTCATGTTAATTAATGGTTTCTTAGATTTATATTCTCTGTTTTTATATGTCTGTTAAAGTTACTTTGTTGTCATGGGAATTGATGTTGTTGCATATTCATGTTAGTTCCATAATTGGAGTACAGACTTCACTAGAAAAATACATGTCATTGTGCTTTTCAAATTCAAAATTTTGCGTTGATGTTTATACTTTTTGGCCCAAGATATCTACCTTTTTTAAAGTTCCTGTTTTGTAGAATAATCTAGTTATAAATATGCCATTAAACAAACTGAATCTTATTGATCTTGAAATTAAAGCCTAATGTAGCTCTAAAAAGTTGAATCTAATAGAATAGTCTTATATCTCATAAATGTATATATTGCTCAATAGTTGCCATGTTTTAAGATTCAAAATCTTGCCATTTGGGGGTGTTTGGACTTTGAATATGGATTTCTGTAGTGATTCTTGTGACTTAGAGATTCAAAATCAGGTGATCGATTTCTTAAAGGTAGGTGATGTTATATTTATCTCCATAATTAGTTTTCTTCGAGGTACTTCTTACCGGATTACCAAAACTAATTATGTTGGCCCGAAATAATCAGAAAATCAGATCCATAGTTAGTTTATCCAATTATCCAAATACCCCCTTCGTAGTGTGGTAATGCTTGGTATATATGTTTATTGTTAGCGAAAGGCTTATCAGGCGCGAGAAGGGTCAACCATGTGACCTCATATGTAGCTTATTAGGAAAGTCTTCCTATTTTTTTGTTTATTATTAGAAATAATCTAATTGTTGGAAAATTTTAACTTCCTAATATGTTTATGTAACCTTGTTTATAGGTGTTGCGGATAGTTGCACCAAGAAAGGAGTCACACATTTCACTGATCAATTAAGCGAGTGGTCTAATACTCAAGGATATTGCATGTATGTGATCTTTTTTACTTTCAGTCCTAAATTTGATTATTGATAGCAATAAAGGATGCTACACATAGTGTTATAAGTAACTGATAATTGTCTTATGTGTAGAGAAATTGGAAATGGAGTGTGGGATTCCTGGTTTATGCCCTTTGAGGACCAGGTGGTTTATCCATATTTGTGTTAAATAAATGTCTAAAAATTATTTTCTGAAAAAAGAAATATTTAATGGGATGAAGTTGTTTGACTTGGGATTTTCGTATTCTGTCTTGCAGGTTGAGATTGCTTGTGAGAAGGTAATAAAACCGCTGCCAAATATTTTATGATTTTCTTGAGAACTCGTTTACAAACACTTATACTCTCTACACTTAACAGGTGAAGAGCATGAGTGAACTCAGTCAAGGTTATAACATAGTTGGACTATCCCAGGTGAGAATGATCAACTCATTGAAGTGTGTGAACTTTCTCCATTAAAAAATAATGTCTTGTTGAGGAAAAAACCAACTTTTTAAAGTGTGGAAAGGTGTGACATCTAGTTTTATAATAAAAATTGAACTCTTTGTAAAAATGGATGGGTTATATCAGTAGCAGAGATAGAAAATCTATAAATGGTGTGGATTCACAACTTAATATGTAATCCTTTTTATTTTTATTTTTTTTGTGGTGGGGTGGGGGTGGTCTTTAATAATGTAAAAACCTTTGATGATACCACAAAATGAAATTGTATAGTTAAGACGAAACTGAGTGAAAAGTTAATAAATACTTGTGATTTTGCAGGGTAACATGGTTGGCCGAGGGGTTCTTGAGTTTTGTGATGGAGCACCTCCGGTAAGTGCTTAGCTAAATATTCAATATTATTTCTTTACACTAAATTCCAATATATCCATAAGCTTAACACAAAGGATAATGTTCTGATTCTATTATTCGCATGTTTTGTAACAGGTGAAGAACTTCGTATCGGTAGCAGGTCCTCATGCTGGGGAAGCATCAATCCCTTTTTGTGGTGTAAGTCACTAATATTCTCAAGATATACACTCGTATGCATACGGATTTCCTTTCTTTAACCAGAAAAGCTCTATAGAGCTTTGTGATCCTGAAGATCTTGCTTTTCTTTTTGCAGACTGGTTTAATGTGTGTTTTGGTGGATAGTTTGATTAAGTTAGCCATTTATAGCGACGCTCTCCAGGTTAGATTTTACATCTTTTCCTTCCAATATGAAAAACACAACAAGGATGAATTTTGTTGGGAATATCTTGTTATTCATGTAAAGTGTAAACTTGATGTTGATTGTACAGGAACACTTGGCTCCATCAAATTACATTAAAATTCCAACTGTGAGTAAAAGTGCTTTTAGCTCTACATCACAACCATATGAACTTGTAGTACAAAATAAAAATGTCGTAAACATTTCATGTTCAAATTCGTAGGATCTTGATGGCTATCGAGAAGGGTGTAAATTCCTCCCAAAGCTGAACAACGAGTTTGAAAAAAACGCTACATATAAAGAAAGGTTCTCTAGCTTGCAAAATCTGGTGCTTATAATGGTAAGATCAGAAGTATTCACTAACATGAAATAAAACCACCTTAGCCTAATGATGATAATAATGTGTTGGTGTCTTGAAATGTCAACAGTTTGATAAAGAATCTGTTTTGGTGCCGAAAGAAACTTCTTGGTTCGGATACTTTCCTGATGGAGCGTGGGACCCGATACTTCCAGCACAAGAGGTAAATAAATCTTCGTGTTCATCACGCAATAATCAATGAATCCAGGATTTCAGACTCTCCTTTTAAAAACATATTCATGCATCAATGGGTTTGATTAAATTGTGTCTACAGACAAAACTGTATATAGAAGACTGGATTGGTTTAAGGACTCTGGATGAAGCTGGGAGGGTGAAATTTGTAAATGTGAGTGGAGGGCATCTTGATATGGCTGATGATGATATGATGAATTACATCGTCCCGTATTTAATTGATGAAGAAACGCCCCAGAATCCGATCCTAACATACTCGACACACGACAAATCTTCGTTGTCTTCTTCTCGTGCAACGGGGGTTATTAGAAAGGTGGGCGGGCAACAAGATCTTCAACTAAATGTTATTCATCGCTCATAACACCAACTTATTGTTTTTTTTTCGTCATTATTATTCGCCATGTTTTATTGGCGTCAATGTAACTTTAAAAAATTAAAACTTGATTAATAACTCAAGTTGAGTGTGTAGTTAAGGATTGAGCTCACAAGCTCGACTTGCCTTGTATAATATACACGATCACGATCAGATTAATAATATTAAACGAGCTTAAAGTTATATGAGTTCAGCTCAAGTTAAGCTTTAACGAGTTTAGTTGGAGTAGTAGTTTAAGTTGAGCTTACACCTCTAATTGAGATTATGCTCAATAGGGTCATTTTAATATAAACCATTAATAGCTCAGAAAATATACACCTTAAGATCCTTCATAAGACTTGAAACGCTACATTAATAACTAAATTGAATGCTACTGTTTAGGGTTAATGTTGAATTGACTCGATCAAATCTTATATTTTAATAACCATTAACCAATATAGATATATAAAAAAGGTAAAGTTTATAAAAGGTATTGAATTTTATGTAGGTTTCTATTTGAGTTGTCGGTACTATTACTTAATTTTGTATCGCTGGATGAGGAAGTACTCGTCAGACACTCAGACGCAATCGGTTAAAAACTCCTTTGTTTCTACTAAAAGAAGTTTAATTTCTTAAATCTATTAAAAAAGATTGGGTAGCTTAAACGAGAAATTGCAAAAACTTTAATTCCTTTTTAGCATTGAACCCTCTTACACACTACATTTGAGCAAATGCCTGATTCTAGTCTTTATTTAAAAAAACCATCATCTGATAGCCTACCGAGTAAGACTTCAGCTTTCTTTAAAGAGTCCAAGATTCTAGTCTCATTGATGTTTTAATTAAGGATGACTTGTAGTAGTAAGAAAATAGACACAATAATAGTTTAAGTTATGTACATCTAAAGCAGATACTTGACTCTAAAAGGAACTCTAATAGAAAAAAAGTAACTCCACTGAATAGACATTAATAAGAAAATATAGTTTTATGCTGCAAAACACTAAAGAATTCAATCAACCCAAAGCAACAAAGAAGTATCTACTTCAAAACTAGGCATTTTGAAAATAAAAAGAAATTTGCAATTCCAAAACACCAGAGAAAAATAAGTCGAATCACATTTAATTTAAGGCTAAACCTGAGCCGAATCTCACTCGCATGCCTTTATGATGCAAGCTACGACTCAACTAGAAAAGAATTCAATATCTCGACTCCAAGAGATCAAATATTAATTATATGTGTATATAGAAGAGGGTTACTCAGGGAATAAAATTTAGATTAGAATGAGAGAACAAATCTTAGTCGTCCATTAGATTTTAATTTATTAAATCTCACGTCCGCATTTCATAACCGTCACAATTCATGGTTGGTTTATATAACTTTTTTTAATAACCAAAGTACCGAACAATTTTTATATTTTTGTGAAAGAATATCAAATAACAAATTTAAAATATGCAAAGAAACTTGATCATCAGTAAAATTTCTTTTCAAAAAAGTGTAACCATGACAAATTATAAAATTCGTAACATTTTTAAATTCAATTTTTCATACACGCACATGAATAGCTCAATAAACTCAAGCCAAACCCTTATAAGCTCGAGCTTGATTCGTTATTATATTCCAAGCTCGATTTTAAACTCAAGTCGAATAAGATCAAGCATGAACCAAACTCAATAAAAGCGTGCACATTCAAGAGAGGAGAAACATAGATGAAAGAACTGTGTATGACCAAACTTCTTTAAATTATTTAATAAAAAAAAAGAAGTTATTTGGAAGAAGGGGGAAGCATCTAAAGAGCAGAAAATTGTGTACGAATATAACAAGGAAATCATAATTAAGACAGATTTCTACAGAAATCTCTTGTATTAAAATTAGGGTAAAAAAAGAACCAAATAATTAATAAGAAAGCAGGAATATCGTAAAAACAAGACTTGAAAACTAGTTTGTAAAAAAAAAAAAAAGTTTTCCAAGAAAAACCTAAAGATAATTAAGATTTTAATGTAAAATTCCTTCATGAATTGAAAACCACAAGGGTAGAATTTCAAATTCACTATAGCCTCCTTACTCAATCTCGCCTAAGCAGGGAAGTGGTTCGTTTCAGTATTTAGGTCAAGTCAAGGAAACAACACTGAACAAAAACTTGCACACCAATCCTTAAAAATACATAAAAAAAAACCAATGAATTCAAACAAAAATAAACAAATGAATTCAGTGACATGTAATCTTTGCAAGGATATTAGTTCAAACACTATACCAACCCTAGAACAATGGGACATTTCAAGATATGAATGCAAATAAAGGGCTCTGCCTAGTGGTGCATAAGAATTTTTTTACCAGAGTATGCACTAGTGCATTACCAAAATAGCAATCACTCTAGAATGGACCAATTCTTTTAGCTTTTTTAGACCAAAATAACAGAGGTTCAATTTTACGACACCGGACGAAGTATAAAAGAGTTATCACCTTAAGCACTAGCATACCCGACAAACCACATAGGTCAGGCCCCACCCCCAACTATTCAAAGTAGAATTCAACAACTCAAAAGAACCTAAAAGCAACAAAGAAGCAACTATTATCTTCACAACAGGGCAGTTTAAAGAGAGAAAAAAAGGAGTTATAAGTACAGAGAAAACAACCGACTCTATGACTCACTGAGTTATAGTCTAAGACATCTGCATCCAAGAAGAGAAGCATTTAGGGAGGGAGGGAAGAAGAGAGTTATTATGGGTATATATGGTATAAAACTTTTGACATTTAAGGGTTGACTTTATTACCAACTGCTTTCTAAGTTTGGCCTGCTGCTACATTTCTATGCTGAAGTTTCTGTTGTGTGGTGCTCCAGGTTCCTGAGCACTATTCTTGCAAATATCTTTGCTTCAAGTGGAGCTGAAGCCGCAGCGGCTGCAGCCCTTAGAACACGCGGAGCACCAGATTCTTGCAACAGGTTCACATGGTGGGGTGCATGCCTCCCACCCGGAACAGTAAACTGTACAATTTTATAATCAATATTAGTTTATAAACTTTAGTCACAATAAGAAGGAAATTGAAAGTTTGACCATGTTTGACCTGGAGAAGAGCAAATGCAGCACATGCTTTGAGCACTGGAGACTGATTGCGCAACATGGATACAAAACGTCCGATTTCAGCTCCGCTAAAAATATCAAGACAACACATACATAAACAGTCAGAGCATTTTAGGCATTTCAGGCCAATTATTCAGGACTAAAATACCCTTCACTAACAGGAAGTTATACTGTATGCAGTTCATCTATTACATGAAGGTTCCATTCGTCACAGGCATTCAGTATATTTAGAACGTATCAAAGCTTCTCATCTATTTTTAGGCATCAAATGATGGATATGCCCATCAATAACAGGACTTCACATTATATGCAGCGACTTTCCACGAAAATGTGTATGCATACAACATATTATTTTTTTTGAACGGGTATACCACATATTATATATATATTAAATAATTTGACTAACCATACCTGCAACGCAAATGACCTGCTTCGAGAATACGAGCTGATTCGGTTACTTGTGCCAATGGTGCAGGAGCAGATGATAAAGCAGCAGCAGAAAATGCCTGTGGGTCACCAAAAGTCAGCACAAAAGTTTCAATGTGCTTTAAGGCCATTCTCCTGGCCCTTTCTAAGCCAACACTCTTAGAACCGCCTTCTGCTGAACTCCCTGCCAGAGAATATTCATCCATTCTGTACAAAATAACAGAAACAATATATGAAAATTCTGAATATTTTCAAAGGAATTCTATAAGAAGAGCGCAAACAGCAACAAAAAACCTATAGCTTTTCTAAGATTTGATTCTTGGAAGCTTCACCTGCCATCAAACATGTATGCCAAAGCTAAAGCCGCCATGAAACGGGCCATCTTTGACATCGATGACGAACAAAGATGAATCAAGGCTGGAACGCCCCCATCTTCCACTATGCGAAGAGCGTTTCCTGGGTTGAATGCAAGATTCCAAAGGGCTCCAGCAGCAGTCTCGTGGACATCCTGATATGACATCAACATTTTAAATTAGAAAAATAAAGATAAACACAGCAGATTTTAATTATAATGTGAGCTAAGAGAAATCGTCTATGTTTTACATCCATATTGCTAATGTATATCATAATACTTTCACATGTGTAAGAGAAAGTGATTTTGGATGTGTTTTTCTAAACTGATTAAGTGACACTGAATAGTTCATATAATCGGTCGTACTGCTGCAGAGAATCTGTTTATATGTGTTTCTGTTGTTTGAAGTTCTAATAAAAAACAGATATTGTCAGAGTGTTTGGAAATTGACTATTTTAAGAGAGGAAGAGATGAGTTCACCAAAAAGGACATTCTCATATGCTGTTAAAATATTTTTTGATACATTATACATGACATTTTAATATTATTTTTTAACTAAAATAATATAACTTTTATTAATAAATTTAAAAAAAACATTTGTAGTCCATAATTCCAACAACTATCATTTTTTCCTTGTAGTATAATCAGCAATAAGAAACAAGGTGAAAAAAATTAAAATAGGGTAAGGTTGGGTGCTAAATAAGTGATTTCAGTTTTCACTGAAACAATCAGCTTTTTGCAACTAGTATGAAACTAATTATTTAAACAATCACAATCAAAATCGCTTTTTCCAAACGCTTGGAATTGAATACAATAATCAGTTTGGTAAAGCACATCCACATACCCCTTAGTTTGGATGTATACAATGAATAAACTAAGGATTTCAAAGTCAAAGATGTATAATGTCCCAAAGAGATTCTCAAGGGAATCTAACAATTAAAGTTCTGAGTCACCGAACTTGATAGCACGAAATACTTTTCTAGAAAGCATCAGAAAATTCAAATACTAAACACGTAAACCATGAAAAGCATTTACATAAACTAATAAATGAGTCACTCACTTCTGTCTGAGACCGTGCTAGTGTTATGAGTGGTGAAACACCCCCTTCTCGTCCAATTGCAATGCTGTAGAGATGTAAGAAAATCAAAACCATTATGCACCATAATATGAGTACGCAATTAATGAGAAAGATTGCAAATCTAATTTAATATACTTTTTGCAATTGCAAGATCATATACAACTCTAAGATTATATAGAAAGTTGCACCTTTCTTTAATCAGATCTATACACGTGTGAGACTTAAAAAGAGTAGTTAGTGTGTAGTTCAAAGATTAAAAAAAAGGACCTGTGCTGTTATTGAACGAAAATATTGAGCTCAAGAGTTGAGTTTTGCATTTTAAATTATAGAATAAATATGTATTAATCTTTGCACATACCTATTGGCTTCTGAGACCGAGAGTCCCCATAGAGCACCAGCTGCTCTCTCCTGAAGACTCGGAGAGGCGTTTGCACAAGATTGTGCAAGGGCAACCTGAGATGAGGGGAAAAAACCCACTTAATGTGCATATTGGGTTTCAAGATTGCTAATTAATATAGTTTGGGTAACTAGAAGCTCCAGCATGACGTTTTGAGTTAAGATGGATAAACAAACTCCTATTTGTATGCAACAAAAAGATTATAAGAATGAATTGTAAATCATATGATGCTATCACGGTGCGCAATTAACAGAAGTTCAGAAGTCAAAGGATTAAACATCATACCAAGGCTTCAACACCTCCAGCTACTGCAATCCCTTCTCGGTTTCTGTCGTCAAATGATAAATTCCACAATGCACCTGCTGCTTCTTGTCTGTTGAAGGGTGAACGAAAACTCTTTATAAGGTAATATGTAATAATTACTGAAAAGACATCTTGAAATGCAATCAGTTCCCATTTGAAGGGCCCATAAAAGGTAACTAGATGTATGGATGTACATTTTGGAAATGATGACTTATATGACATTTCCATAACTAGAATCTAATACGTAATCAGATGTTTGAGTAGTTGGAAGATCTTGTTTTCAAGAAGTTAATAGATAAAATGACCAAAAATGGTGTTACTGTGAGAAAAAAAAAAGCAGAGACGTTTTGTTCAGTAGTCACATAATTAGAAGCAGGATCTGTTTATTTGAACATTAAAGATTGACCACTGTGACACAGTTCCAAAATGGATATCCAAACACCTGAACTTATAGATAAATCAATGAACGGATTCATAGTACGACACCTGACACCATCATGCTGAGAACGAATAAGTAGAACAAGTGCCTCTAGAGCTCCGGCTTCCCGTCCAACCGCAGCATTGTTAGTGTTGCTATCTCCATGAGCTGCTAAATTAGCCAATGCACGAGCCGCCTATATGATAACCACAAACAAAAGATTGCATTTCTTGATTATTACTTAGACTTTGTACAATAATATTTCTTAAATCAGAAAAGATATTTGGTAGAGTAGCATATCGCTACATTAAATATGATATTACCTGTTCTTGCACGCCCTCATGCTTGCATTTACGAGCAAGCGTTACTAACGCATTAATACCACCCACATTTGCAACTTCCATGCTACACTTATCGTCTGCTGCCAAATTGGCAAGTGCCCCTGCCGCTCGTTCCTGTAAATCAAGAAATCTTTAAGAAACAAGTCCCATGCCCAGATTTTTGTACAAATTACTTTACTTTATAGGTCAGCCTTTTCAATTTCTTACTTTTGTTTTTCTCAAAAGAATATGTCCTCAACATTTTATTTTTGATAGAATCTCAAAAAAAGATTTGAGAAACAAGTCCCTTCCCTTTGCGGAAGTCATATATAGTGTGCTTATCATACTAGATATTTCTACACATTCTTCAACTTTTTAGGTTACCCTGTTCGCTTTTCTTAATAATTTAATAAACATGTCCTTAAAACCTACATTTAGAATGAAAGCCAAGAAATCTTTGAGAAACAAGACCCTGCCTTTTTTTATTACCCTCTTTCTTTTTCTTATTTATTGTTAACTGTACTGGATATTTTTCCTCATTTTAAGACGCGACAGAAAATCGAGGCACGTACCAGAACTCCATCACCACCTCTAGGCCATTTAAAGATCAAGTCCACTAAAGCTTTTATGCCACCAGCTTCAGCAATAGCTCCCTGAAACAGATTATTCAATGTATTAGTAAAAAAGAAATCGTATGTTAAAAGTTTTGCAATTTGAGAAACAGATAATCAATAAAAACAACCTTATGCTCCTCCCCAACAGAAAGATTCCAAAGCCCTCCGGCAGCCTCTTCAGCAACTAATCTGTTCATAGATCTTGCTAAGCTTGCAAGAATGGTGATGCCACCGCCTCCTGCCACTGCTTTTGCAAAGGCGGGATTCACTGAAAGATTTGCAATAGCCTACAAGAGACGATTACTATATAAGATAACCATAATTTATCTAGTATTTATGTGATCAGTTAGAAAATTATTCAACCTTTGTGGCTTCTGATTGAAGTCCCTCTTTCCAAGATTTTGCAAGGCCTAAAAGAAGATGAATGCCGCCACCTTTCATGACTGCCTCCGCCCTACCAACATCAACATTGGTATTTTCATCATCAACCACCACGAAAGTTGCAAGCCCAGTGGCGGCACGTTCTTGAACATCTTCTTGAGAGCTCTGCAACAAATTAAGCAAAAGATCTGCACCTTGATTGAGCCAAAACTGGTCAAGACCATGGGGGTTACTCTCGGCTATACGTAAAAGTGAATGTGAAAGAATCCATTCAAGCCAATTCATAAATTCATCCAAGTTCCCGTCTTTTTTCTCCAAGTCATTTCTCCAATCAGAGAATATATCTCGATCTTTCTTTGCATCAGGAAACATTGGAGATAATTCTTTGAAAGTGTCGTTGAAGAAACTAAGCATCATTTTACCATGACAACTAGTCTTTGTATAAACAGTTGTGTCTTCTTCTAAAGAAGGGCAATTAAACGCACACAAGACTTTCAAACATTTTACAGATGAAAATATTCTCATCACGACACTAGGAACGACATCGGTTCTAGAAACATCTAGACCTTTTAAATTTGGAAGCTTACTCCAAGATTCACCAACCAAACCCCAGTTTACATTTGTGGACCCCGCAACGGACAGAAAATTAAGGGATGTAACTTTGCCTAATGCCACCTCATCAATCCTAAGACAGTCTATAAACCCGATTTCAGTGAGATTGGGACAGTGAGTTGCTAGATTACTTATGGCCTCCTTATTGATATCTCGGATTCCTGAGAGCCGAAGCTTTTTTAGCTTTGGGCAGCAAATAGCTACAGCAATGATTGATTCACTAGTAATTCTTTCACAGAAATCTGGTCCGAGTTGGAGGCTTTCTAGAAGCTTGTGACGGGCTACGATTACTGCAAGAGTTGAGTCATTAAGTTTCCTACAGTAATCGCCACTTAATTCTTTCAAATTTTTAGCTCGGAGATTGATTAGGGAATCAGCATTGTCTGCCCCACGAAAACGAAGTTTTTGGAGATTGAAACATCGAGAAGCTAACGAATCCATTATTCCCCAATCACATTTATGAGCACGGAGATCTAACGATTGCCATAAACAAGAAGAAGATCCGAGTGCTCTCCAGCTTTTGCAAGTTGATGACAGATTAGCTCGGTCACGATAATTCAAATGAGTGAAAAGATGAATTACAGTATCATCAGGCAATCGAGTCCAATCCACAAATCCATCCTCATTCAGTTTCAAATGATCTGCATCCTCGGTTTCAGATTGATTTTGTAAATCCAACTTTTGGGTTCCTTTTGTACACTTCCTTCTAACCCTACGATTCATCTCACAAATCCCCACAGAACCAGATCATCAACACACTATAAACTCAAGAAACACTAAACCTTCAACATTCTTAGCCTCAGAACATCATTTCTTAACAACAAGAAAAACCATCATTCAATCAGCAATGGATCAGAGAAAACATTCACAATTGAACCTTAAAATCATCACCTAATTAACATCATAAAAGGGCATCCAATTATCAGCATTAAACAATCTTAAATCCCAATCAGCAGAAGCGTAAAGGAATGCCCTTTCAATAACTTCAAGAACCCTATAATCGAACTAACCCAGGTACACAACAACAAGAAGTGAAGCAGTAGGGCATACAATTAAGCAGATTTCACATCATACGAGACATCAAAATGCCCCAAACATCTAAATTTCAATAACATGGAATAAAATTCACCGAATTTCGCAAACCTGATGAGGCTTTTCCATCAAAACCTCTAATTTGGAACGCCCATCATAAATCAATCGCCTTTAGAGCAAATTGATTTCAAGAAGCTCGAAATGGTGATGCTACAGAGAGGTTTAGAGAGAGAAAGAGCGGTGCAAAGAGAGGGAGAAGGGTCTAGAGCGAGAAGAAAAGGGGACAAATGTGAGCAAGGGTCGGAGAGAATTCAGGTACTTATATTGCATCAAAGATGTTCTGAATGAGAAGCAAAAGCCCAAACCCACAGGGCTTGTGTAGTAGTGTCTGTCATGTGCCCAAGTCATATATTTTGAGTATTTCATACAACATTTTATTGATTTATTTTCCACCTTCTTCAATCTCTATTAGTGTCGCATTATTACATTCTTAGTTTGGTATATTGAAATTTAGGAAAGTGATTTTTATATTGCTGAATATAAGTTCTTTATAATCACCGTTTTAAACCAGAATTTATGATATGTTCTGTAGATTTTTATGTTATTGTATCAAAATTTCTTATTATCGTGATTTGAAATGGAGATAATTTCACTAGATTAAAGATATGATTTATTTGCTGGTCGTTTATATATGTGTGTGTGTCGTGATCATTTCATCCTGACAAAGCAATTTTGTCCAAGTGGTTTGCTTTCTTACAGATATTTATGTTTATAGAATTATGGACTTGCTTGACGATTATAGATCTGAGCTAGATTGATAAGCGGAAATATCTTAATTGTAAAGAGGATGTTACTTGATAAGGTTGGTTCCCCCACTTTCATCCATAGAGCAAGTCAGAGTTAAACCACTGTGGAGATTTATGGAGAGAGATATGATAAGTAGTGATATGAAAGTCTCGTTTGGTTCCATAATTAGCACAAAGTTGATGAATAAGAAAACCGTGACGTTTTTTTTTTTTAGGTTCCGAATTAAACAACTATACTCTTGTGTCTTGAAGACAATTAGTTTTTTAAGTCCTTATTCATAAATCGCCAAATATTATGGGTAGAGAGTGAAGGAAGGAACTTAGGTAGAATAGCTTGTCAAAATCATATATACGGATGGACTCGATTAATGAACATTAATATAATTCGTGTCACAGAAACTACATAAGAAATTTGGTTAAAATCGTAATTCACATGAGATATTACAAACTATGATTTCCTAGCTCGTACAATTTAAGATTTACTAGCATGAATTTAAATACAGGAAGACAACCTTTAATTAAAAAGAATTCAAATTATTTTAAAATTACAATCTAGAATTACTAGCACGTTACAAACTAAGCATCATGTGATCATCCGATAAATACAACTCAATATTAAAAAAAAAATATTTGGAAGGAGATATAACTTCCTTCCATGTAAAAGATTATAAAAAAAAATTAAGAAATTAGAGAGTTTATCTACCCTTCCACACAAGATATTTTTACTCTCTCTCTCTCTCTGTTCGCCCTCCATCATAACACTCAATTTCTTTGGACCTCTCTCTAACACACCATGACCAATGTGTTATTCGCCTCCACCATCATATGTCTCTGTAACCATGATTTTATTGACGCTTTCTCCAACAGCAAACACATGATTGTCACATAAAGCTATGGTTTGTTTGGTTTACATAGTTTTTGTAATTTTTAATTACTGTGTTGTTTGTTTTATTTTAAGATATGTGATTATGAAACTCTCACCCTCTCGATTTCTTCTTTAGACCTCATGAATCACAATAGTATGTGTGCGTAAAACCTAAGATACGATTCCAGAGATTAAGAAGGTACAATTAAGTAGAGTTTCATTTCTACGGATTCATATTTATTTTGCATATCTAGACCATTAATTTGATGAATCGGCTACAAATATATGGATCGTTGATGATGTCTCAGACATAAATTCTTTGTCACTTTTCTCCTTTACTTGTTTAAATGAAGCTTACGGTTAGGTGTGACATCAAAGGGAACCGCTAATTTCTCCTTCCCGTTGGGTTTCTTACATAACATACAACTTGATAGACAGGGTCATACACACACAACTTAAAATGAAAAGCTTATGGTTACATGTGACATCAATGGTACATGTCGTGATTTAGTTGATATGGCTACAGATAGATTTTTCTTATTATAAAAACCATAGAGAGAAGCTAAGGCTAAAAGTTACCAAGTGACAAAAGGAACTATAGGATATGTGGCTGTTGGTTTTTTTAGATTAATATATGGTTTTTGATCCATCTTTCTTATATGATATTCACTATGTTAAGATATGTTTTTGCAATTGTTTCTTCTAGACCTGTGGATTTGTTTTAACTTTTAAATACTTGAACTTATGGATTAGTGATTATTTGCATGGTATTTTAGGAGAGACTGATTTATCTTCTTGCTTAATTGTTACTTGTACTCCTTTTATATTATCGTTTTTACTCTTTGGTTTTATTTATTTTTGTTTTGATAATTAACGTAGATCCCTATCCTTCAGTTCTTATTTTATGATTGAATGTACCAAATGTTTAACTAATAAGATAGGGATAATTTTTTAACCTTTTTTCGTATGAATTAATGTTTATATAGTAGAATATTGGAAAAATAGTAAAAACATAGGATAATATTTTATCTAAAACTTATGTCATATAAAATCTTTTACGTGATAGAAACACATGATTACATTTTGGTTTCTTCATTTATCGAAGTAATTTAAGTATCTTTTTAAACTTTAAGTTCATTATGTTTTTATTTTTCATCTTCTTAATTACTTATCTTTTGATTTAGATATAGTAAAATCACTTATCCAATAATAATCAAGAAGTGTTGTATAATGTTTATATCTATACTACTATACAAACCATTTAACATTCTCTCTCCTATTTAATTTTAAGAGTTTTTAAGATTCAATCAAGATGAAATCTTGACCGTTTATATTATCTAAATTAATATCAATCACTCATTCTTTAACCATTTCTTTCTTTCTCTTAATTTACTTTAACTTTTTATTTATTTAAAATATACTCTCTTACACTAACACACTTTCTCATACAAACACAATTATACACTCATATTAACAGAATTTTTAAAATCTTATTTACTTCTCTCTCTCTTTATTTCATCAATATAATTTGATTTTCTTATTTAAATGTCTTTTAGAAATTATTTTTAAAATTAATAAAATAGTTAGATATACATAAAAGAAAATAGTTATTTTTATAACTTGTTGCTGTAGAAAACGTTTTCATGATATTGAATCGCGCGAATAACATATTATTACATTTTTGAAAGCGACATATTGTAAAGAAAAACTATTTGCCGCCACAGCATCGCACGGGTACAATGCTAGTTACTATTAATACGTGGAGCAATAAATGAAAAATGCTATGATCAAAAGTCAAATGCGGTTCTAGGAAAGTAAAAGATATATTATTTATGAATGAGAGGTAAGTTATATATTTAGTAAATATAATGTTTTGATTATTATTAATTTGTAATAGACTTTTATCTCATGATATTTGTAATAAATTGTTTTCTCAACCACTATACTATAATTTTACGGGAATATTGTTGTAATATCCCGAATTTTATGATATCATTAATATTAATTAATAAGGTAGTTATAATACTCATTAGAATTTGTTTATGAATCTCTAAATCAATTAATCATACAATGTTAAATTTCGATTTAGTTTTTGATGCCAAAGATTTCATAAAAAGTATTGATTAAACCGTGATGGTTTAATTAATACATTATTAGTAAGTGATTTACGGCCAAAGCTTTCTACGTCATATAAGAAAGTTATGAGTGCGACATCCGAATTTTGAGACAATATTATTATGAACTAACAAGTGATTTATGTATTATTTCAGATTTATAATTTGGATTAATGTAATAATAATGAGAAAGTATTATTAAATTAAATTTAAAATGATGAGTAAGATTTTGAAATTAAGAAACATTAACTATTTTATATTTAGATCTCTGACCCTCATTTTTAACATACTATGTTTTTGTTGTTATATCTTTATAAAAATAATTATGACTAACAGTGTATTATATATATCTAACAAATGAAGATGTTAAAAATATAAATTATTACATAATATATAAGCATCCTTTTTATCGGAATTACTTTTAATAAAGAGCAATTTTGGTTCTAACAAACGAAGCGATTGGACACATAAACGATTAGGTTCTATCAATGTTAAACACTAAGTATGTATCATATTCTAGTTCAAATAATATATGTTCGGTTGAACTTTCATTTGAATTTGAATAACCGTTGTACACACCGGATATTACTTAATTCACTCAATGTTTTAACTTTGTGACAATAATGGTAACCCAACAAATAAAACTATGAATGTAGTGTACAAAGAAGTACTACGGAATGTATGGAACCCGTCTTGATTTTAATCTTCGAACATTCAAAAATATCTTGTTTTATTAGTTATCATTTATATAAAAATGATTATGTGTGTTTAAATTGTTTTATATGTTTTATTTAAGTTTTATTGCATGTTCAGTATTTTAGGTTTTCATAAAGTTTTCTCATGATTAGGGATGTAAACTAGTCGATCTTTACACTAATCGAGCCAAACTCATTAAAAAATGTAGAATCTCGAGCCTGTAGTAGCTCAGCTCGCGAAGTGTCTTACGAAATTCATGATAGACTCGCTAAAGCTCGTTTATATATATATATCAACATTTTAAACTATATAAGTAATAAATAAAAATTAATTTGAATTTAAATTCACATTTTATTCATTTTTTCATATTTAATGATATGAAAACAATTAAAGTTTTGAACTTTGAATTTAATCATATTTAATGATATAACAATATTTAGTACAATTATATAACTAAAATATAATAAAATAAATATTATTTCAAATATCTTTTAAACTTGTAAGGTCAATATATAGACTCGAACTCAAACTTATTTATTAAATGAGTTTTAATTTAGACGTGAGTTTGTTCAAACCCGACTAATTTTAAACTTTTAACGATTCAAGCTCGTATAACTTACGAGCAGTTTGACTTGTTTAAATTCATACCAATAATCATTCTTAGTATAAAAATCAAAAAATAAGGGAGAAAATTACACCAATCGTCCCTGTGGTTTACCACTAATTTCATCTATAGTCCATGTGGTTCATTAATTACACCAGACGTCCCTGTGGTTTATACTTTGTCACGTCTGTAGTCCCTGGTCTACTTAAAATTACTAAAATACCCCTAACCTCTTTTTTTAATTCTTTTTCTAGATTTTAAAATTAATTTTAAATACTTTTCTAATTTAAAAACATACATTAATAATGAATTAAAAACAAACAAACACCCCCACCCCCATTTTGAACCCTTCACCGTCGATCCCTTCCCCGCAACTCCGGCCACCTGAACGGCGACCTCACCAGCCACCCACACTTGCCACACCCCGTCTCTTCACAAGGTATCTTTCTCTGTACGCATCCCCCTCTCCACAAGCTGTCTCCGTCTATGAGCCGTTAACCACCACCACCAGCAACTCTACTGTAGGCCACCACCACCAACACCACTTGCACCACCGTAAGTCACCACCACCACCATCGTATTTCCCACTCAAACACACACACACACACACAACCACCACCGTAGGTCCCTATAACACACACACACAAACACGCACACTCACACATACACCAGATTTCTCACTCCCCGTCGATCACTTCACTGTAACACCCACACACACTAGATCTGTAAAAAAAACACACACACACATCTGACCAAAACAAAACCCAGAACCAAAATCGAAGAACGAGGGTTTCGATTTTTTTCTTTGCGATTAGGGTTTCTACGCAGAGAGGGAGGGTCGAGATGCTTGTGATGTCTTGAACAAACCTGAGAGGATCGAGGGGGCGGTGGTTGGTGGCGCTGGCGGTGGCGAAGGAGAAGGATTGCGAAAGAGAGGAGACCGAGAGAGAGAGAGAGAGAGAGGCGGTGACGGTGGCGATCGTTGATGGCGGTGGCGGTGGCTGCTTCTCCGGCGATGGAGGAGGGAGGAGCGATGGAGGAGGCTGCTTCAGTGAGGACGACGAGAGGGTATAGGGGGGTGGGAGGGTTTTTTTTTATATAATAAAATAATAATAATAAAGCTTTAATAATTAAAAAAGAATAAATATAGTAAAAGAAAAGTTTAAATTAAAGAGGAAAGGTCATTTTAGTCATTTTAAGTGGACCAGGGACTACAGACGTGATAAAATATGAACCACAGAGATGTCTAGTGTAATTAATGAACCACATGAACTATGGATGAAATTAGTAGCAAACCACATAGACGATTTGTGTAATTTTGTAAAAAATAAGGTGACATTAGAACGTCACATTCCACATCACCAGGCGCACTCTCCAAACCTAAAGATGGCACTTCACCAAATCTCTTATTTTGGATTACAAAACAAACACTATGTTTCTAATATTTTGCAATAAAGCCCCTAATACTTCTATTTTGTGCAATCAAGACAAAAAGACAATTATGCTCGTCATAAAATGCGTAAATTGACTAGATTCTATTTTTTATGTTGTTGGTAAATTCTGATTTGTTTTACAGAAGGATTACCAAACCAACAAACTATTGCTTTTCTCTTAGGATCATGTAAGTCATCTTCCGCATTTCACAATTAACACAATTTAAACTATGTGAATAATCTTATAAAGATCGATCTTGAATTATGGAACTAAAATAGAGTCACATTTTCTAGATGATAGAATTATTTTTTTCGAATTCCTAGATCACCAAGAATATTTTTGCAGAAAGAAAAAATGGTTTTGACGGTTTCAGGAGGTTACATGACATTTAAATCTAATTGAACTTCGAGCACCTCCATTTTATTTAATGAATTTTTGGACAGGGGCGTTGCCCCGCACCCTGCGAAGGCGGCCCCCTTGACCCTGCCCGTTGAACGGGAAGCAGGATCCCATTAAAGGCGCCCCTTTACCCTTGCAATTCGGGTGACCCCTTTATATAAGTGTGCACCTTCACACATCCCAACTTGTAACGAAATCAGATTTTAAACTCTGTTGGTAATCTTGAAATTTCATTACACTAAAAGAGCTTGATAACATTGAAATAACCTACACAAACAAATTATAAAACATTACATGACTTATCAAGAACTTTTAACACAATGCACGTCACCTTGGTTTATAATTACCGTAAAATGCATTGTTGCATCGTTGTAAAATGAATTATCACATCAGGACGTCTTGTGAATTTTGATAACCATATGCTATAAAAAATGTTTGTAGTTAGTTCGAGGCTCACCGAAAAAGAAAAGTGTTTATTTTATGACAAAACCCAATAAACAAACAAATAGTTTCGTAATCAATCCCAAATACTACATGAACACAAATGCCACGACATTCCGTAAAAGAAAATGATATGTACACAATATATTGTTGTCATACACAACAATTATTTGATGTTTGAACCATTATACCCTTAAATATGTGGATGAAAATAAAACATAATGAGATTCTAGGATTATAAAAGTCAGAATTATTATGTATAATAAAAACTTGTTATGTACAAATCATCTCTTCCCGTAAAAGGTAATTAACTTCGACTTAATAATAAGGACTAAAGTTGACACAGATTAGAAACTCAAAGGTTCAGAAGGTTTCATTTGATTCGTGAATAATTAATTACAGGATCTTCGTCTGACGGTTCTCTTTTCCGGCGGACTTCTGAACAATTCCAGTCGAAGTTCCGGTAAACCAAAAAAATTGAAAAAGTTTCTGTAGAAACAGAGTTAAAGATGAGAGATTCTTCTCGTTCTTCATCTTTCTCTCAATTTTGGTCTTCAGCTCTCAGGGCTAAACCACTTAGCAATTCATCTGACGTCGTTCGTATAAACTCAGGCGAGGGCCTAGTCCGTCGTCTCGGTCCTTTCGACCTGATTCTCCTCGGCATTGGCGCTTCAATTGGAGCAGGCATCTTCGTCGTCACCGGCACCATCGCGCGCGATGCTGGTCCTGGTAAGTGTTATTTTAATATTCAAAATGATGATCATGCATGAACTGCTGCAGGTTGTTGCTTAATCGGTGCCTTATCATTATTTGCAACAGAATGGTGAATACAGAGTATTAATTTACAGATTATTGCTCAATCGATGATTTTTCATTTATGATGATCAAACATAAATTGCTGTCGCTGTTTCTGAAGTTAAACAAAAAATTCATACTATATTTTAGCTATAGAAGCAGGTAAACATTTTAACTCTGTTAGATACTGGAAATTGATGCAAGAAGGTTCAGAGCGAATTAGTTCATGTCTTCATATATAGCCTAATATTGTAATGTTTTAGGGCTCACATTGTAGCTCTTGCAAAGGATGTCCTACTGATGAAGTTTCAGTGTTTTCTGTTTCCCCTGGACTAAAATCCAATTGAGTTCCCTAAGCATGCATAATGCTACCATTGATCTAAGAAACAGCCAAACAGGAGATTCCAGGCAATTTACAGTCCAATGATATAGTTGTGCCGGTCTTGTTGAACCAAAAGGAATACATCTTTGTGTTTATTAATTATAATAGTTGTGTTATCCTTCTTAGAGTTTAAACTCTGTGTTTATGTTAGTTCCCTAAGCATGTCCAATCTTCATCGTTCGACTTCAAATAATGTTCTAATGTCTTATTTTTGCTTCAGTTGTTAGAAACAGTTCATCACCTCGTTATAATCTTACATATGAATTTCAATATTTTGTCCATAATGATTCAGAAGACTCTAGATACTAACATATTTCATTATTACAGGAGTTACAATTAGCTTTACACTTGCAGGAGCATCATGTGTCCTTAATGCTCTTTGTTATGCTGAGTTAGCTTCTCGTTTTCCAGCAGTTGTTGGTGGAGCATACTTGTATACATACACAGCTTTCAATGAACTCACTGCTTTTCTTGTTTTTACGCAAATGATGCTTGACTACCATATTGGTGCCGCTAGCATAGCGCGCAGCTTAGCAAGCTACATTGTTAATATATTAGAGCTCATTCCCTTACTCAACAATAGTATTCCAAAATGGGTTGGACACGGGAGTAACGAGATTTTTGGGTTTATATCCATCAACCTATTGGCTCCTGTTCTTCTTGTACTCCTGACTTTAATCTTATGCCGTGGTGTTGGAGAGTCTTCACTAGCGAATACTATTATGACTACAACCAAGGTGTGTGACTGATTTATATAAAAATCGTCTTTCATTTATATCCCTAGTTAATGACCTTATCATGTAACTTTAGTACTTTGGTTCAATTATAATGTCTGTCTTCCTTTTGTGGCTAATGGCAGATAATTATTGTTCTTGTGGTCATTATTGTTGGTGCTTTTGAGGTTGATAGTTCAAACTGGTCACCTTTTGCTCCAGATGGTTTTAAATCCATGTTAACAGGAGCAACTGTAGCCTTTTTCGCATATGTTGGATTTGATGCAGTTGCTAATTCAGCCGAAGAATCTAAACGACCGCAGGTATCCTATATATAAGAATTCTTGCTTTGTGTGTCTATCTTACAAATCATGTGCGATAAATATTCTTATTTTTGTTTGTGATGAATTATGTCAGCGGGATTTACCCATAGGTATTATTGGAAGCCTACTTGTATGTATAGCACTATACATTGGTGTTTGCTTAGTTATAACTGGAATGGTACCTTTCAAGTTCCTTGGTGAAGATGCTCCCTTGGCCGAGGCATTCAAATCCAAGGGCTTACATTTTGTGTCAATCTTAATCAGTGTTGGGGCAGTTGCTGGGCTTACTACTACTCTACTGGTTGGTCTCTATGTTCAGGTAAACATGCTTAACCTTTTACTATACAGGTGCCAAAATGGGCAGCTCAAGTGTGCTGGGTAAGGGTCATAATGGGTTTGGATCAGAATGGGTAACTTTTTGCAGGCCGAAATGGGTTTGGTTGGGGTGACCCAAAATGTTTTCTATCTAATAGTTCGTAGTTAGTGTCAAATATACAAGACTGGATTATATTAGTAACAATATTTGAATAAAATGACCCATTTCATAAAATTACACCTTGGACGACTTTCGACCTGTCTGACCCATTTCCTTATAACCTATTTTCTTAAAAGTTCCATTTAACGGATAAAATATAATCACAATCATCCCACTCCATAAGTAAATGGGTCGAGTTAACAGCCTTCAATATTGCAATATTGTATTTTCTTAGTTGATGTGTTTTTGGTTCTTGCTTGTTTGTCATGAGCAGTCTCGATTATATCTTGGGCTTGGAAGGGATGGCTTGCTACCTGCAATATTTGCTCGTGTTCATGCAACACGCCATACGCCTATTCAGGCTCAGATATGGGTTGGATTTATTGCATGTGTCTTGGCTGGACTGTTAAACGTACACTTACTCTCACATGTTCTCTCAGTTGGTTCATTGGTATGTTGTGTCGCCTTCAAATTTCCCTTAATCTAACAACAAAACTTAGAGAAAAATTCATTAAAGCAGGTAAAAATATCATTTCTTAAACACTTGGATATATTTTGTTTGCTGCAGGCAGGTTATTCTGTGGTGGCAGCATGTGTAATTACTCTTCGTTGGAAGGACAGCACTGGAAGTCAACTCTCACCTACTTTTATGTCACATAGACTTGAAGGCATCTTATGTATTACTGTGATTGCCTGTTGTGGTTTTGCTGCTGGAATTCTTTTCCGTTTTGTTGTTTCACTTTTTGCATATATATTTCTAATTGTGCCGATAGCCATTGCAACCTTTGCTGCTGCAGCTCTTCGGTTTCGACAGGTAAAGAAATCTATTCTCTGTATGATTGATTATAAATAGTCACAGCCACTGGGCTCGTTGCTAGTTTGTTACTTAAATGTTTATGTTGAAATAAGTACTTAAAGATTATACTTTTATCTCTCTAAAGTTCATTACTATTACGATCTTGTAGGTACAAATGGATCCACCAGGTTTCTCTTGCCCATGGGTTCCAATTGTGCCGGCCCTTTGCATCTTTGTGAACATATTTTTGTTTGCTCAGGTTTGATTTTGAAACCCTGACAACTTAAGTTGTGATTAGTCGTAAATAAATGAATTATGTTGCTACAATTGAAAAAAAGGTTGTGTGAAAAAGTTACGTTTGTGAAGTTGTGTTGCTACTATTGATAGAAGTTAGAAAGTAAGTTGATAACAATATGAAATTTCCTTGCATTGTACACTAATCATGTTTATGAATTTATTGTGTTTGCAAATTTTGCAGCTTCACTATGAAGCATGGGTGAGATTTATAGTTCTCAGCATTCTTGCGATCAGTGTATATGCATTCTATGGTCAACATCATGCGAACCCTATGGGTGAACGCGAAATCGTTACTTACCACAAAGCACCAGAAGAAGAAGTTCTATGATGTTGTTTATAGTATATATCCATGTAATGTAAAGATATGTGTGACATACATACCCTATAGATTAGTAGGTTGGATTGCTAAATCGGTCAAATCGAGTTTATTTCTCATGGTAAAAATTATTAGCAGACAGTAAAATGGAAAGGTTGGTTGGACCGGTAGCTCACATCAACCACATATAGTAATGACACAATTAAACCAACACAAACAAAAAGCCAAAATCATAATAAATTAATATGCCAAATGAATAGATGTAGTTTTACACATCTTCAACTAGATCAATGTAAAATTTCTTGGCCGAATGGGGTGTCTCCCAAACTCGTGTTTCTATAGACCAAAAACATTGTCTAGTAACTCTACAAACTAAAATGGTAACGTCGGTTTTAGAAAAAGCAGAAAGCGCAGAGATGTACATATGCTTCTTGGCAGAAATAAAAACTTTGCAACTCAATCACATACAACATCAGAGTAAAATGCTATGGTTCTCCTTGTGCAGTCCTTAACACCAAGCAATTCCACATCAAAAACTTCAAACTGTTTTGAGCTAAAGAATGTAGAAGGTCCAACCTACAAACACACAACAATTTTAGGTTTTGCGAGTCAAATCTTATGCTTCCCAAATTTGAGCTCTTCCATATAAGCGTCTGATGTATGTCGTAACATAGTGATATATACGATCATGAATACTAAAATGTTAAACATAATTATAAGTTGAAACAGTGGGTTGACTTTTAGAGATATTGACTATGACTTTGACAATGCTGCCCTCAAACTTTAAAAGAGAGGACGATAACTCACTGGTGGTCCAAGTTCTGGGGGGATGATAATTCTCCTCTTTCCACCTGGTTTCATGTCCTTTAAACCTTCTTCAAATCCTGCATCAGTTCTCACTTACGCATGTTACTCGATACACGCCAGAATAATTTCAAGGCAGTAAAAGAAATATGATAAATCCATTCCAAGAAAATAGTCAACATTCGACTTCAAAGAAGCAGATGAGTTGCTCATGAACTTCAAGTTGAGTTTGAGAAGTACTAAGTAGACTTTTAAGGCAATATTTTTTACTATTCATAAAAAAAGTCTATATATGGCTTTTTAAGCGTGTCAAATTAGTTGTTTCTGAAGTTCAAAACTGAATTTGATAGATATGATATTTGACTCTGAGAGGTCAAAAGCCCACCTGGGACTAATGCGTTGGTACCCATTCGTATTTTGGCGGGAGAACCTTGTTGATAACTGCTATCAATACGACGACCAGACTCATTGTAACCAATGTAGTGAAAAGTCACCTGAAAATTTTTTCACCAAATTAACACATCCCACAAATGCAGAGAATTAGTGAAGTTGAAAGTTTGCAAACTAAATATTTTGTTATGTGCCCTATGAAAAGTAAAGTAATTGATTCCGGATGCAAACAATTAGTATTCGCGGCAACCTGATTGGTACTAAAAAGTTACACACTTGACCAGATGCTACTTAGACCAACCCGCTCAATTTGACACTTCTAATCTTAACACATAATTTGGTTTTGAAGTTTAAATGAATATTGCGGAGGCAAAATTAAGAATGCAATAGAGAAGCAGAACAACCTGCTGACCAGATTTCGGGATATCACCAGTTCCAACTTCGAAATCGCGGTATATGAGTCCATTATCACGTTTTACATAGTTGTCTGATGCAACGACTTTAACCTCAAACCCTATCACATTAAGAATATACTTATTAACACATTTGAAAGTTTATTCGACTCCTGGAAACCAACAATTAAATAAAACCCGCCAGAATAAAGAAATAAAGAGAAAAATAGCACCAACCTTCTCGAACAAAACTTGGGAAGTCATCTGGGACATTGTTTTCTCTTTGCACCCTTTTATTTTGTTCAAGCAGGCGTTTTTCATCATACGGGTTTTTAACTTTTGTTTTCCCACTAGAAGGCAGAGTTGGCAACAAGCCTGATGAGACCAGAAACACAAGGAGTTGTCTACGCTTCAAATTCTCTAGATTCCTGTTCTGTTCTCTAGCCATGCATGAAATGGTTTCCCTAAAACATGTGTTGAAAAAACTAGAAAATACATGTAAACGTTTCCTTAAAGTATTACCTTTCATCTTTTAAATCACAACTTGAGCAACAATGGAGAAAAAACTTATTTTGAATGGAGATTTCTCCCGAGGTAGCAAAAGCTGTGAATGATCTATCTGCATATAATATGTTTTATAATTTAAACCATAAGTAGTGGCAGCAGGGGGTATAACATGAAATTGTTCTTAATTAGGTAACGGGGAGAGAAGGTGCACCCTATCCCCAATATAAAGATTTTCTTTTTGCAAATTATTATCTGCTTTTTATGTAAATCATGCAAATGCAGAGATTTGTACCAACCAAGCCTCTCTTCCTATATAAAGCAAGTGCTGGTCAAACTTGAAACAGAAGAGCATCATCCTAAAGTAACAATTGTATGACTAGACAACTATTCGAGAATAAATACTAAAACATGTCTATGATTCTGAATTACTGTAATACAGTCACATTACTTCTTATGAAACTATGATTCAAATATTCAATCTTGTAACTGGCGCATGTCCCCTGCTTTCCCAGATAAATTGTAGGAATCTTGGGTGAGCAGAAACTGAACCGCTAACCGAATTAATCAACCCGTTTCATTCACCACTGGTTCAGCTTTGATTTATATAAAAGTGAAATCTACGATTCTGTTTCGGTTACATGCATAAATCCCCAGCCAATTAACTGAACCGACCCATTTTGATTTTATGTAATTTTCGTTTTATAATTATATATTATTATAGGCTATAAGTTGTACTGAGTACTGACCCATAAATAGCTATTAGGCTGAAAACAATAATATTATATCCTTGCAAACCTTGCTAATATGTATATATCCTTGTAAAACTCAAATTTACATCAATATCCTTCTAAATCTCTTAACTCTCTGATATATCCCATTTAAAATAATTTAATTATATCCAGATCCCTGAAAATTACATCAATATCCAACTTGATTCTAATGAGAACTTCATGGTGATGCTTAACATGTACATGGAAGAGAAAAAAGAGATCAACTTTTCTAGTTTTTAAATGATATAATTTTAGTTAAATTGTCTATTTGGATATAAGAGAGTTTGAAGATGTTAGAAGGAAACTGATGTAACGTTGAGTTTTGCAAGGATACACAATTACACATGTAATTAACAATGTTTGCAAGGATATATATGAAATTCTTTCTTAAAAGAATTCACCTTGCAAATGGTCCGAAAACAGTCATCTGCTAACTGTTGGGTCCAAGCCCAAACAAAATGTCAAAACCGACCCAATGTGTGACCATAACCAAACAAGTTTATTGACATGAACTTAAACGCAACCGAACTTTTGGGTTTTAGGTTTGCTTATGGCCTATAATCACATCTAGAATCTGGTGCTTAGGTCATTCTATCATATCTTGCTTCACTTCCACAGTTTCTAGAGGTTCTATACCCTCCTACTAAATCCTCGTATTTATCCACCTACTCAGTAGATCAAGACAAAAATTAAAATCAATGGAGTATATGAGTGGAAACAAGTAGCATCATTTAATGGCTAGTCGAGTAGGAGGAAGTAACATTTTCAATTTTCCTTTAGGAAAGTACTGCCTACTGCCTACTGCCTACTGCCTAGCCCCTATAACTGTGGAACGCAATTAGTATGTTATAAACTTTGAAGATTATTTCTTCATGATTTATGCATTGTGTCAAGATTCAAGTCTAGCAATATGCAAACTCGGTAACATGTTCTTCCAACTTTGTGTTAAGTTTCAAGGTTAGAAAGTATGTAACTCTATAGTGTGTTCTCCTGCATGGTGTACCTATTCTGGCTGCCATTTTCCACATAATACAGCAAAGAAATAAAGGGGAAAAACAGTTCCTTCAACTTCAAATTGTTTGTTCAGCAGTTTATTTCTTGTAAATTTCTTTACAAAAGTTAACGCACTGATCAGGATCGAACTTTTAAACATTTCATATCAATATCATAGTTTGGTATTAGTCTATCAACCAAAGAATCAAAGCTAAATACTCCACAGAAACTCAAAAGTCAGAACTTTTGGACAGAGATTGGGACTTGGGAGCATTCCTTAGGTCCACAGTTCAAATCGAAGATATTTGATTTTAAAATCAAATCTTGATCGTCTTGATTCATATACTACTAAATCACAAAACCAAAATTTCCAATTTCCTAAACATATCATCCAAGTCTCTAATGAAATTTGTTCACACAAACACAGCACTGTTCAACCAAAACCACACCAATTAAACTGTTCCCAGCAATTCCAATATCTTTTCGACACATTGCTAACAGAAGGGGTCAACTTTACAAGTAAATTTTCAATGAGACATTTCATCAGTCACCTGGCGTGCTTCTTAAAAACTCAAGTTCAGATAATAAAAGCGCGCTTCTGTGTGTGTGAGAGAGAGATAGAGACTTACATTTAAATGAAAAGGAAGGCTTGAGTTGAAGAGGTGGAGATGAGAGCATCAGCATATTGCGGAGCTTCGGAACTATGGAGAACTGTGTGTTTATGAGGATGGCGATAGGCTTTTTACTCGGCTTATCTTCAAATTTTCAAAAGAAAACATATTTTTTGGCCACTACGTTTTCGTAGTTTTAGCCATTCAACCTCTAAGTTTCAAGTTTTGACAATTTCAGTTGGTATGTTTTTAGTTTTTTAATTTAAAAAATAGTTCTAAAATTTTAATATATAATTACAGATGATTTAGTATAAAATCATATGTGATTTGCTTATGAAAATCCCCTTCATCCAAAAATTTAAAATGTAATAAGGACCATTGATGCCATAATCCAAGAGCTAAAATTAATCTTTTATAACTATGAATTAAATATAGACTATATTAAACAAGTTTCAAAAACTATGCTAAATTTATTGTTTATAAATGTGTTTGCTAACTGGCATTAATAAATAATTAATTTATGCCGTTGAAGTTGTAGAAGCCCTTCACTTTTATCCATCAAATACGAGGTTTGAATCTCTCACTACCTCCAATCTTTTTGTTTTCCCTCCTAAACATAAAATGGTCATAGACAATCTTTGGTTTAGTTTTATTTTCATTTTTTAATCCTTTCTATTGCATTGTTATTATTATTATTATTATTATTTTTGAAGAAATACGATGAAATCCTGAAAACTAAGAAATATTTACTCTACCTCTTATAGCATTCGATAAAATTTTACAAAAATTAGGTATATGTAATCCTTAGTATAACGTGGTTTTATTTCCTAGTAATCAATCTTAGATAATACTTTAAATTATGCTCAAAGGCACTGTATTACCTAGATATATCTAAATAAAACTAAACTTTTGTTATATAGAAACAATGCAAAAGTTCTCCTACTATATATTAATTAGAAAAAAAAATAAAAATAAACAAAATACAACTAAATTTTCTATAAAAAAATGGGAGAAGGAATGTTGGAAAAATAAAGTAGAAAAAAAGATCAGGAAAAGATTAAATGACGGTTGTAAAAAAAAGATAGAGAAACTGATGAGTTCTTAGACTTTGAAACTCTATGTGTGTTTAATAAGTTTAATTAATTAATTTTTTTTTTGAACGACTTCTAAATCTACCCAAATTTGTTTACGACGAGACCCATGACCATAAGTACATCAAACCTACACCTCATATCACTAGGCTAAAAAACTCATTTATAAAACATAAAACACATAATTTGGAGAATTTGGAGATGGAGGAATGATGTCTTGCACACTGAGGCCGGTTCTATCGATGACAGGAAGAATGAAGATATATTTCCTTCTATCATTAATTTATCTAAGCTATGGATTACCAATAGAGGTAAAAAGTTAAATTTGAAGTGGGAAACTTGGTTAGATAACCCAGGTGCTATGTAACAAACTCCTTATTATGTTCATGATGTAGGTTTTTGGTTGTATACTTGCTCTAGCATCTTGCTAGAGCTTTACTTTTGGGATAATAAAATTAGTGGTTTCTATGGGTGGGTGATGACAATGCCGAAGCTCTCTCCATAGTTAACCTTTTTGTCTTTAAAAAAAAAAACATAAAACACATAAATTAGAATATCCACATATACATACAAACATATTAATTGATTACAAAGCTAAGTTTTTGGTAGATCCATCATTAAAAAGAATTTGGGTTTTATTGATCTCACTTCTCTGCTTATGAAATTGTTTAATGGAAATCTTATGCGTAAAATTACGGATAAAAGCGAACTGTACATTAATTTAATTTAAGTGGGTGAATTTGTGTTTTAGCTTTGACATGTTGCTTTCTTTTTATCTCACTTCACCTTCACTTTATTTAGCAGAGTAGTAAACCATGCTTATCAATTAAAGTTTTTGAGTTAACATTTAATTTGACTTATTAAGTTTATGTGATGAAATCTTTTTCGTCTATTGGTTTATTTAGTACATTTTGATTTTCTTACATACTTACAATAAAATACATATATAAACTTAAATAATAAGATTATTTTTTCAACTCAAACAATGACCACTCATGCTTTGTTATGAGGAAATGAATAGTACATTTTGTTAAAATCTGATTATAATAACATATAAATTGTCTTCAGTGGTGTATAATTTTGTAGGTGGCTTATAAATCATCATCATAATTAATGCTTTGACAAAAAAATAAGTCATTATAATTAGTAAAACTCTATTTTTAACTATTTGTATTTTAAATAGTTCATATTTGAGATCATGCAGGATTTTTATGCGGGCCCATTAAATCAATCAAATAAAAGCCCAAATGGGCGTTTGGATCAATCCTTCCTTCTTTTAATTAAGGAAGTGCTAACTCTAATAAAAGCAGGAGCCTAAAAGAAGTTTTGGAGTTGTGGGTTATCCTTTAATCATCATGTTTCTCTCTCCTAACTCTTTATACAAAACAAAATGAAAGAAAGAAAGAAAACTTTGGGTTTAGTCGGGTGTAGAAAGCCGAAGAGAGAGAAATAAATGGAACCCGATGCATGCGTAACGGGTAACCCAAATATACCCGAGCCTCCCAAATGCCTTCAGGACACCCACTACTGGTGGCCTTAGGCTATCCGTTATGCCTCACTCGAAGGTGGCGAGTAGGCTGCGAGTTGGGAAGGGAACACCACCTCGGGTGTGTGTTACTTGGCGGGCTCCTCTCCATCCGGGTTCCAGAACTCGCTGAAACATTCCCACACCTCCATATTCTACCAATCATATATTAACTTTTTTTTTTTAAAGTGAAAAGGAAAGGGAAAGGGAAAAGGGAAGGTATAACATTTGTAGTGGGTAAGGGAAAGGGAATGGGAGAAAAAATGATGTGGCGCTGATGTGACAGTGAGTAAGGAAAGGGAAGATGCGGAGTATAACGGATAAGAAATTTCTGAACATTACATGATTTGCGGAACATAAGTTTGTTGGGCTAAAAATCCTTAAGATGGATGTTTTAGCAGAAGCATATATAGTAAATTAATTTCTTTCCAGTGTACCTCATGCATGTATAAGCTAGCTTTGCATACTTTTACTCACATGTTAACTAATATTTCATTCCACTAGCTATTTTCCATCTTATAAAAAAGATGTATAAATTAATTATTTGATATTGTTCACGATCTACTATTTTGTCTTTTAAGAATTTGTCCTCCATCGGTGATCATCGTCCCAATTATAAAGCATTGTTTTAATTTTTTGTTTTTTGTTTGAGAACAGTATATAATATTACAAGCTTTGTCTTATTTTTTGGTAAGTCATAGATTAAAGAGATTTGGTGTTGTGATCCTATGAGTAATATATAATTTTGGTGATTGATGATAATATTTTCATAATTGAAAGCTAACTTTATGCCTAATATGATAATTATAGTGATAATAGTTATTATACGAGAATTATTATATTAATATTAGTAATATAGATATCATTGTTAAAAAAACAAATGTCACTAATGTTTAAAAAAAGAAGCTGAAAACGGTATATCAATATAAAAGTTTACTTGTAAAAAAATCAAATTAATTGTAGCAAAACAATCAAAGTGTTGAAAAGGTGTTTTTTTATGATTATGCGTTTTAGTCTTATTATAAAAACAAGCGTATATTTAGAAGAAAGTTTAGAATATATATGCATTCTACTGTTAAAAAATGAATGTAATAAAAAAGATTGAGGTATCATTAATACACATTAGATAACTTGTAATGTGAAAGGAAAAAGAAAAAAAATAACAAATTTGTGTTTATGAGTTAATATGAAAGAAAAAGAAATAAAGGAGAGTCTTCTTTCGTTCATAATCATCTAATATTTAAGATAAAACATTTAAACAAAATAGTCTCCTATTTCTTTTTATTTTCTTTCTTTCCATCCTTAAAAACTCGAAAATACATTAATTTAATTGTCTTCTTTCCTTTTTCTCATTTTCTTTCTAAGAAAATAATTCAAATACATTACTTGTAGGGGCAAAAAGATCGATTTTATACTTCATAACATTCTAAATTCCTTAAGTACGTTCACAAAACCACTCCTTTAGTTACTCTTGACAGCAGTATAACACTAGGTAGGTTTATGTATTGCTAGAATTACACGTCATTTTCCCTTTTGATGATGCATTAATCCGACAATGATTTGCATCAACAAGATTGACTAATCAATCATGGCTTCTCGATCAATTAAGTTCTTTAATTCTCTCCATACAATCAGAATAATAAATAGTTGCATTTGGTAGAATATATTTTTGTATTATATTTTCAATCAAGATGTTTCTTTGTTGATCATTGATATGGGTCTAAGTGGGCCCTTGATGTTAAGTTATTTAAAGGAGTGGAGTCAAATAGACACCATAGAAGAACCTCACCAAAGTGTACATGACAAGGCTTGTGTGCTTTGACATTGTGTCTCTTTGCATTTGCTTTTTGACAATATCATTAGTGCAAAAAGAGAAAAAAGGGTTTTGGATAGAAAGAAGAGAGAGTGACTTCCAATCTTAACATGGCATGTTTTTGCACTTTGACATCATGAAATATTGGCAAGGTTTTTGGGTGGATAGAAAAGATGCCAAAAAGAAAAGAAAAGACTTTGAAAACATGGAGTTAAAAGAATGGATAACTGTAATAATTCTATATAATACGTGGATTTTGCGTGTCCAGTCGTCATCACTAAAACCTAACTTTTAAACGGATGATGGTTTGAGATGATGATTGCATCACAAATTCATCAAGAACTCTAGTATGACCAACAAAATGATAAAAAATGAAGACAAACTCATAACAATCATTAGATTTCTACTTTAACATAATCATTCAAAGAAGGCAAACCTATGCATAAAAGACCATGAAGATCAAAATAGTTATAATTTTCATTTTCCCACTTCTTAATGATGATGAATATTAATTAGCGTAGACATGTTTTCTGAAGCTGTTATGTATCCTTTTGTACTCACTAGATAAAATGAAAGAAAACTTTAATTCATCCATCAATAATGAAATCTCGTCTACGACACCGTTAGGTTATTATGTTTAGCAAATATCAAAGGCCTGTTCGTAGATTTTGAAATCCTGATACCGTCACCAACCCGGAACCCGCAAGGTTTAGCCTTGCAAATATCAAACCTTTTGTCTCGCCCATTTCTGCTTTCACTCTTTTAGATAACCATTGATTAATTATTACTATTTTGTTATGAAAACCATTAACCAATGAACCTAGCTTCAATCCAACGTAACAATATGTCATTGTTAATTTTCATTATTTAAAAATAAACTACAATTTGTGAACATTTATGTAGTGTTGCATCTTTGGAGTTTGATTACGTACATATATGCGAACTTAACATGATAAGGAGAGAATATATATATATATATATATATATATATATATATATATATGTGTGTGTGTGGAGACAGTGGGAGTAGGGAAGGGTAGAAGTGTAATTTTAGATGTAAAAGAAATAATAATATCGGGAAGGTGAGCAAGTATCCGATGTCGAGACCAATGATTAGAGAAGATTGGAGATAGAGGATATCGATGTCATTTTACAATAACGAATTATTGAGATCTCTTCTTCTTAATGCATGTGGTCGGCACGGACGAAGAAGCCCTCATTGCACGTGAACATTCTCCTGGTTTCAATGCCCCAACTCAAACCTCACGTGATGCCACCAACAACCTCACCCCACCCCACTTTGAGAATATTTGTTATCTGCAACACACCCGCCATCTATGGGATTATTACACTTTTTATGGATTATTTTCCAATTTGAAGCCAAAAGCGTCTGTTTTCCTCGATTTACATTTACACACTTGACAATCCTGTATTTGGTTGGAAAATAAAGGGTGATTAGTTAAATAGAAGGAAATGAGAATGACAGAGTAATAGAATATAAAGAAATATTATAAGTATTTTCGAGTATTGATATTGTTTGTTTAATATAGGTAATATTATATACATATAACACGTACGTTAGTGGTGATGGCAATAGTCAATAGTGATGGTGGTGGTGGTCGGTGGTGGCAATAGTATGTTATGGTGTTGGTTGATAATGGTGGCAGCAGTTGTTAGGGTTGATCAATGGTTGTTGGTGGCGACGGCGATGTTTTGTTGAGGAAGCGATTAATAACAATTAGTGGCGGTGGGTGGTGGTCAACGACGGCAACGAGAAATGAAGATGGTGGTAGTGGCGATGTGGTAGTTGTTGGTGACGGCATCGGTCTTTGATGGTGATAGTGGCGGCGATGTCGTCGGTGGTCACTGGTGGTCCAAAACACACTTGAATCCATGATAATGTTGGTGGTGGTTTTTGGGCGGTGGTGGTGATGGTGGTGAAGACAATATTGTTGGTGGAGGTGACAATCAATGGCAAGCCAACGATGGTTGATGATGGCGGCGATTGTGACGAGTGGTGGTGGTGGTGGTGGTGGTGGTGATAGAGGTAGAGGTTGCGGTAGAGGTCGTGATTGTCCAATGGGTTACGATTGTGTGGTGGTTGCGGTCGGTGGTGGTGTCGGCGGCGGTTGTCGATGGTGGTAGCAATATTGTTGGTGGTGATCGGTGGAGACACTACATATTGGTGGTGGTGATCTGTGGAGACACTACTTAGGCTAGGAGCATCCATCACAAATGGCTCCATGTGAGGGTTGTTCACACATGTGAAACCATCGCCCCTCTTCGTGAGCATGTGATGGATGCGGGTTTGTGTGATGGGATGAGGAAATGGTGAGGAAATGATGTGGCGGGTAAAAAAACATGTGAAGAATGTAATGGATGCTGATGGTCTTAGGTGTTTTGGTATGGTGATTACTAATTGACCAAATATCACGAGTTCAAGTTCTGTTAAGAACAAATTAAGGTTAGTGGCGGAGTCACCTTATAACAAAGGGGGCCCGTCTCATCGTCTATTTATTTGAGAAATATATGAAAAAATTTATAGGCCCCCTTTTATTCAACAATTTAGCCCTAGTAACTCTATGTCTCACGCCCTAGCTCTGAATCTATAGCCCACTTTATAAACCAGATTATTTAAAAGTCCTTCCTTATTTCTCTAATTTAGTTGGAAGATTGCTTTTGTTTTTATTTATATTTATCCTATGATTTTCTTTTTGTTCCTTACAAGTGATATTCTTATATTAAATTTAAGTTTTGTTATTTGATAAATTTGAGGTAGCATATATATTATATGTATTCCGTATTTTATGAATTGATTTTAAGTTTATGTTACTAAAATTTTGGTAGGTTTATATTTAGATTTATACTTGATATTCATATCAATAAAGCAACTTGAAAGTTGGATTGTTATGTTGAATGTGAGGTTTTATGAAATGTTATGTTGAATGTGAGGATTTATGGCTAGCAGGAGAGGAGAACTATTATAGTGTTGTAGTTTGAAGAGTCATGTAATGTTAGGTATTTGTGGTTTGGTTTTCATGTGGAAAAAAGTCATAAAAAAGATATCTTGATCTTCGCACCTCAGATCAAGAGGAAGGGTAGCTGGTGCGGGAGTTAGGGTGATGGTCATGCCGAAACTTTAGTCTCTTGTATCCTTTTTTGCTGTTAAAAAAAACAAGTTTGATCTGACTCGTTTTGACACAATATATTTCATTCGTTTTTTAAGTCGTCTTTCCATCTTTTATAAATAATACCCCCGTGAGTAATTCCTAAATCCACATCTGCCACTGATTGAGGTAGATTTAAGAGTCGTTTAAAAAAATCATTATCATTATCATTCATTACCCTCTAAAACCTCCAACCAAGCACCACTTAAGAATAGAAATCCTCAAAACTCAAAACCCCATCAAATCCGTTGAATGAGGGATTTTAGAAATGCAATTGGTACATAGAGGATTACAAAATCTCTTTTTGTACTTTAAACCTAAAACTCAATCCAATGTTTCACATATGAGTGTTAATCAGCCAACCTGGTTATTACTTCACCCGAAGATTTAAAAGTTATTAAAAATGGTGAAAGATTTTTCAGTACAACTCCTCTCCAAACATCGATCATCGAATTAATTTACACTACTTAATTGTCCCACACTTTATTTCCAGATTTTGCTGTCTGTTGGCAATTGATGTAGTTTGATTTTTGTTTGGTTAAAAAGATACTTTGACTTCACTATCTTCTCCTATATATTAAGTTAAACAAGATGTCTTTTATCCGCATGTTACGAAGGTGTTTTATTGTGGGGTTCCAACTCAAAACCAATTGGTTATAAGAGGAGTAGCTCAAGATCCTTATAAAGCTTATTACAAAGTCATTCTTCGTCCGATGTGGACATTACTCAACATGCCCCCTCACGTGTAGCGTTCTTTTTTTTCCGCCCTAACACGTGGATACTTATGGGTTACGTAGAGTGAGTGAACGTACCTTTCAATTGGATTGTGGGAAGAAAAGGCTTGCTTAGATCTGAATGGTCGAGTTGGATTTCTCTGCCGTTTCAATTACATCTCCGGTCGTGAAGGTAGATTTGGCTGAGTTGTGTTGTGGTTCACATGGTCTGAAGGCCCAGCGCTTTTGTTAGCTTGCAGCTGCTGGGTTTTGTTTCTATTTTTTGAGTTATATTTAGGGTGTAGATTTTTACACCTTTAGTTTGTTTCTGTTTTTTCTTGATTTAGGTTGGTGAGCTGTTCGCTCTCTTTTATCTTAATGTATGGCTTAGTTGTCATCCTTAAAATCTTGATGTAATCTTGGTTTTGGTTGGTAATGGTATTTATTCTTCAAAAAAAAAAAAAATTTGGTTATGAGAGGACTAGCCCAGGACCCTTATAAGCTCATTACAAAGTCACTCTTCGTCTAATGTGGGACATTACTCAACACGCCCCCTTACGTGTGGCGTTTGTTTTCTTTCTAGCGCATAACACGTGGATATTTATGGGTTATGTGGAGTTCGTGTGGCCTTTGACCAACCACGGGTGAACCTTGCTCTAATACCATGTAAGTTTGTTGGGTTCCAACTCAAAACCAATTAGTTATAAGAGGAGTAGCCCAAGATCCTTATAGAACTCATTACAAAGTCACTTTCGTCCGATGTGAGACATTACACAACAAAAACCTCATCTAATGTATTTCTTTCTTGTTCTCTCTTAAGTTTTAATGTATAATGTTTGATCCAAGTGTATATATATGTTTAACCGAATAATTTTCGTATATATTTTGATCTAAATAATAACGTAATATAGTAGTTACTAAATGAAATGTACTTTTTAGTATTATATCACAGAAAATACAATATTTAGATATATATCATTTTATGATAAAATTTATATAAAAGTATAAATATAAATAAAGAGGTCACAAATATATATAATTATTTTTTTATACCGCACGTTGTATCTTAAAAGTTATAATAAAAAACTGATAACATAAATAATTTTTAGATAGATCTGTGTGTAAAAAATGTTTAAACGAAGAAAAACTCCTATAGAACTATTTTATTATTTATTTAAAGCGCAAAAATAACTTTTCAATTATTATACACGGAAATGCATTTTGAATTTGTATCAGATTTGAATTAACAAAAAAAAAGTTTAATTCTTCCATATTACAATTAATATAAATATAATAATGACGGGTTTAAAAATCAAATAGAAATTACAAGGGAAGAAAAAAAAATTAAAGAAGAATATACATAGCCTGAGAACATAGGACCCCTTCCATTTGCTTGCTGCGTAACTTGCTAATTAAAATATTTAGCATTTAGCAAGAAAGTTACTGTTCACATAACTTGCATATCAATTCTATCCTTAACTTCGTATGCATGTTCCACATAAACCATGAAGCCACTGGGCATGCTGCATAATTGGAACCACCCTTTAATCTCTCGATCAAGCTCATTCCAGAAGAGGAACTTAATAGGGGCACGTGAGTGTTGCGGCGTCTTCAAAAAATTTCGCTTAATTGATATTTTACTTTCACTTATATAACAAAATATTTGTACTTAAAAAAAATTAAAGGACAACCAACTTCAACATAAAATTATTAGAATTTGCCCATCTCGAAAATGAGGGTGTCTTGTAAAATGTTTTACAAAAACTGTCATAAAAATGGTATCAGAATTATTACAAAAAGATATTATTGTTGCAGTGTTGCTATAAAAAATTACAATTTAATCAACTCCTACAAAAAAAAGACAGGATCGTTATTTACTTATTTGATGACAAAAAGTTTTTAGGTTAAAATTTACTCTTATATACGCGTAAATAACAGGTTTAGGGAATATTAATCGAGTACTTTCGGATATCAGGTTATTCTTGTCAGGCTATTTTTGTCTTTATTTAAAATATTTAACCTATATATAATCAAACCGGAATACCTTTAAGGTTTTGGCTTTGAGTCGGGTATATAAAAAATAAATCACATTAAGCTAACATAGTATTTTTATTTTTTGTATACATAAACTATGTTAATCGACGTACTATTAATGTACACTTTCCATTATAGTTTGTCGATGTAATGTAACAAAATAGAGATTAGAGAGTGATAAAGGTCTAGAAATGCAAACACGACTATACAAGATAAATTAATTGGGGATGAAGTGTAATATGCTATTTATAAAGGTTTGAAAAAAGTGGAATCAGTAATGAACTACAATTCGTATAGGGTTATTGGTTTGGTGAAGCTAGGATGCAAAATTGATATAAACTACAAGATTTATCGCAGATGCAATAACTCATTAGGTGTTTGTTAATTTTTAAGTCTTAAGGTTTGGCTATTGGCTTTAATTGTAAAAACAAATAGGGACCTTGTATAGATTGAGCTACATGTAGTAAACTAACAAAAGACTCGTCACCTGTACATTGCAATCCAAGAAAATAATAATAATAATAATAATAATAATAATAATAATAATAATAACAACATGGGCAGGCTTACTAGTATGTTTTTGCTTTAAAGATTTGATGTTCTCAATAAAAACAATATATAAAACTAGTATTGTATCCGCGTAATGTGGTGTTGGTGAAATAACTCTATTTTAGCCCTGACTTCAGACACTAATATTAATATAAATAACTATTGAGTTACACTAAATTGTTTTTAATATAAATAATAAAATATAATAATAATAGTAGGTTTTGATAATAAGAGATGAATATAAAATATATGTTTATTTACTACTACTAATAATAACAACAACAACAACAACAACAACAACAATAATAATAATCTCGGCTACTGTAAAATTATATTGTTACTTTAATTGAAATAAAAAATAATTTAAAAGGCTTCAAAATTTTAGCTTTGACTTCACTCACTAATATTAATATAAATAAATAATAAATTTGAACTAAATTATTTTCAGTATAAATAATAAAAATATAATGATAATAATAATAATAATAGGTTTTGATAATAATAAATGAAATATAAAATATATGTCTATTTAATAATAATAATAATAATATCAATAATAATAATAATAATAATAATACTTTTTATAATAATAATAATAGTAATAATAATAATATAATATTATAATAATAGTTATTATAATTATATAATAATAATAATAATAATAATAATAATAATAACAATAGTAATTAATAATATAATATTAATAATTAAAATATCATTTTATACAAAATGACAAAATACATAAAAAACAAAAATCTTTCCCGCATATTGTATATATTATATAATATGGGTGAAGATCAAGGGAGAACCCTTTTAAGATGCACGATAGGGAGAACACGTGTAAACTTTTAATTTATTATTTCTTCTTTACGTTCATGTTTACCCATAGCTACCCAAAAGTCAACTTTACATCATAAATCTTAAAATCAAAATTATTTCTATAATTATTAACAATTTAAAATTTTGTATGCATTAATGCATCAAATAACACTTTTGTATGCATTGATCCATCAGGATTATATTCAAACATATTATCAAAAAAAAGTGACATATTTTAAATCCTATGATCAATGAGATCAAATGTCTAAATAAATTGTGACAATTTTTGAACCATCTAATCAATGAAATTAAAGTTTCAAAAGTGTTCTCTCTGTTCTCTATTTAAGAATGTTCTCTTTTGATCCTAACACTATATAATATACTAGTTTATTGACCCGTGCACGCACGAGTATTTCGGAAATGTATTTTAAATATTAAAATTTTAAAAAAAAATAATGCAATAAATAAAATATCACCGAAAACTTTTAATCTTTTTTTACTTCCAACACGTGTAACGGCAACATATAATTGACCATGTATAAACACAGGTTTCCTGAGGAATAAACCGACTTCTGAAAGCGACTGTACTTGACTTTTGTTAAACATCATAGCAAAACACAACATTAGTGGAAATTATCTTCTTTGAAATTTAACCGAAAGTTTTGTATCTGATGAAATTATTTTCATTTAGGAATACTAACTACTATTAATGGATAACAAAAAATTAAGAATATACTAATTTTTGAAAAAGTGTCATTTGACAATAAAATTTACACCAAAACGTAGATAAAAATGAGATGGTCGTAAATATATAATTATTTTTTATGTAAACAAATTATATCACAAGCTATTAAACATAATTTATAAACAGTCCATAATTAAATACATTAATTTACAATTTTTATATAACTCTCTCATATTTTCTTAAAACTCTCTCACATGTTTTATAAATCCCCCCTCACAATTTTCATCAAACCCCCTACAATTGATTTAAAATTGAATGGATCAATTTTGCAATTGATTTAAAATTTCAAATCTTGCCAAAGTTGTTTTTGATAATGGATTAATTTTGCAATTGAGGGTTTCTATTGGTTAATTAAGTTTGATTTAATGATTATTTTTAGAAAATTTACATCTTTTTTATATATAAATATAGATAGATTATATAATATATAATGGTATTTTTGGTTACAAGTATACAAGGGTTGAAGTGTTTAAACTTCAAAATGAAAGGGGTAAATGAAAAATAAACAACTTAATGAAAGGCGCGTGGGAGATTGAAATCGAACAAAGAAGAGAAGCAAATAAATAAATAAAATAAAATAAGAGAGAGAGAGAGAGAAGAGTATCCAATGATTGTACAGAAGGGCGTGTCTAAAATAAAGAGACATTGTGACGCGCACGGGTGCTAACTAGGCCCACGTGCATCCCACGTGGCCACTTCTCCTGCACGTGACACCTCATCTCTCGTTCCCACGTGACAACCCTTTTTCTTTATATTCAAAATTAAGAATTTCTCCTAAACAAAATAATTAAACACTAATTAATTTATATAATCTGAATAAGTTAAAGCATCGGTATAAAACTGAATATGGTATGTTGTTTGATAAGGATCTTTAATAAACAATCTCAATGATTTAAATTTAATTGTGATAAGATATATATATATATATATATATATATATATATATATATATATATATATATATATATATATATATATATATATATATAGTATAGGAAGAAGTTTATTTAAGAACTATTTTTAGTGTGAAAATCGCGAGAACTAATTTGAGCCGTCCAATTCTCTCCCATTCAACGTTATTGTCCACCCATGAATTTTTTACATGCATTCTGTCACACCCTATCCCTCCACGCTCTCTATCCATGAACTTCCCATATTCATGAAATGACTTAGATTGGGATTTATGGTTCTCGCACTAACAACGATTCTCGAATAAATCATCCCCATATAGTATATATGTAATTAACATAGACACAGACTGTGAATTTGAATGTACGTAATATTTTAGTATTGATTTAGCTCAAAATTTAATAGAGAAGTATTTAACGCTAATTTAATTGACTAAAAGACAAAATGTGTTTCAATTTTGATCATTTAAAGTTAAAAACAAATTTTAATTCTAACTAAATAAATGATTAAAATTTAATTTTAACTATATAAGTTAGAATTACAAATTAAATTGATCCAGATTAATCATTTATTATAATCAAAAGATAAGCATCGCCAGCTGAATCAAAACTAAGAACTCTCAAATAACTGGATATGAATGATTTAAAGCCCCTTTTTTTATTGAACACAAGAGGTAAGTTGGGGAATATATTAAAATAGTTAGATTGGTGTTGTAATCTTTAGTAAAAGTGTTTGCTTGACTTTCCTTTATGTTATAACTTTTTATCATTTTATTAATTTTGGTTTTTGATAAATTATTTGTTTTTGTTGCTGTTAAAATTATTTGTTTATTTGTTTAAATAAAGACTTTAAGATGAGGTAATTTTATTGGTTTTATGCACATAAAGCAACCTGAATATTACATGCCTAATTAATTATCGGTTTTTTAAAATTATATCAACCAATTCAACTTAAAACAAACAGAGGAATTCTGGACGTCATATCAAAGGGAAAGAACAAAGGAATGAAAGATAAAACTGAGACCATAATGTATATTATAAATAATTAATTATTTTTAGCCATGCCTCACGGACTAGTGTTATGTATAAAAGGTTAATTAATTTTAACTCAAAATTAATCGAATTACTTATAAAAACTATCTCTACCTCTTCTTTTGTGTCGTTGGCTGAGAATGTCCAAAGAGGTTTCAGGTTTCGTGTTTTTTGACTTATAAAAACTATCCCTACCTCTTCTTTTCTAGCTGTTGCCAGTGTAGAAGATTTTGTGCGTACAAAGTACTCTATTTTCTACATTTGATCTTCTATAAAATACCTTAAAAGGGTGTTTGGTTAGAGGGATTCTATAAGATTTTGTGAGAATCCAATTCCTAGCGAATACCATGTTTGGTTCATATTGAAATTGGAATTGGATGGAATAAAAATCCTTCGTAGGAGGGAAAGTAAATTCCTTCAACATTAGGTGGATAAATTCCATGGATATGGGAATGTGGCTTATTACCATTAAACCCTCAAGCCTATATTTGAACTTTCTCAAACCATAGACAACAAACACCCGCAAATCAGTCGCCGTCTTCGTTCCTCTCTCTTTCTTCGAGTCGCCGTTGATCGCGGTGCGTCACCGTTGTTTCCCGTCGACAGTCGTGACGCCGTCATTTCCCTTTGAGAGTCGCGTCGCGGCCCTTTCCTGTCGAAAGTCGCGGCTGATTTTTTTGAACAACCAAAATTCTCATTCATTCATCAATGTTAGGAGATACACACAGAAACCCATAATTACAAATCCGCAATACTCATACTACAAACACTAGAATATAGGGCATGACACTACCCTCGCATTACACACTCAACGCAAAAACCATACACTGACGCCATCTAATAAAAAACATCGGAAACCACGAACGAAACTCCCTGCACAAAATGCCCGGCCCAAAAAATATGATGCATAACAATGCCACAACACATCAAAGCCCGACCCAAAACATAAACTGATATCGCGGTTTTTATATATATTTTTAATGCGATATTTAATTGTTTTTAGTGAAAAATATGAAAAATACATTTAATATATGTTTAATATCTTTATTAATTATTTTTCAGATTCAAAATCGGATATACGGTGATAAACATGAAGAAAAAGGATAAAAATCGAAGATAAGTATGAAAATCCCGAAAATCTGCCGAACTGCGCGTTAGCTGCGCTAACCCGTCGCCCGTCGCCCGTCGCCCGTCGCGGCGCGACGCCTGGGTTCGCGGTGCGAAGTCGCCTTGCCAGCTTCTATAAATTCGAATTTTTGCTGCATTCGGGAGAGAAGCTTTCATTCCGACTTTTCACCATCTTCAACCTCTAGAAACTCCATAAAAACACCATGTAGCATATGGGAGCATAGCTTGGAGCATTGGGGCTTGGATTGAAGATATAATTGAAGATCAAGTCCCGGAACATTCGGCTTTTACGGTTTTATTCATTCTAGTTCTTCATGTTTCTTTGTTTGAATAATTTCCAGAGCTTTGACATGTTTGTTCTAGACTAGACTTCTGATTTTCCTCTCTAGATGAGATGAACTTTAATTATGGTTGATTTAATTCATGGTTTTGATGCTTAATTCATGTTTGTTCTTAGTTTAGCCTAATCTATGTTTATCCATGCTTATGAATCTGTTTTGATTGCTTAGAATCTGATTTTTATGTTTTGAGAGGCCACTTGAATCATAAAGTTTGAATCTTGATTGTCTAGGACCAATAGATGATTAAGGAATAGTGATTGACCAAATCCTATGTTTTGAGCAATTAAAGTTAGAGTCTTTTGCATGTGATGTACATATAATGACCATTTATATGTTAGTTTGATGTTTTGTTGATCATACAAGCATTAAGATTAGGGCTTAACTTGTTAATCGAATTAATTGGCTAATTATATTTCTTAATCGCGCTTTTGACCATAAAGGTTATTAAGTAGTATAATTAGACGGTTATAACCGGACCAAGGTTTTAACTATTATAGAAATCGATGCATGAATGTTTAAGTATCTTTAGTTCTTTTTACCATGAATCTAATTGCCATGAGAAAAGTGTAATCGAATCTAGAGAGGGAAAACTAGCTTTATATTATCTGATTTCCATGTTCCTTGCTCATTCGCTCTCTATGTTTCACTGGTTGTTTTAGGAGCTTTCCAGGGTTGTTAGTGGTGTTAGATTGGTTGATTGCCCATTTATCCTAAATTTCTCCCCTTTATTTTATCGTTAGTTTAATATTTCAATTAATATAATTTTATCAAATCATACTCGTTCCCCTTGAGTTCGACACCCGTACTTATTTTCTATACTACTATACGATTAGGTCCTCTTGCCTATTTGTGTTGTAGTCGTACTAAATAATAACGGATTTTATAAATAAAAAACTGGTTTACGCACATCATAAACCAAATCATCGATACACCATCCCCCGGGGAATGTACTCCAGACATCATCAAAACCTCATGAGATCGGCACCACTGCACAAACCGCACCATCGAAGCCCATAAACGATTGTATTATGCTATAGTCGCCAGAAAAGTCAGAGATGCATATTCTCACTCACACAATGTAGGGTATATGCATCCAACTGACCGAAAGAACTCTGAAGCTCAAAAGGTTATTCTAGCTAAAACTCACAATGAAAAACAGGTAACCTTTCCCCGACTCAACACTCAAAACAGCAATGCTCCCCACAAAACTAAACAACTGAAACATCATGGCACGCGTAGAATTTTATTTTATTTTTCTTCCTTTTCTTAATAAAACGTGTTTAATTTACTCATGCTTATTACGGAACACCTTCTTTATATTTATCAGCCAATTTAACAAATTTGGTATCGTCGTGAATAAAATAAACAAAGAAATTAGCATCGTGACAAAAGCATGCCTCCGATTTTGTATAAGTATTTATTTGTGGTTAATTAAGTAAAATTACTTGTGAAATAAATATCTAATATTTTACACACACGTACACGATATCTAATATTTTCTCTTTTGAAAAATTAAGACTATTTAATTTTAAGTATTATGTATATAACTTATCTAAAAATACAAACACTTGTCACAATAGCCCGATCAGTCATCTTCTTAATTACTTCTTTAGATTAAATAACATTTGTTGTTTTAATACCTCAATAAACATGACAACTTCATAGTTATACAAATAAATGAGTCTAAAGGAGTGAGCCTGAGCTTCAAAAATATTAAATGGGCCGAGCTCAAGCTCAACATCAAAAGCTTTAAACGAGCCGAGCTCAAGCTCAAGCTCAAGCTCGAGCTTTAAAACGCCTAAACAAGTCCGGCTCGACATGATGCTGCTCGTGCAGATTCTTAATCTACTCTTTTGAAACACACCCATTGATGAACATATTATCTAATACCGATATAACTTTTAAGACCAAACCATCTTTTTTTTAATTAACAGAGACTTTCTTTTTCTTCTTATTTATTGTTTTTTAAAATATCAACAAAAAGTTGATAAGAAACGAAACAAATAAAAGGAGAAAAGGAGAATAAAAACAGCATATTGCTAAACATAAGCTTTTAGTTGAAATCACATGCGCAAAGTTCATACCTATTTAAATCTTGAAAATGGATATTTTATGATTTTATCATATAGAAACTATTAGGTTTGGATAGTAGACATTGTTAAGTTAACAATAAATTTTGTTAAATCAACAACATTAAATTTATCAATGTCGCTGCTCTGGATTAATAACCGGTAGAAAAAGTTAAATATCGACTGAAAGATGTGGATTTCAAATAATACAATTGATTGTATAGTTTCATACGAATATCCTTGACGTTAGACATATAATATTATTATTATTTACTAATAAGAGAAGATAAAACAAATGTTAGAATAAATGGAGAGGTTTATAGAATATAATTAATAGATTTTACATTTATTTTTTAACGAGTAGTATAATAAAATGTTAAGAAAAGAACTATTAAATATTCAAAGAAAGATTTTGTATCCTCCCATTAATTTGTCATACTCACTAAATCGAGATAAAAGTTAAAAATTAAAGATGATATTAGGAAAATAATTAGTAATTCCTACCGTTGAAGTGTAAGATTAGAAATTAGGAAAAAATATATAGTCTTACATATTTTTAAATTAAACTTGATATGATACTATCACTATGCATCGTATGGTTTGGTGACAAAAAGGGTCACACGTGCAGTACAAGGGAGGGAGGGGGGACATGGGTTTGGAAATAAAGAAACATGATGATCGTGATGATGATGATGATGAGATGGAGCGCGTGAAATGCAGTAGCGCGTGTAATACACGTTCCTTCACGAGGAAAAGCATACTCTTCTCTTCACACTCTTTTGGTCTTCGGTCAACGGCTCAAAAGCCGCTTTTCTCCACGAGGAGATATGCTCCGACTTGTTGCTGGGAAGAACTCAAGAAAGCCATGTTTCTCTATACAAGAATAATAAAATTAATAAATTATAAAACCACTTTTAGTTTTTCTTAATAAAATATATTTTATATAAACAAATCAAAATACGGTGATGGACAATTGACAAAGGCGGACCTAGGTATAGTTTGGTGATGGAATGAGCTATTAGTTAATTTTGTTGATGGGGTAAAAATTTTCAATGTTTCCTGATGTTATTTGTTAAATTTTGAGGTGTCAACCCTAATAAAAAATAAATTTTTATAAAAATGATAAAAGATATAGTTTAAACTTCAATTTACACTTTTAAAATAGTTACTTTACCTTAAAATAACAATATTATTGGCAAGGTTTTATACAAATTGTGCATCTATGATGTCAATAATTAATAAAAATAATTAATTTTATTTTTATCATTATATGATGTCAATAATTAATAAAAATCTTGGATCTTCTCCTGGTGATGGAGATCTAGATTCCTATAAGTTCTAAAAATAATCTACATGCCCATCAACATGAAGAAACCATAATACTTGCTAATCCAAATTAAAGTATTTGGAATACGCTATTTCGATTTAGAAAAAACAATCTTAGATCATGAGAATGACCGTCTATACACTGAGATTCACCGAAACAACTATCTAAACATCATGATTGGATCAATGTACCGTGTAACAGGACAGATCCAAAGTTTTTTATTATCAAAGATAGCATAAAATTCATGATTTCACTTTGCTTTAAGTTACTCATTCACATAGGATTAATAAAATGAACATGTTGAGTCATGTGAGGTAACGTTCAAAACCAATCTAGTAAATCAAATTAACTAATTGCTTTTAACCAATAACCAATTTAATAAATAATTTACACTTTTTTGGGGCTTGGGTTATCAACAAGGATCAACGAATAATCAATCAACTAAATTATCAATAATGTTTAGAAACTAATCTTCTGCGTTACAAAGACCAACACTTGGCCATTTGTGAAATATGCATGTAAAAAATAAAATTGTAGTTGAAGCTTGGAGCCTTGGACTATTCACTATTTCGCAACAAGTAGACTTAAACAACAAATAATAGTAACTGGGCTTAATTGCTTATAGTATTCATTTATTAAACAACAAACTAAATCAATTTAAAAATTTTAAATCGGACAAACAACTAAACTTGGGCATGTTAATCATTATTTGGGGTTGCACTTGATATTAGAGTGTTTTATAAAATTTAGTCGGGAGTAACATAATAAAATGATAAAAGTTCGACAAAATTCAACATTACAGATAAGAAGTCGAAGCGTTATCCAGACTACCAAGTAACCCACCAAAGCTTGAACTTAAAGGGCTTACGTCTATGTGCAATCAACCGAGTAGGGACCAATCAACCGACCGAAGCCATGATATCAATCAAAAGAGTGGTTGCATCTACCTAGTGAAGCTAAAAACATTCATCACACAACATTCAAAATCTAGTAATGCATCCAAAGACATTCTTTTTTCCGTAACAAATGAAGGCATTCTCTTTTGATATCTAATTAAATATAACTATATCAAATAGTTTTAAGTTATGAGATGTCAAATTGTAGATTCTTTTAGATTGATGCACATTGCAATTATATTGCATCAAAGACAATACATGATGTAAATTATTAAGTAAATTTCAGTTTTTAGTATGTGTTGCATCTAACAAATATAAGATACGTACTATGTTGCATCTACTTATTTTTTATTTATTCTTAAGTTTCTACTATTTATTCCATTTCTTCCTCTTCTTCATCTTGTACTTTTGACATACAATTATAAAATCTACTTTTTTTCTTGCATCTTTTTTTCCTTTTCTCTAAATCTACGTTGATAATTATATGCATCCACGTATATATTTTCAAAAACATTATACCGGTATCATGTGTTGTTTGCTTTTTCAATAATAAAATGTTTGATTTATGTTTTCATGTCTCTAGGAGAATAGGTGAACTAGACTATTTGTCTTTTTAACTTAAGAAACTATTTGAATGAGTATCCTGTTGTAATATACGTTTTTAATACACTCCCGAGTAAAAAAGCAGGAATGGAGGACTGGGGCATACCCAGTGGTATATTTGGACGAGCAGCGCGACGGTAGGAGGAGACAAGGTTAACCCCTAATTTGATTTTCTTGGTTCCGGATCTTACAGAGGCCACACGGGCTCCCTGCATAGGGTGCCCTTTGTAGCCTAGAACCATTCATTCTTGTGTAAGGATTCTTCCTCCATGCTTCAGACTGTGTTCAGGTTGTTGGCATGTTTCCTACTGGGTGGTGGGCTGGGTCGTAGTCATAAGGGTGGCGATGGTAGGTCTAGAGGCTGTGGCTATCTTCTTTGACTGGTGTTTGAGGGTGGCACTGTGATATTGCACACACTTCACATAACAATCCTACGTTTCATAGCCATGGTCATAGGCTAGTTTTGGGGAGTATCTGAACCTTATTTGAAACTACGGAGTAATAAGGGGGGCACTCCAATCCCTGCTTGATTTGCTAGGCCATCTTTGTTTTTAGCTGATGTGAATCCTTCTTTCAAGACTTAGAGCTTGTGGGTCTTCATTCTTGCGTTGTGTATCTTGGGACGTATATCTAACACATATACGTATATTTGTGTTGTTTTCAGAACGGGTTGGGTTGGTGATTTGGGGTTTTCGGTAGTGCACCTGGTGTTGAGGGGTGGTCCTCGTAGGTTCTACTTAGGGCAGGCATAAGGGGGGGTGGTTGGGAACATTTGGTGTTGCTGGAGGTAAGGAGGTAGGGTGGTTCTGTCTGGTGTTCCCCTATCCTGTTTTTTAAAACCGTTTGAGCCCCAGAGTTCCCTCTTTTATCTTTGGTTGTGGTTTGCTTGAGATTGAAGATTATTTAGTGAGAGGTGGGAAGGTTAATAACATAGGTAACACACTTTTATCATTGTTGTCCCTCTTGAGCCACTAAGTCTTTTGGGTCACTGATGTTTAATCCTTATCATGAGTGTTTAATTAAACATCTGTGACTGCCTACGCGACCGTTCAGGCGGTATGGTGCTGTTTCCGGGCCTTTTAGGCTAAACTTGGGCCGCTGTTGAGGCTATTTTAGCACGACAGGGTGCTGGGTGGCGGCCATAGATGCTCTGGCTTGTTGCTGAATAGAAACGCATTGCTACTTTGCTGAAGTTCCTTCCAGACCCGGCTTTTTTGGGATGGTGATGTGCTGTTTGATATGGTGTCTAGCTTCTTGGTGACGTCTTCTTACAGCGAGGCGGTTCGTTGATGTTGTTCTCGATGATTCCGGCTACTGATACGTTGATGGTCTGGAGAGTTTCGCGATGGTTTTGATGTTGTTGGTTGCCGGATTGTTGTGTACCGTGGTAGTGTGTGACAAATTGTCATACATTGCGAGGTTTCTTAGTTCTCAGAGGTGTGTTGTATACATAGTACCATCGATTAGTGCACTTATTTGGTTGTGGTTTATGTGTGTTTCTGTATGGACAATTCATCCGTTTTATGAAGTTAATATAATGCTTGCAGTTTAAAAAAAAACACTCCCGAGTAAAATTCATACATTGATTACGAAGAACAAATAACATGGCTACTACATCGAGAACATACCACAAAAAACTAAAATCTAGAACCAAATCATAAAATAAGAATAACAAAGGTCGATCTTAATAAACAAAAAACCCAAATCGGGAAACACTATGTGAACCAACAACGACCAAGGTCGACTTTAAGCAACCAAAAAAAGTCTAGAACCACTACGAGAAATATCAATAACCAAATCAGTTTTAGGCAACAAAAAACCAAAATTAATAATGTACTTCGAGAGCGACCATACACTAAAGATCAAGAGGGACAAAGATCTAGTGGTAAGATTAGTGATTGTTTGTGTTATGTTGTTCAAAAAATAACTATAAATGTCAAAACAAAGTTGATCACAAAATATATCAAGTTAGGTTTGTAGGGGTGCAATTCATTCAACCGTACCCTGTGTACCTTACTCTCACAGATTATAATTGTTAGAAACATTAAAAACCAACATCATACACCTATATTATATCAAGAGGTTAACTCTTTCTATTTTATAGAGGTGGTGAGATGTCTTAATAGTTATCTGCACGTATGAGACACTAACTAGATCATGAAAAATGTTTAAATAAAAAAAATTAATAAATTTCATATTTATTCTTTTATGGTTGGGATACAGGACAAGGAGAATGAAATATAACTTTTCTTAGGAAAACTTATATATCATCTACTCATATTTTATATTTCTACCAATTAAATATATATTGACATATATCATCCACTAATCATTTTTATATTACATTTCTTGATTTTAACATATGTTTTAATCTATTTTTTTAACGGCAATCAAAATAGAATTTAATACAACAAGTTTAGACATGACCATAACACTCGTTAAGAGAACCTAATTTTATTAGAAATCTAGCAAGGTGCTAGCATAAGATTACAAGCACAAAACATATTACCCAAAAGGGTTACAACACCATAATCTAATAAGTATGAAGACATGTGAGAAGATTTTAGCAGGATGATATTTTCTTAAATAAAGTAAAACAGTTATGATAATTAACGTGATGCTTTTATTTTTATCTCAAATAATAATTACTAATTTGTCCGATATAAATATGAATAAAAAATATTATTAGTTGCTGCTATATATATATATATATATATATATAATTAATAAATATTAAAATTATATTTTATTAAAAGATTTATCAAATTGCAATAACTAATTTAGGTGATATAAAAGCACGTATCATTTTCTTGTGAGAGTTGATCTTGTCAATTTATTTTTAACCACACATAACAAGATACAAGTAGTTAATGTATATGATAAAAATTAACAATTCATGAATTTGTTATGTATAATCACTTTTGTAGTGCAAAGATAAACCCTTTTTTCCTATTATATATATCCTTTTTGTTATAAAAAACACAAAAGTGAAACTTCCAATCTTTTTACATATATGATAAAAGTACTTAAATATACATCACGTTACAAGACATACTTTCGTTGTTTTAAACAAAAAGCGCAAGATTCATATTTTCCTTCCTTAGAATATTTACTGTTTGTGAAAGTTGTAAGTTAACGAGTTAACTAAACCCGCGCTTTGCGGCGGAAAAGAATATAACATGTTTATATTAAAATATAAATAAAAAGTAAATGTTTATATTTATTTTTAAGTGTGAAGGGAAGGGGAAAAAAAAGGAAAGATGGATTGCAAGAGTGACGTAACTTGTTTGATTTGAGTATAAATGTTTAAACAATGAAATATAAATAACACAAATCAAGAATCTAGACGTGAACAGTAACTAAACGACACCTTTATGCTCAAAACGACATCCAATTTGTGACAAATGTATATAAGTAGCAATAACAATAGCAATAGCAATTTACTTTTCTATATCTTCGTAGTCTTATAATTAATATATAATAATAACAATTGGCAACACCTTAAGGTGCACCAAAACACTATTCATAATAGAGTTTTGCTAACATATATTTTTTAATTCTCTATATATTTTTGTAGTTCTATTTAGATTTACATAATTGTAACCAAGTAATTTTCATAATATTGTAATATAATAGGTATTGAATGAAATATATTAGATATAAATAAATATCAAAATGTTATATCAAAATATAGATAAAAATAATACAGCGACAAACATATATATATATATATATATATATATATATATATATATATATGGTAGGGTTCATTCGAGAACCGTTGTTAGCGCGAGAACCACGAGAACCAATCTCACCCGTTCCTTAGATATGGGAAGATGATTGATGGAGAGCGTGGAGGGATAGAGTGTGACAGGTTGCATATGAGGAATTCATAGGTGGACAATGACATTGAAATAGGGGAAATTAAACGGCTCAGATTGGTTCTCGCGCTAACAACGATTCTCGCATTAACTTTTCTCTCTCTCTCTCTCTCTCTCTATATATATATATATATATATATATATATATATATATATATATATATATATATATATATATATATATATATGGGAAGGTTCATGCGAGAACCGTTGTTAGCGCGAGAACTGCGAGAAACAATCTTAGTCGTTCCTTAAATATGAGAAGTTTCATGGATGGAGAGCGTGGAGGGATAGAGTGTGACAAAGTGCATGTGAGGAATTCATGGGTGGGCAATGACATTGAAGGAGGGGGAATTGGACGGCTCAGATTGGTTCTCGCACTAAGAATGGTTCTCACATGAACTTTTTCATATATATATATATAGGGGAGGGTTCCATTGAGAACCGATTTTAGTGCGAGAACTAATCTTAGCCGTTGATTTGATAAGTGGAATTCATGGATGGAGAGCGTGAGGGGATCAAGTGTGGGAGAGTGTATGTGAGGAATTCATGGGTGAACAATAACATTGAAAGAGGGGGAATTGAACGGCTCAAATTGGTTCTCGCGGTTCTCGCACTAAAAATGGTTATATATCATTACTCTTTTTACTAGTTTAATACAAAGAACATTCATCACACTTTTTATGCTCGTCTATAATGTCTACACATATTGAAAGTTGTAAGATGTTTATCATATCAATATTATTTTTAAAGAAATAGACTATAAAAAACCGTATAGAATCACTAGGATCAAACCTAGTCATTTAACATGCGTGAGAAATTATAATTATTTCCTAAACTCTGATTCATACGTGCAATATGTGTTATACGTTGCGATATGGTTGACGTGACTGGAAGGGGTCACAAACGTGGGTGGGGTAGTATACTGCTTCGTGCGGTAGTAGACTACCTACAACAACTAACCTCAAGGGCTTTGTTAAGATGATGCAATATTGTATCCATGATGTTATATGATGATTGCATGTGCTTATGCATGTGTATATATGATTTGAAGTTTAACATTCCTACTAAGCTCTTAGAGCTTACAGAAACCACGGTTATGTTTTTGGAAGTCGTGATCGATCCAAGGGCAAGGCCCCGGTTTAACCAGTGATATGTTAAAAATACTTTGTACCAACGCCTCTTTTGATATAACTTGAAATACCAATTGTACATTTATGTAATTAATCTTTTGGGTGACTCTTCTGAAACCTGCTATGCTCCGCTGTCTTTGTAAATGTTATTTCCACTATAAATTGGTGTTTTATATAAATATAATTATAATAAAAATTGGGACGTTACATTGTGTATGTGTATGTGTTTGTTTGTTAGAAAAACTATCTTGAACAACATACTAGTATACCACTTGTTCAACTGTGTTGTTAGTACTTTACCTTTTACATACCATGGTATGCTTGTTTGAGCTTCTATGTTTACATCATTTTATGGTGGTGGATGATGGTATTTCTGGTGGTGTGTGGCGGTTATCTAGTGATGATAGTTCAACTATCTTTACTACTACATAAACTGTGACACATAAATTGCGAAGTGTGAGTATTTTGTAGGTTAAAACAATGAGAAAGTAAAAAGAACTGTAAATAGTGTGATGTTGATGTGATATGTATTATTAAAAAGTTTAAAACATGTATACCCATATAGTAAATGTTATAAATTAGAAACAATAAAATTTTTGAAGTTCGGGACAAAAAATATAATTAGACCATCTGTATGGGGTCACACGAAGCAATCAGTTTGGCCTTCGAGTTGGTTGGGTTTGCTTCAAACACCTGTACTCATATTTTGTGTTGACACTCTTTTTCTTTCATTCAGGTTGATGAACTAGTGTTAGCTTTCTTTCTTAATATATATACTATATAAAATAAAAGGTATGAGAAAATTTTGGTTAAATCTATGCTAACTGCCAAGTTAAAAATGATAACAGAAAAAAAATAATGTAATGATGATTTGATATTTGAGTTGAGTAACTTAAATTGCATACATATAGATGGTTTTAGTGATAAACCACTTTTAACCAAATTTATAATTTAAGCAATAAAAAACAATTTAAATTATACAAGATACGGTATATCCTTTATTTTTTCACTCACAAATCAACATAAATATTTAAATCATTTTAAGAGTATGAGAAAAAAAGTGTTAATAAATTATAATATCGTTTTATAGTAAATAGAAATATAAATGAGAAAGAAATAATAAGAATAAATATATTAATTATCATAATATATTACACCATCCTATTTTTTATTAGTTTTTTTTTATGAAGAAAGGGGACAGTGACTACACTAGCTAAATGGAAAGTCTTAACCATAGTTTTAGTCAACCTAACTCAACCACAGTTAAAGATATTACTAACTTTTCAGATCCAAGATTCTCTATTCCAGAACATCTTACAACTAAAATTGCACAAAGTTCAACTCCCTAAAGAATACATCTCCTAAACTCAAGAATTACTGTCATGTATAAAGCATTCACCACCTTTTAGTTTTACCAATTCATATCCTTCTTTGTCGATTTTCTCTCTCTACAAACTCTCTCTCTTCCATGCAAAAGCTGAAACAAAAGCCAAAGCTCAATCCCATCATCATCATTGTGCCAATAGAGCCATCCCTGACACATTTCATGATTGCACATATCACCACCTCTTTCTCTTTCATCCTATAGATATATATCATTTGTATGTATATAATATGTGTAGACATATAGGTGGTGCTGGTGTGGTGTCTGTGAAGTGCACAGTGAATTAAGGTCTGAAACAGCAAAGGGAAATAAAAAGGCAGCGAAAAAACCAAAACCCATTTAGAATCACTCTCCTTTGTCCCTCTGCCATATCGCATCACCCATTTCTAGAGAGAGAGATAGAAAGCTTTTAGAGAGAGAAACCACAGAAAAATGGGCGAAAAGGATGATGCTTTAGGCTTGAGTTTGAGTTTGAAGTGCCCGGAGAGTTATCCGCCACTACCGCCTCCACAGTCGGCACCGCCGGTGGCAGCTTGTTCTAACGCTGCAACACGTTTTCCGTTGAATCTGCTGCCGTCTCCGCCGTCGTTTCTTCATCGTCATCATGTCTCCAATCATCAGAAGCTATCGTTCATGATCAATCATGCTGCACCTGGTAAGTACAAGGGTTATTGCATGTTGTACAACTAATTGCATTATGCATGTGATAACAGAGCAGCTTCTTCGTTGTAACCGCTTGAATTTCGTTGTGTAAGCACAAATTTCAATACATGTAATACAACACGTCGATGCACGTAATGGATGTCGATACACACACATGCCGAGATAAGGCGTGTACACACACGAAAACACGCACGCATACAACTACTGATTCATCCAAGATTCTTAGAGTAAAAGTCCAAAAATTTGACGAGTTTGTTTTTGCTGTTTGATCGCAACTGTAGATCTGAATGCGGAGACGAGATCTTACGCGCGCGGAATAGATGTGAACCGGCCACCGTCGACGTCGGCGGCCCTGGTGGCGTTGACGGCGGAACGTGACGATGAAGCATTGGTCTCGTCGCCGAATAGCACTGTGTCAAGCGTGAGCGGGAAGAGAGTCGAGCGAGAGGAGAACGAGGCAGAGCGAGAATCAAGCTCGCACGGGATCAGCGGCGAGGAGGATGATGAAGGCGGAGACGCGGCGGCGGCGAGGAAGAAGCTACGGTTATCAAAGGATCAGGCGGCGGTGCTGGAAGAAACATTCAAGGAGCACAATACTCTGAATCCGGTGAGTGGCACATTTCGTAAATTAAACCAAAATCAAGGGCATCCTTGATCTTCTTGTAGACTGTGTTCATGAGCTGTTTTATTTTTATTTTTATGTGTATATATATATGTTTATGTTTTTAGTTTTTATGGTCTTTGTTTTTCCGTTTAATAGAAGCAAAAACTCGCGCTAGCGAAACAGCTGGATCTGAGGCCAAGGCAGGTTGAAGTTTGGTTTCAAAACCGAAGGGCAAGGTGAGAAATTCTATCCGTCTTTGAGGGTATTTTCGGAAACACACATTTATGGTACAAGCTCACAATGCATGGGTTGTCTTTACATTTGGTACCATCATTAATTCATATGGTACCACTAATCTTACTTTTCCCATTAATACTGTAGTGTTGGAGAATGGGGGCTAGTACAACCCATGCATTAAGAGTTGTACCTTAAGTAAGCCTAAGTTACTTGGTGTTGCCATTATTAAATTTGAAATCCGATATTTGTGTATTAGTATTTTTGCATGAGGTACAAGTGGATAGGATTGACTATCAGTACATTGGTACTTTCACAACATGGGGGATTTGCAGTACTATACTCATGCATCATGAGTTGTACATTTTTGGTGGGTTTTTGCTATTTCCAGTTAATAGCCAATAAAGGGTATGAAATGTCATTGATTATGGTGGCTTTAACTGGTCATAGACCAACTAAATTTTACATAAAGTCAACTCATTTAGTACCAATGAGTTTATCTTTTCAAGAATATTAGTGTGTACATTTAGGTTGATTTTTGACCAATCTTGAATAATGGCAAAGTTTGACCTTTTAATGTGGTAGTTCTGCCTACCTCCAAGGGCAAAATGGACGTTTTCTAATGTTCTTCCACTTCTTGGAACTTTTACAGTTCTCTTTTCTAGATTTTTCTCATGTTAAAGATTTATATTGTTGCCCAATAACTCTTCAATTAAAAAAATAAGTAAAGAGTACAAATAGTGGTACTTGTTAGTATGTTTGAGATGGAACGTCCATAGTAATGACTGTCATGATCTTGCAGGACGAAGTTGAAGCAAACGGAAGTGGATTGTGAGTACCTAAAGCGTTGTTGTGATACGTTAACAGAGGAAAACAGACGGTTGCAAAAGGAGGTGAACGAGCTTAGAGCGCTCAAACTATCTCCACAATTTTACATGAACATGAACCCTCCGACGACCCTAACCATGTGCCCTCAATGTGAGCGTGTAGCCGTCTCGTCCTCTTCCTCGTCCTCTTCTACCGCGGCTACCACATCATCAGCCCTTGGTTCAACTGGTCTACCCAAAGCACTCCATGGTTCGATGGCCGGCGGCAACCACCAAAATCAAAACAACCACAACCCATTCCTACCTAGGGCCACCATCATCCCTCACCACCCTCGGTGGTAATAGTAGTAATGCTAGGGTGGTTTTGTCCTTGGAGTAGAACAAGGGCAAAAAAGATAGGTAGGAGGATTGAAATGGGATTGGGGAATGATTTTGTTGGATTAAAGTGAGATTTGATGTAGGAAAGGGAGGGGGACAATGTGGGAATTTGGTTTTCTATTTGTCTTGGTGTTGTTGTTTTAGTTTTTAATTTTTAATTTTGGATCTTGCTTTTAGAATCTAAAGCTTAGTCATGAGTGATGATGCCTGTATTGTGTCTTCCCCCATGCATGCTATTTGGATGTGGGACCACACAATTTGAGGATAACATGATTGGTGTGTACATATTAATATATCATCATGTCTTCTTTATGCACCTACCCGTTTCGCCTCATGATTACTTTATTTATATCATCTTACTCATTCTTGATTATATACCAAATACTACTTGGTGGATTCCTTTTCAAAATCTTAATTTATACTTCAAGTAAAATCGATTTTTCAGTATGTGTGTTTTGTGTTTTGGTTGATGTCAAACTACAACATTTTGAGTGGTAAGTTTTGTGGGGGTGGTATGACGATCACCACACTGCCGTGGATGTGTCCCTCCATCCTATCACGCCAAGATGGGAGGTAGATATTAATATCAAGATTGGGAATCCTGTATGTTTTTTGTGGTTTCATTAAAATTGATTGACAACTTATGCTTTATGTCTCACGTGTGTTTTAAAATTTTGGTGTGATATGATGTGATCATGACATGTAGAATTAGGGGTGTGTGTTCGGATACTCGTTTGTACACATTGTTATTGTGGAGCCATGGGGTATGATAGACATCTATAGTTACTCAATTTTCTATTAGTATATAAAAAATTAAATTAATGATAGGTGAGTAATTTGCCATAAAAGAAGTTAGAGCTAAATCATGAAATAGTGAAGTGATTAATATATTGTTTTTACAACTTTGATTGTTGTATAATATTACTATTATGGAAAAGTTTATACGATAACCATTCTTAGTGCGAGAACTGCAAGAACCAATTTGAGCCGTCCAATTCCCCTCTTTTAATATCATTACCCACCCATGAATTTCTCACATGCACTCTGCCACATTCTATCCCTCCACGCTCTCCATCCATGATCTTCCCATATCCAAGGAACGGCTGAGATTGGTTCTCGCGCTAACAATGGTTCTCGAATGAACCCCCCTCTTACTATTATTATGTCAAAGTTGTCAAAGTAAAAAGGTAAGTTGTGAAATAGTGAAAAAGACACACCTAGTAATTTCACTAAGCTATTTTTTTTAGATCAAAGAAATTTCAAATTATGTATATATGCGACCTAAATAAGTTTTCAGATTCAATAGACAACCCTTTGAGCTACTTATAACAACTAATTTATGATAAACTATAACCTTTTTAAATGCAGGCTAATTCCAACAGTTGATATATTTTGTGGTCGTTGTCGTTATAAGAAAACATTAAGAAAATGGAATCGATTTTTCTCCTATAAAATGTCGCCAAGGGATAAAGTGTTTCAAAAATATTTTGTTAATAATATTAAAAAAAGAAGCTTATGCACATATTCCCATGCACCAATTTTATTCCAGGCATTAAATGGAGTGGATGTGCTATGTTGTATTCATGTGGGGTGCATCTCTTCCCCACACAACATCCACATTAATGAATTGGAAAGCAACTCATCGTTCCTAGACATATTGGACTCTTTTAGTCTATCATACCATGAATAATGTCAACTAAATGCATATCCCCCTATAAACACTTACACACACAAAACACTATATTTATAATAATAGCTAATTGTAATTGTATTATTGAGGTTTTTTTTTAAAAAATTTTTCTTTAAGAAGAGAAGGAAATGATTGGAAGGGATTAGGAGGGACAACTTCACCAGTTTCGTGTGTAGAAACTTTTCTCCTATTTTTATGATGATTGAGAGGGTTAGTTTTTCTATCCTTCCTTTCCTTTCCACTCATTCTTTTCTTTTCATTTAAAAACTCGAGAACAGACATAAGGGCGAGCAAGCAACCTTGTTATTTGAAAACTTTTGTTAGAAATCTAAAACCGGACCAGAAACAATCTAGACCAGAACCAAACATCTAAAACTAAAACTCGGTCTTCGGTCTGCTGCGGGTCTAAATTTTCGTAGTTTGTAACGAATAGAATATTGGAACAATTAAAGTAGTATTTCAAACATTAAAAAAATACGTTTCTTTCCAATTCCTATAGATGGCGTGATCTTGTAGCAGGAAGCCAGGAAGCATTATTTGTACCTGGTTTAAATGGGCTGATCCAGTATTTTGAATTTCTAATAAGCCCAAATCGTGAAGTTGAGGCGTAGCCCCTAGCCTGCTAGTGCTAGCAATGGACTCTATACACATGTGAGTATCGCGTGATTTTGAAATAGATCTGCTTGTGCAAAAACTGTTTTATGCAAAATCATTAGAACATTGGAGCTAATCAACTAATTAACAAATAAACCGGAATATTTTAAAAAGTTGGCGATTTTCCTCTTACTTTGCTTTAGTCAACTTAGGTCGTTTAGAACAAGTCGATCTTGATTTCATGTTTGACTTTTTGATAGCGAGATAATGTTTCAAACGCAGAAAAGTCATTTGTCACAATCCTTAATTCTCGATAATATCCTAAGCCAAGACTCCATGATACCTTGACTATTCAGTAATAGAATGTTATTTTCTTTTTCTCAAAAAATGAAAAATAATAAAAAAATGTACATTATAAATATGGTCTTAATGGATTGGTATAATTTCCAGATTAGTTCCTAGATCTGAAAATTTACAGCTTTGGACACAAATTAGTATGTGTTTGTTTCCATTTGAAGTCTTGTTGGAGAGTGTGTTCCAGTTTTGAATTTTTATGTTAAGTTAGGATGCGATTTCCATTTGTTGTGTTTGATTTGATTAAATAAATTAGTTTGTGTGTTTAGATATAGGTACGAGGGCAGAGGAGGTGGGATTTAGAGTGTTTGTGTGTATTGTGATTTTGTGTGAGTGTTTAGCTTTTAAATGTGTGATTGTGTGTTATGATGGTTGTTTAGGTATCCGGGGATGATGGTAGAGGTGAGAAAAGGGACGTGTGTAACAATAATGAATGTTGAAGGTGATCGAGGGAGATCAGAGTTTTTTTCTCTCAAGATCATATCGTTAGAGGTGTTCCGATGACGGAGAAGGTGTGACGACAGTAACTAGAGAAGTGGCAACATGAAAATCAAGTTAATAAAAGAAAATGGATAGTTATTGAAATATAATTAAATAATATAAAATTAATGAAGAACTATACAGAAAATCAATAAATTAATAGGCTGAGGACAATCTAGTCATTTCTATTTTAAAGATGAACTAATAGTAAAATAAAGTTGATTTGAAACATAAAAATATACCAAACTATAATAAATCAGATCTAGAAACAAAATTCATAATCTTTTAATCTAAATAAACGGCTAACTATCATCAATTTAATTAGAAGATATTAACATTTTATTTAATCAAAATTAAATTTTAAACATTCATTTATGTTAAAATTGAAAACTCAATTTCGACTTTAAATAGTCAAAATTAAACACTATTTTAAATCTATATTAGATAAGGTTATAGCTAAGTTACGTATTAATTTGCTCTAAATTAACAATCGTGATAATATTAACTTCCATCTATTTTGTAAATACAAATTAAATATAATTTTGTATTAATTTAAAATAAATATCGATCCCTTATAATCTTTTAATATTATTAACTAAATTAAATGCTCATGTAATATATGGATAGTTGAAAAAAAAATAATAAATATTAAATATTAATATAAATTAGTGGCAGACAACTTCAATTTAAAGTCAGAACTAAACCTAATTTTGTACAAAGAAAACTCAAAATTGGATTTTGATTTTTACAAAATATTTTGGTTCAAATTCATTAATTAGACATATTATATATGTCGTGAACTTGTGAGGTTTGATTTTATTTATTTTACAAATCCCTTAAATAAATTTTCCATCCTTTTAAAGTTGTTATTATTTACTTTTCTATGTAGACTAAAATAAATATAATTTTTTTACATTTTAAGAAAGTTTACGGTCAGTCTATTGTTTCGTTATTACAAAATAATTATATATTTAAGAGTTAATTGCACCAATGGTCCTTTAAATATCCAAAAGTTGTGACTTTAATCCTTTTTTTCAAAAAGTTGCAAGAATAATCCTTTAACTGTCCAAAAATTGCACATATAGTCCTTTTTAACGTTTTCTATTAACTAGATCCGTTAAATAAAGGGTATTAAGGTCTTTTTAATGTTTTTGTCCTTTTTAATAAGTTTAATATATTTTATCTATTTAAAAAATAAATAAATACACACAAACACCTTTATCTCTCTCTTCTGCACACACACACACACACTCTCTCTCTCACCCATAGAAACCACCGCCTCCCACACACCACTTTGAAACCACCACCAAATACAACCACCGCCTACCAGTTTACCACCACCGTACCAAAAACCACCATCACAGTGAAATGGCCACAATCACCGCCGGAAAAACTCGAAAATCCACCATCACCGAAAAAACCCTCGTCGGAAATCACCGTCACGGGACACCACCTCCGCCGCTGCCAATGAACTCCAAAAACCCACACACACACACACACACACACACTATCACAGATCTAAGCACTCTCTCTCTCTCTCTCTTTGTGCAACCGCCCACCTCCTCCACACTGCCATCATCACCGCCCACCTCTACTCTGCCATCACCTCCGCCCACCTCCGCCGTTGCCAATGAAAACCCTAATATCATCGATTGAGAACCAGAAAACTCGAATGAGAAAACCCTAATATCATCGCCGTTTACCAATGACGAAAATGAGAAAACCCTAATACAACCACCACCACTCCTGCCTCACCAAAAACTCAAAAAACAAAAAACCCTCGCCGGAAAATAACATCCACGTTTGCACACTCTCTCTCTCTCTCACACACACACACACACACACCGACGGTGGCTGTTTTCAGAAAGAACAGAGGTGAGAGTACGTTGTTGGTGGTGTGCGGCGGTGTTAGTGGTTTTCGGTAGTATGAGACAGAGCTAGAGATAGAGATGAGAGATTGAGAGTTGATGGTGGAATGGTAGTTTGTGGTGGTTCGTGCAGCATGAGAGAGAGAGAGAGAGAGAGAGAGAGAGAGAGAGAGAGAGAGTGTGTGTGTGTGTGTGTGTGACATGAGTGAAACTATGAAAGATTGGTAGGGTGGGTGGGTTTGGTGACAGGTTGGGGGGAGAGTTTTAATTTTATTATTATGATATATAATAATTAAGAAAATAAATAAAAATTAAGGGTAAGGGTTATAATAGTCAATTGACAAAAACTAACAGAATTAATTAACGGAAAACGTTAAAAATGACCATCTGTTTAACTTTTTGGCAGTTAAAGGACTATTCTTGCAACTTTTTGAAAAAAAGGACTAAAGTCGCAACTTTTAGATAGTTAAAAGACCATTGGTGCAATTAACTCTATATTTAACTAAACGATTTTTACATAAATAGTTATGTTTGACACGCATATTTACATGAATATTTAAACTAGTTTTTTTTAAACTAGTTTATACTAAAATAATATACTAATGTACCAGATTTTGTAAGCTAGTTGATACCGTTTTGTTACAAACCTTAAACCATAATAATTATTTGTGTAATTTTAAAAATTAAAATACGAAATCTGAAAATTTATACAATGCACGTGGATAAATTTTTTATAATATACTCTTTTAAAAACTTAAAGTTAATATATTCACAGCTTTATCAAAATCATAGAAAAATATTTCAAGAAACGAGGACGGAAATGAAATATTGAAATCCGAGTAGAAAGAGATGGCGTTAGGGTTCTTGCGAGTGGAACAGCTCCTTCCTTTTTTGTAACGCTTACAGTTTGATCCGATCGTTTCACCTTTGCTTGCCGTTGAAATAAAATCTTTAATTTATCACCATCATCTCATTTTACTTCATTTCACTCCAGGGTTTCGTTTCTTCCGAGGTTCATACCGGTTTCCCCTTTTCCTTGATCAATCAAGAATTTTGGGTATCCGTTTAATTTTTGTTTTTTTCGTTCACGAATTCTAGGGGTTGATTTCGATTGTTCGTCTCCTAATTGAGGATCCTTATTAGGGTTTGGTGGGGTATTGGCGTTTCGTTGTGTTTATAGAGATGTATATTGAGGAACTGAAAGAGGGTGGCGATGGAAACGTGGATGTGGAATTTTCCGGTGACTTTCCCGCCGGTGGTGCGGTTGTGGTTTCAAATACGAAAAGGGTTTTGGTCGGAGCAGGGGCTCGTGCTCTGTTTTATCCTACCCTGCTGTATAACGTGGTGAGGAATAAGATTCAGACCGAATTCCGCTGGTGGGATAGGGTGGATCAGGTATAATGGAACTCAATTTCAGCTACTTTTATTATGCCATGGTAATTGTTGGGTACAATGGTTTCTTAAAATATATGCAATTGTAGGTAGCTTATTTAGGATTGATATTTGATACGCTTCTAATGCTTTATGCCATGTTATAAGTGCTTGTTGTTGATATTTGTGTCTAACATATTCATGTATGAAGCTTAATTATGTATATGTTGTTTGTAAAGGTATGTTTTCTAAGAATAAGTACCAACGGATGGTTAGATACTTCCAGAATTCGTCTGAAATAACTCAATCTTGCATTTTTGTATTAATGATGGTTTGTTTGCAGTATGACACCAAATACTATGGTTTAAGAAGTTGTTCTTGAAGATTATGATAAGCGATCATGCTTGTTTCTTTAGTGTTATACTTTGTACAAGTGGCAAACAAACATTATATTCCAAAAGATTGAGCATTTCCGGGAACATTGATGATCTTAATAAAAGCAAATCAACAACAATAAGCTGTAATCTTTCAGTTTAATTAATCATTTATGGATTCTAGCTGCATTGAGGTAATACTAACAATTTTTTTTACCAGTATGTATTGTTAGGTGCTGTACCATTCCCTACTGATGTTTTCCGCTTGAAGGAAGTTGGTGTTTGTGGTGTCGTTACCCTTAATGAATCATATGAGACTTTGGTTCCAACATCACTATATCATGTAAGCTTGTCAACTTATTAGATCTTTGCTCTAATAATTATTAATTTCTTATGTTGTTAGGCATTCATTGTTTATATATGGCTTTCCCGATTTTGTGTTTGATTTGCTTTTAATTATAGGCGCATGGAATTGATCACTTGGTGATTCCGACAAGAGATTATCTATTTGCTCCATCATATGATGATATCTGCAAAGCTGTGGAGTTCATCCATGGTATATACATTTAACTATCACTAAACTCTATTGGACTCATTGAGCATAGAGGTGGCAAAATGGCATGTCTGGTGGTCGGGTAACATGTCAAACAGAGTAAATCCTTAAACATGTTGAAATGGTTAGGTTGACCGGCCAACATCCATGTTTTCTGTTTTCTTTGAATTTCTTAAAGTGAATGTTTTAGACCTGATAAGAGAAGTTTATATGTTCTTTTGCATAAAGCAAATTAGAAGATTGTAAAACATGTTTTTTATCATTTGTTTTCTTTAACCTGTTGACCGGTCTTTTTTTTTGTAGTTGTTTTCGAATTTGACCCCTAGCTGTAAAATATAACCCAAATTGATCCATATATAGATAATGTGTTGACCCCCAACCCCTCACCCCCTCATTCTATTTGAACCTCTTATGACGTTTTTTTTTTTTCTTGTCGTCATTGATTCATGAAGAAAATGCATCCACCGGTAAAGCAACATATGTTCATTGTAAGGCTGGGCGGGGCCGCAGTACAACCATTGTTCTCTGTTACTTGGTATGCATCTCAACCTTAAATTTCTGATGCCAACAATCCGATTTTGCTCCTATAATAATTGTTCTGGTTATAAAAACAGAACATTATTAATCGCTTTCATTTCATTTATTATTTTTTTTACTTTTTAATGCATAAAATGTTTCATACTATGACCCTCCATCCATTGTGACACATCTAATTTGATATAAAAAAGGTGAAGCACAAGGAGATGACACCTGATGCAGCTTATGAGTATGTGAAGTCCATTAGACCAAGGGTGCGTCTAGCCTCTTCCCAGTGGCGGGCTGTTGAAGACTATTACTATCTTACCAGAGTGAAAAAACACCCCAAGTTTGAACCATTCGATGATGCAGCAGTTGTGTTGGTGGCAGAATCAGACCTTGAGGGCTATAAAGAGTGTTTTGAATCTGGTTTGGCACGTAACAACATGTTAGCACAACTTAGCTTGGTTTGCAGGGCACAATTTGCTAGTCAGGCTGCCATTGCAAGACTTTCTTGCTTGTGGCTTAGGTGCAATGATGCTGGCCCTAAAATCTTGTCAAAAGAGTTGGTGAACTCTGAACAGATGGCAGATGTTGGGATGAATATTCGTGTTCATTGAGTATAAAAAGAGTGGCAGGTAAATAAGTTGTCAAGTGTTACGAGTTCTGAAATGTGTATATGGAGAGTACGAGTGTCTTTGGTAACTATATATAAATGAATAATGTCAGCTGTGGTGTAAGTTAAATGCCAAACGAAACGCACGGGTTGTGTATATATACAAATCCATCAGTTTGTATTATTTTGTAGATTGTCGTCTCGCATTCTTGTTTTTTGTATATTTACGAATGAATGTAAGGTGAGTGAGGCTGTTCTTCGAACAAGACGAAGAAAAATTAAGGGGAAATTTGGCTGAACATAGTGAAAATAGGTTCCATATCTTTTGATTTTAATATAGATATGGAGGAATTCTGTTACAAAGAAAGTGAGGAAAGGTGATCGGACTTTCTGGTTAGATTGGTGGTAGGGAGCAATTCCTTATAAATATATATTCCCTGACTTGTATATGCTCGAAAGTGAGAAAAATTGCAACGTGCCTCTCGTGTTCATTCTAATTCAGCAAATGGGATGACGTGGATTTGGAATTGGTCATCTATGGATGAAAGATTAAGGTTGTAAAGCACAATAAAGGAGTTAGAAGATTTACTTTCACATGTTATCTTACAAGACTCGAAGGATGAATGGCATTAGGAAGGAGGTATAAGTGGAAATTTCATAGTAAAATCATTACGTATAATCATCGATAATGTATCTGATTCTCCGTTTGCAGGTTATAAATTCTGGAATAAATGGCTTCTGCCGAAGGTGAATTGTTTCATGTGGAGATTATCTCTCAAGCGTATTCCGACGAGAGTCAATTTGAGTAAAAAGGGAATCATGTTGCCTTCAATACAATGTCCAATCTGCAATGGAGAGGAAGAAACAGAGAATCATTTGTTCTTCTCATGTTCATCCTCAGACCATCCTCATCCGTCTCGGAGTTATCTGGAGTTAGCCACTGCCATATCAGCATCCATATCATCTCACACTTTGAACCCTGTCTAACTTATAAACCTCCACACCAACCCACATATATTATTAATTATAAAATATATAAAAATGAGGCAAAAAAAAAACTTGATAACTAGCACTAGTTCAAGCACTAGGAGAACCATCTAGCGCTATGGTGTTTGGGGGCTAGTGGAGCGTTATGGTGTTTGGGGCTAGAAGGAGAACCAACTAGCGCTATGGTGTTTGGGGCTAGTGGAGCGTTGTGGTGTTTGGGGCTTGAAGGAGAACCAACCAGCGCTGGTCACCCATCCGATGCGGCCGGTCTCAAAGATTGTGATGTGGACATCAATTTTAAATTGGTGATATCAAATCGGAGAGTTTCAACTCATTGGATCAAGTATTAGTCATTATGGTCGATGAAGTAGCTTCTAAAAAGAAGATTATATTGTTTGAGGCATTAATTGGCGGGGCAGTTTGGTTCATCTGGAAATCAAGGAATAACGTGGTGTTTAATGGTAAAATATTTTCACCCTCTTTTATATTTGGCAAACTTCAAGCATCTATTTATACATGGTTGAAATATAGGGGCACATGTAAGTTATTATGGTTCATTACTGCAATCACTTGATACTTTTTTTAAAAAAATAAACAAAGATTTGTTTTTGAAGAAAATAAAAGAGGGAAAACCTATCGCACACTCGGTGATGGATAGACAGGATCAATTGATAAACCATCACTAGCCTCTAACATAGTAATCATTAAGACGACGTTTGTTTTAGATGATATAAAGTGTCGATTGTTAGACTTATTTCTTTCTACGTAAATTGTTACCTAAGTTAAAATTTCCGCAAGAAGATAAACAGTATTTAATTACTTCAAAAAATTAGATGAAATGGTTAACTTATCAATTATTTTAAACAAACGTTTTATAGGACATCGGGGATGGCCGGGGAATAATCAAATGCATAGGTTAATATGTTATTTATTATTACTTAAAAATAAATCGAAGACAACGCGCACAATTAGACATTAAATATTAATTAATGATTAATTGGAGGTGCTAATTAAAGTAAGTAAATAATTAGCTGTCCCAATTGTAAACAACCTGCCAGTCGTTTGCATCTGGGAAAGTCTGATTATGCTTTGAAAAATAAAAACCATTCTGCGTAACCATCCAATAACATCTGTTCATCTGAAACAGGTTACGACCGCACATCTTTGCAATGCGTTTGTTGAAAACAGCAACCGTCATCGTCTTGAATACCTCGTTTCCTTCTTTTAACCAGTAGAAGTTACAGTCATAACGAGTTGTCTCAAAAAGATCTCGACGAAATTTCCATGTGGACGTGTTCCCCGGGAAGAGTACAGCGATTCCTTTGTTGATACCTTCCGGCGGGCATTGAAGAACCACCGTCTGAATGTCCCGATTAGTGATATAGAGTCTGTATGGTTCCCAGAATTTGCTCGCTGGTGGAGGTTTCGACTCTGGAGTACTGTGACAAACATGTATGAACAACCAAAGCTCAAACATCATAAGACAGATGGTCATGCTTTCTCCTCCTGTCAAACCCATCCTTGATCAATTCAGATCGATCCAATGAATATATGTGGTTTCTGACTTTCTTTCGCTTATTATTTGCTCATGTTAAACATCATCTTAACTTATATATATACAAATCAAGAAGATATATGCTTCTACTACAACACTACCTCATGACAACATTAATGGCTAAAAAAATTTATCTTTTAATTTAATGCGTTCATTGACCTCTAAACGACATTTATACAAAGCATTTAAAGTGAAATCTTTTTTAGTTTTTATAAGATAAAATTTAATGAGTTAAAAACTTTTCATTATAAAATTAAATGCTTATAGCCTTCTTTAATTTTCTTTAACGCCGGCAATAGTATTTGTTTTTTTTCAAATAACACAATGAACTTGTTTAAATGTTACATGACTAGTTTAGATACCTGTGTAACACACGGGTAACTAATTATTTATATAAAAGTATTTTTTTTGAAAGGCTATATAAAAGTATTATTTTATATTCGGTTAATTAAATATATTGTTGTTTTGAATGAACAATAAAGAGCTCTATTTGAGAATTTATTAAAAAATGAATATAATTTAAAATTAATTTCACTCGATTAAAAGTAAATTATGACAAATTTAAAAAGAAAGTAATTGTAATTACGACAAGATTTGTAGTATATATAATAAACATAGATAAGAATTTTTTTTGAAATGTGAATAATATTTTTATTATTGTTGTAGCTTAAGATTAATAAATTATTCCTAAATTAATATAGTAAATAAAAAATTTGAATTGAGAAATAGTTTAATAAAAAATTGATGCAAAGTCAAAATTGAGTTTCAATTTTAACCAGATTAATGGCTAAGATTTAATTTAATTAGATAAAATATTCGGATTCTCTAACTAAGTTAAAGGGTATTTTATTAACACTAAACATAATTGTAGTTAAAGAGATGAGTTAAAAAAAAGGAGATAAAAGTTAGAAACTACATATTTGATAGCTTACATAAAGTTTTATTAATATTACAAAAATAATTTTAGAAATCACACCTATTGTATATAACGTTAATAAAAAAGTTAAAACCAAAACTTTTATAAACAAGGTATAAAGACAAATCTTTTCAAAAAGAAAAAGGAGAAGAAGATATTAATAAAGCTAGAAAAAAAATAGAGAAATGAGGTAAAATAAAGGAAAAAAGTAGGAAAAAATTCAATTAATATGATTATATATAGTTTGTTGATATATATTTGTTTACTACTTTATAAAGATAAGTTAAAGTAATAAGAGTAATATTATTTATTTGACATTTTAATATTTGTTAATAAATTTGTAGTAATTTAAAGTTAAAATTAAAATTAATCTTTGACTCTTTCAGGCCAAATTAATTTTTTAATTTTAAAATAATGAATTATTATAATTTAATTTTAACTAAATAGACGGTTAAGATTCTAATTAAATAGATAAATGTCAGTCTTTTAGATATGCAATATTATTTACATCATCAGATCAATCAGTAACCTATCACCAATGACCTGTTCTGAAGATATTTATAGATTCCAACACCACTACACAAAAGACAATAAAGACCACTCTATGGGAACCAGTTCAACAAAAAACCAGTTTTTATATGTATGGGAACCGGTTCGTAAATAAAGACCCGGTTTTTAAGAGTAAAAGACATGGGAACCGATTACTAAGTAAAAAACCGGTCCTTATGTTACATATAAAGACCGGTTTTTAAGTTATCAACCGGTCCCCATAAGTTTTGTTCATATAAACCGGGTATCTATTAAAGAACCGGTCCCCTTGAGTTTATCAAAAAATTTAACCTAGGTTAAACACCAAACATTCCCCCATTCCCCCATTTGCATCGCACGACTCATTTGCTCTCGATACCTCACGACTTCGCAATCCCTTCCGACCCCTCGCCGGTCGTGAGTCCGTTCTCCGGTCGCAGCCCCTCCACTCGCCGGCCATCCCTCGCAGCTCGCGTCTCTCCCTCTTCCGCTCAGGCGACGCACATCTATTCCCAGCCACTGCTGCCGTTCCTCCACCCACAGCCGCCGCCGCATATGCCCTAATTCACGAGGTTAGCCTTCTAATTTCAACTTCTTTATGTTATTTTCTTGTTAATTTTTGCTGTTTTATGTTTATTTCTTGTTATTCTTATCATTCTTGTTAATTTCTTGATAAATGATGGGTTATAGGTACTGTGTTTTGTTTCTGTGTGTTCGGTTCCCACCCACAGCCGACGTTCCCCCACCCCTGCCGCCGCATTTGCCCTAATTCAAGAGGTTAGTCTTCTAATTTCAACTTATTTATGTTATTTTTTGTTATTTTGAAGTTAATTTTTGCTGTTTTATGTTAAAATTTTGTTATTCTTGTTATTCTTGTTAATTTCTTGATAAATTATGGGGCATAGGAATTGTTTTTGGTTTTTGTATGTTAATTTGTTGATAATTTTTGTTGTTCTGCTGTTTTATGTGAGCTGTGTGTGTGTGTTGTGTGCTGTGAGTGTGTGTTAGTGTGTGTTGTGAGTGTATGTGTGTGTGTGTGTGTTTTATGTGTGCAGTGAGTGTGTGTTGTGTGCTGTGAGTGTGTGTGTTTTATGTTTTGGATTTGTTTAGATGTATAGAGAACATTAGTACATGCTGTTTTGGAACTGATTTCTTGTTTAGATGTTTTGGCTTTGTTTAGTAACATCAACAGTAATTAACTTTGGTATTTGGATCCTTGTGTTCTTAATCCTACTGTTATTAACCAAGTCTGATCAAAGGATGAGACTAGCTATAACAAATTAAGCAAATGAATTAACCATAATATATGCTAATGTGTATACTTGATCAGGAAAAGAAAACCAAAAGCCAAGAAAAAAAATTACTCAGACCATGATTTATAGAGTACCACCAGAAGTAGAAAATAAATGTCATTCAAAAGTACATGATTGCATGCCTCTGTTGATTTTACTTTTGTTTTCTTATATTTCTCAAGGATTACTATTTACTGTAAACACAAATATAACAAAAAGGCCACATACAAGCACACCAACTTAAATACAATCCCAAACACATCTAAGACTTGGCTGTAGGTCTCCTATGGATACATATACTTGTGACATTAAATTTTACATTGACTTGTGTTTTACACACACACACACACACACACACACACACACACACACACACACATATATATATATATATATATATATATATATATATATATATATATATATATATATATATATATATATATATATATATATATATATATATGACACCCATTTAATATACTTGTTATTTAAATAGGTGCAGTGGAGTCGTCATCCATTTTCCCAAAAAGAACTACATGGCACAAAATGTGTCAAATTCGATCGGGTAAAGTCAACATTGTGTTTATTATATTTGATTATGTGTGGATTATGACAACTTTTTCTAGCTTGTGAAAAATGTTTGTGATAAAGATTTTGAATCTAACATAAATGTTTGTGGTCTTGCAGATATAGTAACTATATGTGTAGAAGAATGAAAGATTTTTTAGGAAGATTGTCGCAACTAAGGAAGATTTATGATAAGATATTAGCTTGGTTTTGTATTTATCTCAATTGTGATAATCAACTAAGTTTTGTATGGTTACGTTGTAATATATTATTTAAGTATCTTTTTGGTGAAATTATGTGAAATTTGTAATTCTATGGGCACTACTAGTATTTTGGAAAATTTATTTTTTTTTAAATTTGTTATTAAAAAGAGACCGGTTTTTATAGAAAAACTGGTCTTTATGGTTTGTTATGGGGACCGGGTCTTTATGATAACCGGTCTTTATGTGTACTTATCGGAACCGGTTAATAACCGGTCTTTATGTGTTTTTTTCATGGGAACCACCCCTAAAAGGCACCCCCACTAAAACCGGTCTTCATGAATAGATTAACCGGTCCCCATTCCTTTATGTGTAGTAGTGCAATGACCTTAAAACTCTGACAACTGTCAAATAAAAATGAATTAACTTTGGGTCGGGAGGACAAAACTGAAAATATTTAAACCACACGACCAATCCCATTATATTATTTAAACCACACCACCAATCCTAGTATATTATTCAAACCATATGATCAAAATGAAATTTATTTTTTTATTAATATAGTTGAGGTTGAGTTGAATATCAACACGCCTCGACCCGAATTCGAGATTAGGTTATGAAGGCTTCACAAGATATCTAACCGAGCTCAAGCTTTGTTTAAGTAAATTATCACACTAAGCTTGAGCATTTGCAACCATGACTTCCGTGCATATCAACTACATTAGTAACAAGGACTTGTAGCTTAGCAAGATATATACGAGTTATGGAGTGATGTCTTCTTTTAAGTAATTGTGAGTTTAAGTTCTATTTTGGACAAACCTTTAAAAAAGAACTTGTATGAGTTTAATTAATTGGGCCTGTTTTTAACAAAATATTTACAAAGATTTGTGTCTTTACTTTTTATAAAAAAATGTAAACCCTGAAAATATAAAACGTGACAAAATTAAGCAACCATACACACTACTAGAAACCCTCCATTTCTGACACTTTATCTAAGGGCATAAAAATCGTCATTAGACCAACAAAATTGTGAAACTCAATACAAAAGTACAAAATAGCGTAGAATCAGCATTGCTTTTGCTACCATTTTGCAACGACCAAAGCGATAAGAGTGTTGTGGCTATTATAATACCATACAATTTGCATGAAAAAAAAACTCTTTCATAATAGAGATAAAATAACATATTTGATAACCAAACGTATGCTAGTTGGATTGGCAAGGCGTTTCTTTGTTAGCCGAAGGACCTGGGTTCGAATCCTCATCAAGTTAAATGTTGAAAATTTATTTTCTGCTTTCTATTTTTTTCAATATTTGTATTTCTTTTAATCTTTTTGACCTATTTGAATTTGTAATTTCTTCAAAACATGGAATCCGATTTTTTAACCCTTTTTTTGAATGCAAAATTTTATATTTTAATTTTGCTACTTTGATTTTTCTAAGCTTTTGTATTCTTTTTAACCTTTTTCAACTTATAATTTTTTGAAAACATCAATTTTGATTTTTAACTTCTTTTTAGTTTTTGTATTATTTTAAACCCTTTTTTAAATTTTAATTTCTTAAAGAATCCTGTCTACTTTTTCTTTGTCTTGCTTAATGTAAATTTCATATATTTTTCTATAACTTTATGTAAACAATATTTGAATTATTTAAACTTTAAAGCTTTTGCCCTTTTTCTAACTTATAATTTTCTAAAAATATGCATTTCAGATTTTAACCCTTTTTAACTTCTTTTTTTAATCTTTGTATTATTTGTAACCCTTTTTTAACTTTTGTTTTCTTAAAGGTTAAACGTTATTTATCTATTTCAATTAAACTCTGTAACTTTTTTAATATTTTAAATTTAAACCTTATGCTTATTTTATTGAGTCCACTATCAGGAGGTGTTAGTTCAAGTAAAAGTAATGAAATAGCCTCTCATTGTTTAAATATTTTAGATAGTTTTAAAATACATGAAAGCTAAATTACTCTTAAAAAATTCAAGTGAGTCAATTGTTTTAGGTTTCTTATCTATATTTATTTTACCTTTTTGCGTAAGTGGTTTAATTTTATTTACTTTTTATTTTTTTAGTAAATAATAGTAGATAATAATCTAATTAAACTCGATTAAAAAGTAATTATTTCCCGACGCGAAGCGTGGGCACGATAACCACTAGTTTAACGACAATTTACTGCTTTACCAAAAAAAAAGAAAGGAAAAAAAATAATAACGACATTTAATTTACTAATCGAATAGCATAGAAAATTTTTAAAAGTGATAATTTTAGTAACCGAAATGACGTAGCAATTAAAATTGAATATATAAGGTTTTTTTTTAAGTACGTTCTTTTGAAAAGACGGCCTTTAGAAAATAATTAAAAAAACAATATACTCAATTTACTAGTTAATAATATGATTATTTTTATTACCTTTTTGGTCCCCAATATTGTCGGTATTTTCCATAGTAAAATAATTTGTTAATAGAAGTTTATATATTATTAGCTAATATTATAATATTATCTTTTTTCAATAATTTAGAACAGATTTCGTCAGTAAGTTGTTAGGAACTTAGCGACGAGATTTTTCCAACTTATTTTTTCGGTTAAAATCCATCAGAAAGGGCTTTAGCACACAATCGTCTAACTTGAAAATGTAACCAAAAAACAAAAGTGAAAACAATCAATAAGAAACAAAAATAAATCAACCTTTCATTAATAAGAACCACATGGATACATCAATTAATTAATAATAATTAGTTATATCTGGATCAAATAATAACTAATTATGTTAATTAATTAGTTCCACGAATACATAAATCGCCAATTGGCATCCGAGAACGTTTCGTTATTTTTAGAAAAGTAAAAACCATTCTGATTAATCAACCAGTAACATCTATTCATCTTGAACAAATTCCTACCACACATCTTCGCCACTTCCTTGTCGAAAACATTGAACGATGCCTTCTTCAGCTCATGTGTTTTTGGTTGAAGCGACATGAACCAACAGCTATATCGATTTGTATTGAAGAAATTTCTGCGGAATTTCCAAGTAACAGTGACGCCTGGTCGGAGTAAAACCGGATTATTCTCGCATTGAAAGATTATATCTGGGACATCTACATCAGTGACATAGATTCTATATGGCTCAAGCCACTTGCTTGAAGCTGGAGGTGCAGCACTTCTGATTTTCAAACTTGTATCAAAACTGCTTACGAAGATCATAAAATGTAACAGTGTAAGATAGAAAAGAAAATAACAGTTTGTTAGGCTACTCATGGCTTTGAATGATCGATACTTTAGTTGCTGACTTACTGTCCCAGCATGCACTGTTATACATGATAATGCATGCATGAATTTATAGAGGATTCTGGCAATTAAGCAATGCACTATTGATTATTCATGAGTTTTTTTAGGAAAATTTTAAGAAAATCACAATTTAATGCGTCAATACGTGAACGTCATACACCCACGCAGTTAAATTTTGTCTTTTTTTATATAGAACAGTCAACGGAAAATCAATTAATTAATACTGTAAGTTTTATCATTTAATTAGGACGCCCGCAATAAAGCTAGATTTCATAACATACAACGGATTGTACGTAGATTAGTGCTAGATTTCAAAAAGGCTTTGGTGACGATAAATGCGGGTATTAGTGACGACATCCGTTGTCACTAAAACCCTGTTTTCTTGTAGCGTTCCCTCTTTAAAAAAGTTGTAATTATTTATGATAGAAGTAAATTTAAAAAATAAGTTTAATGAGTATTGTATATTCACCGTTAAAAAAGAATAGACATCATAACTTACAAACGTCAAAAGTGTTGGCATTAATTACAATAAAACTAATTTAAAAAGTATTGCTCTGGCAGATTAAGACCAACATTTATACGTCTTTTAAAATTTTAATTATATGCTCGCAATATCTGCAATGGCAATTAATTATATAAATATTTTACCAAATAAAAATATTGTACTAATATGTCTTAAATGATCTTCGGTGAAATTAATAATTTTTTTCTAGATTATATCCCTTATAATCAATTTATAAAATAACTACTATTTGTTTTAATTTTTATTTTACACCCCTAACAAATTTTTATATATTTTCTACACTTTAACTTATAAAAGTTACATTTCATCTTTAATTCATAATTTTTACTCACCTTCAATTTAAATTAACTTACATTTTACCTCATAACATAATTTATTATTTAAGTATGATTCTTATTTTTTATTACTACAACTATTATAAATATGCTTTTGGTCCGAACTAGATCGCATAGACGAGACCGTAAGCAAAAATTTGAACATGAGACGAGACGGTAATTAACAACTAAAAAATGTATAGAGTAATTTAATAAAGCGACATAGATACTAACATAATACATGTGGTTTTTTACAATATCTAAATAAAACAATATTACAAAATGACACCATAAAGTATTCAAGTATATAACTACAAATGTTGGAGAAATATTAAGTAATGTTAGTAAAACCTAACTTAATTGAAGAGTAAATTAATAATGTAATTTTACATTTTACATTTTACTTATTAATTGATAATTTATGATTTATATATAATGTGATGACAATACATTTAAATTACATGGTGCTAGCAACACATAACTTCTTTTCATACATGCTTTACTTTGTATGTATTTACTTGAAGATATTTATTGCATGTAACAAACTTTTTAATATCATATTTATATTAAGATATTTATGTATCAATTTATCTTACTTTTTGATCTATCATGTATAAGCAAACTTAGATATAACTTATAAAGTACAAGAAAATGTATATTTCTTCGTATGATACACACGATCATATGTAAATATGTCTATTTTAATTATAACATATATAACTATAATATATCTATGTTCCTACTAAAGATATTTGTTGCTTTTATTTACAGCTTTTTAAATGTCTCTTACTTGTTTTTAAAATAAATTTTAAATATTAGTTCTTTACAATATTAATAATAACTATGTATTATCACAATTCATGACAATGTATACAAGCAATGCGAAAAATGTACGACATGATATGTTAAAAGAAGTGGTTTTCAACTTTAGAAACAAACTAAAGAGATTAATAATCTAATGTTAACAATTTGATAAATGATATTAGATATGAATCTCAAAAGTATACACTTCTTATATATATATTTTATTACAAGCTCTAGTCATTTTCTAGAAAATAGTCGCACCTCTAACAAATTTGTAATACTGTATTTTCTAAAACACAAATTTGTAATACGCGCGAGAACTAATAACATAATTACATATATATAATATTGTAAATACAACTTTGCTGATTAACTTTTCAAAACTACCACAGTGTTACTATTAAAAACAGGCTCTGTTCAAAACACTTTCAATATCAGAGTTATGATCAGTCCACAATTCCAGTTACACCTTTATCTTCCACTGACCAGGAATATCCTGTAAAAGAGTACAACAGTGGGGGATTAGCAAAAGCTAAGTGAGAGAATAGATATCACAAACATACAAGGCAAAAAGCCCAAACAACAATGCTCAAACAAACAAGAGAACCGGCGGTCTTGCGGGACCTTCAACCAAATGCCGGCCAAAGCAAAGGTTTACCGATAGCCTAGTTACAACAGACAACAATAATAACACTTCTTGATTACAACAAATGCTTATCAAGACAATTACTAATACTGTATGTCTATAAACATAGGCCCAGCTGAATAACTACCGCCAAGCTGATCTCACAACCACATCATGTATATACAGAACACGAGATAAAATCTCAAAGAGCAACAATCAGGTGATATATCTTATACATCCAAGATATATATCCACTCACCGATATCTTCAACAGCCAGGCAACTCAGTCTTTTCTTACTACTGAGTCTTGTCTCCACCTGAACAAACAACTAACAGTCAGTATTTGCTTAATCAATACATAATAAGCACAATACTATAATCAACCACATATGCACATAAAATCACAAGTACATATCAACTCATGTATATTCAAACTATATATCATAATTCACTATTACTCTTTACTTACTGTAATCTTGTGAATTCATCCAATCTCCTTAGCTTATGCATTACATACATCCTTTTATAAGCAAAGGCCACACTTGATGTACAAGTCATGTTTACTTTCAAATCATCAAGGAGTTGATCTTCAATCGGATTCCTCTTAATCATTCAAATTCCGAGTAAAGGTTCAATTCCGAGTATAGACATTCTAGTTTAATCGAATTCCGACTAACTGTCCAAATCCGAGCACAGACAAATCCGAGTGAAGGCAAATTCCAATCTTAGTCGGATTCGGAGGCATTACACAATCCGAGTAAAAGCCAAATCCGAGAATAGTCTCACAATCCGAGAAAAGGCCAAATCCGATCAAATCATACAATCCGATTAACATACAATCCGAGTAAAGTGTTAGTCATTTTACAACTCTGATTTCATACTTAAAATCATGAATTCCGAGTGAATCCAAATCCGATATTAGTCGGAATCCAAGTAGAGGGTAATCCGAGTACAAGCTAAGGCAAACAGTCCAATTTACTCGGATTCCTATCAAATCCGATAGCTTTAGTCGTATTTCTACAATTCTGAGCCATTCAAACTCCAATTCCGACTGAATCATACTTATGAATTCCGGGTCATTCAAAAATCATGCCAACTTTGATTTTTTTAATCTGATTTTAAGCATGCAACCTCATCTAAGTTTTCAGAACTGAATTCTAAACATGTACTGATCATATTAACATCAAATACTAACAAACATGCATCCTAGATCATGAATTCATCATACATTTCACACAATCGGATTTTTCACACATAATTTCATATAAATCCGAAATTAATCAACAATTAACATATTGTTTCAGCAATCTAACCTCTTAGATGATTCAGAATACTTCAGTTAATCAATTGCACAAACAAGATCAACGAATTTGGAATTCTTCTTCTTCCTTTCTAGCTCTCGGCCGAGAATACACAAACACACACTACACTCTTTTCAATTTGCATGTAATGAAAGAAGATGTCAATTTGGTGGTGTATTAGGTGTCAAAATCCACACCTCATAACCCACTCACACATAATCACAATTTAATAACTATTTCTCACAATTTAATTAATTAAATTAATTAAACACACAAAACAATTAATTAACCAAATAAACTAAGATTAATCATCTTAATTAAAGTAAACCAACTTAATTTCCTTAATCCTACTAGGCCGGTAAGGAGGGTGTTACAAAATTACAACAATCAATTTTAGTTTAGTTAACTACTTAATAAACTACAGTTTACTAAAAATAACTCTATTTTTTTATCTTCGTAAATAACTATTAATGTGATTATCTAAAAAATCAACCCACTACAACACGTAGAAATGATATACCTTGTTTTTATCAATTCTCGTCACTATCTACGTATATCGATTATTCAAATTGAACCAGAAACAATAAGTAATTAATTTTTGAAACATGGTTTTCTCTTTATAATATTTTTTATGTGATTTTGTTGTTCAATCTTGCTTAATTTCTTGGCATAGAGTAATTTTAGTATTAGTTGTGTTGTGAAAGCCAAAACTCAGACTTCAAAGGCTGGTATTTTAATAAAACTTCTTATTTTAAGAAAATATTATTAGTTCTTCTTATAATTTACCAATCAAATTTCATACTATCAGTTTTAGCATTTTTATAATGAATCCGATATATATATGTTGGCAATAACTCCATTAATGGCAATTAATAATATATAAAAATGATCTTAGGTGTAATCAATATATATATTAAAATTTTCAATTTTTAGTTTCCATCACCATTTGACTAGCTTATATATATAGATGTATTTAGATTGAATCAGAAACTTAACAATAGATAATTGTTTTTATAACCATGGATTTCTGCTCCATAAAATGCCGTTTCTTCTTGATTTTGTTGTTCCATCTTGCTTTCTTGAAAGCATATAGTAGTAGTTCTAGTAGTAGTAGTGTTAATCTGAAAACTGCTGAGACTCCGAGTTCAAGCAAATGGCTGGAACCGTATAGAATCACCATCTATAATAAAGATGTTCCAGATGTGATTGTGGGATGCGATGATCGTGGAGCTGAGTTTCTAAGACCTGGTAACTCTATTTCTTGGAAATTTCGTATGAATTTAAGGGGTACCACCAGCTACAACTGTCATTTCTACTGGTTTAGAGACAACAACAGTGTTGATATCTATAAGGAGATTCAATTTCCTATTTTCGATGATGAAATCATTAAATTATGTGGTAGTAATTTGTTTGCGATGAACAGATGCAATTGGTATATCACTGCCATTGGTTTTTATTTCTCCAAAACTAATGCTAGTTTTTCAAGTATCAACGACTGGCGTATTATGCATGTATGGAACAACATATAATATAATTATCGTTAGAACCAAAATTGTGTCCCTTTTACATTTTAGTTAAACTTTGATTCTAGTTGTATTTTCTAGAAGTACAAGGTAAATTTAGTAAATACCCTTTGGGTATATAAACAAAACTCTACCCTTATTCTTTAAGCATTTAATATTTCGATAACGCCTATGTGTTCTTAGTTTTCTCTCAATTGTTCATACTAAGATCATACATTATCATTGTAGATTTGCTTCAAAAATCATTGATACTTGATACAATTGAGAATATATAATAGGTATCAGAGCCACGAGTGGATCAAAAGGTTAGTTTGTTAATCAAAAGATTGATTAAAGAAAAGGATGATCGAAATTATATGTATTGTTGTGCGTGTTGTTTGATGAAAAAAATCTTTCAATTCTTGACCTAATCGCCTGCTTGCTTGATTTAAAACATTGATTAATTCTCCCGAGTAATTGCCTTCTTGAATTAATTCTCCTGTTTGCTAGCATGCTTATAACTTTTGTTACGGCTGTACGCCTTCAAAGAACCCTAATTTCTTTTTCTCTTTTAATTTTGAGTATTTAGTTAAAGTTAATCATTAGGGTTTCTTATGTTTATTTGAAGATTGAGATTAAAATAACTTGATTTGGATTAAAAATAAAGTAAAAGAAAGTTGCTTAATTTGAGAAATTAGGTTATCATTTTGTTATTGTTTTGTTCGATAGGGTCTGAAATTGCATTTGTTCTTCCACAAATTGAATCGTATTTGGCATCTCAATCGTAGTTCACAATCGCATTTGACCAATTGCAGTTCATCATTGCATTTGAAAATCTTATTTACCCAATTGCAGTTGACAATTGCATTTTAGAATTGAATTCATATAATAGTTGGAATTGAATTGTATTTGAGCAATTGTAATCCCAATCGTAATTCCAATTTCATTTCCAATCCTAATCGTAATTACCAATTAAAATTCTCATTCGTAATTACCAATTGCAATTCCTAATCGTAATTACCAATCGCAATTCCTTAATTGTATTTTTAATAGTAATTCTCAATTGCATTTCAAATCGTAATTCCTAATAACATTTCTAAACATAATTCCTAATCACATTTCCAATAGTAATTCCTAATTGCATTTCCAATCGCAATTCCGAATAAAAATTCTCCAACCGCGCAATTTAGCAATCGCAATTCCTCCAATCGCAATTTCTATCAATTGCAATTTATTCCATTGCAATTCACTCAGTCACAATTTATCACTTTTTATCATTTCACTCAAAGATTCATTGTCATGTATCAACGATCCTCTTCGTCAAAAAGAAAAAGTTATCAAATTAACAAAAAAGGTAGAAAATGTTGGTTCAAATACTATTTTTGGGTAGATTGTGCTAACAAACAAAAAAAAAGATTGAAAAAACTTCACATGTCAAAAAACAAATATCATGAGTTTGAAATTGAAGAATGTGTTAAGATAAGAAATCTTAAGCAACAATTGGTGGATATTCAAAGCAAATCAACTTTAAAAAGCATGAATTTTGAGACCGAAAGGTATCGTTTGTGTTTAAAATTTAGAAATTGGATCAAGATGTACACAATTGTGTAGAAGAAAAGGTCACAACATCTTCAAATTCTGAAAAAGGTCAAAATTGTAAGTCATGAAAAGAAATCAATGTGGTTCTTATATTAGTCCACGCGGGTGAATCATCAAAAAGTATTGTGCATCCGAAAACCAAAATGCTCTAAGTCTGACTATTCTAAACTTAAGTCTTACACAGAGAAATTCATAAACAGAGCCAATCTACGGAAAAACTATGGAATGAAAGTAAAGATAATTATGAAGGAATGAAACATCAATGTTTTTCTCAAAACCATTATAGTATTGTTTCTCGTGTTACTTATCATACTTTTAAGAAATGTGTTGCTTGTCGTGATATGAGCAAGGCCGTTCATAACTTCGTGAAGCATAACTCTACTCATCCATTTGTGTGTGTTAGTCAAACAAGATCATTCTCGAATGCTAACACGAATGCACACCTTCCTACCTTTTATTTCTTACAAACAATATAATTAAGTTTTTAATCTTTAGATTTTACGTATGCAAGTTGCTATATATAACATAAACTATTGACTATTGTATAGTTAATTGTATACAATGATAATAATAACTAAAATCAAGACACATATAAAAATTGTTTAGAATTATTAAATTTGTTTTAAAGATAGCTAGGTTTAATTGGTATTGTGTATTAACGTTAGAAAAAAGATATCATAACTTACAAACGTCAAAAGTGTTGGCATTAATTGCTATAAGACTAATTTAAAAGGTATTGCATTAGCAGCTTAATGACCAACATTTATATGTGTCTTAAAATTTTAATTATATAATTTGAATCCTATATCTATATGCAGGCAATATCTCCGGTGGCAATTAATTATATAACTATTTTACCAAATAAAAATTATGTATTAATTAATATGTCTCAAATGATCTTAGGTGTAACTAATAATTTTTTTAAAAATTATTATCAATTCCCATCACCATCTTGTACATATATCGATTATTCAAATTAAACCAGAAACAATACGTAATTAGTTTTTGAACCATGGATTTCTTCTTATAATATTTTTTAATGTGCGCAATTGTAATTGTACAATCTTGCTTAATTTCTTGGCATATAGTAATTCTAGTAGTATTAGTATTGTGAAAGCCAAGACTCATAGTTCAAAACTAAGTGCTGGTATTTTAATAAAGCTTATAATTTTAAGAAAATATTATTAGTTTTTCTTATAATTGACCAATTACAATCGATGTTAATACAACCCGTTTTAGTATATTTATAATGAATCCAATATCTATATGTTGGTAATAACTCCATTAATTGCAATTAATTATATATAAATGATCTTAGGTGTAATCAATAATTAATTTTTAAATTTTCAAATTGCCTTCACCATTTGACTAGCTTGTATATATAAATATGTATTTATATTGAACCAAAAACTTAACAGTAGGTCATTATTTATATAACTATGGATTTCTGCTCCATAAAATTTTATTTTTACTTGATTTTGTTGTTCAATCTTGCTTTCTTGAAAGCATATAGTAGTAGTTCTAGTAGTAGTAGTATTAATCTGAAAACTGCTCAGACTCCGAGTTCAAGCAAATGGCTAGAACCGTATAGAATCACAATCTACAATAGAGATGTTCCAGATGTGGTTGTCGGATGCGATGATCGTGGCGCCGAGTTTCTGAAACCTGGTAATTCCATTTCTTGGAAATTTCGTATGAATTTCAGGGGTACCACTAGCTACAATTGTCATTTCTACTGGTTTAGAGACAACAACAGTGTTGATATTTATAAGGAGATTCAATTTCCTGTTTTCGACGACGAAATCATTAGATTATGTGGTAGTAATATATTTGCAATGAACAGATGTAATTGGTATATCACTGCCATTGGTTTTTATTTCTCCAAAACTAATGCCAGTTTCCCAAATAGCAACTACTGGCGTATTATGCATGTATGGAACAACATATAATATAGCTACTTCATTTTATTCTTGAACAAATCCTTTTATCAGTTATGATGTCATAATGATTATTTAATTAATTAGGATCTTTTATATATATATATATATATATATATATATATATATATATATATATATATATATATATATATATATATATCGTGGTTAATTACTGTTATGATTCTTATGAGTTGTATAGTATCCTTTTATCATTTTAAACTTTGAATTTATATTAATTTGTTAAAAGGTTACCATTTGATAGAAATTATTTAAGAAAAATATATGAATAATGAAATAATTAATTGATTGTATGCAATTTGTTGTATATAAAAGAAAATTATTTTAGAGTTCATCGTATACAATGATAACTAAAATTAAGACATATAAAAGTTGCTTGCATATAATTAATTGGAGTGATGTGTGAAAGTTAAGGTTATAAAAATTTTAAGTCGAGAAATAATAAAGTAGACTACCACACAACAGGCAAGTATGACCCGGTCGCGTAGCAAAATAGCCATTGTAAGTCCATTATCATCTCCACAGAGAAGTGTAATACTAGTTCGAATAAATAAATCACTATTAATCAACCTGTCATATCTTATTTAAAGAAAAGTAAGATTTAATTAACTAATAAAATAAAGCAACTAACTAAGTACGCATAGATGAATGAGGGTTACGGAAACAGTGAATGAGGGCTTGAGATGGAGGTGACCGTTCTTCCTTTTTGATGTATGGTTAATATTATGATTGTGTAGTTGCTATGTAATCTGGGTTACTAGTTCTTATGTCAGATGAGGATCTATTTTCGAGCTATTATGTGATTGAACACTATGGTTTTATGTTAATAATATAAGACCTGTAGTTCAATAAAAAAGTACGCAGAGATGAATGAAAACAGATATAGGACAATACTAATGATGCAATTAACTCAAATTCATATCTCCCTAAAAATGTATTTGATTATGAAAACCCGACTAATGATGAAATCTCTAGAAGTTGATTGATTAATTTTCGTTCATTCTCTCGCAATGCTAAAACATGGTTTCTAGGATTTTCATCTCTAACCCTATGAAATAACGCACCTCGAATTACCGTTTAATTATGGATCTAATTCCTCGTCTCCATAATCCTAGAACCTTTGTTTCAAAATGTAGTCATTTAAGCAATCAACTAGGTTATTGGTGTTCAATTTCAAACCCTATTTTTAGTAAGTTGCCTACTACGTCACGTAAGGGAAAAGTAGAAGAAATCACACAATTACAACACTTTCTTGATAAATAAATAAATGCAGTTAACAAATCAAACAAGCAAAGGTTAAATCTAAAAGCTTTAAGGGTTCTTTAATTAAAAATCGGATAATTGTTCAAGAAAACATCAAATAATCCATAACATGAATCAGATCTAGCCTACGGTTCAAATCATCCAAGTGAATATAAGAGTTAACCCATAGTCAAGTTACAAGACATCAAAAAAAGAATAATATAGAGTTCATGCACCATTATAGACTAATAAAGAATAATCGAATCAATCCTATAGAAGATGTTGTTAGATTATGTGCAGAGATAGATAACATGTATCATCGTGTCCAATACTATGTGACACTAAAGGATCACACCGCTGCACACTCAAATAGAACCTTTTAGTTTTTACCTTTTGTGTATGACAATAATTAATAGTTTAATTAATTATTGAGAAAGAGAGAAAAAATAAAAGTTATTTATTATTTAAAAGGAGAAGTTAATATTTAGTTTAAATATTAACGAGACCAATTAATTAATAGTTATTAATTAATTACAAAGGTCGAGGGTATTTTCTGTAATTGATTAATAGTTTAATTAAAGCTGGGCTTTAATTAAACGGGCTTGGGGCCTAATAAGGGTTTATTATATAAACATTATTTACCTCTCATTAATCACATAAGTTAATTACAAGAAACAAAAGAAAACCCTAAGACTCTCTCCCTCTTCTCTCTCTTCGGCGGCGGCGCTAAAGCCGAGAACCAACCACCGAGCGACGGTGGTCGGCGGCGACTGTATTCACACACGCGGGTCACGGTTATTTGATCCGAGGTTCAATCCTTAGGCGGTCTAGCAGCCAGTTCGAGGTGGTGCAGTAGCGGTGGATAACCTGCAGCTGTCTAGAGGCTTGAAGAAAGTTTTTTGTTTTGACATCAAAGGTATAACTTTCTAACCCTCTTCCTCTTTTAGTTTCTGTACGAGTTAGATGAGATCACTGGAGGGGGTTTTATTCCGCTGTGCATGATTTTATACCCTACAAAACCCTTCAGTGGTATCAGAGCCACTTCTAACCTCGTAGGAGACTAGGTAGGTTTCTTTTTATTCTGATGAAATATGATTCTGTTTTATCCAGAAAGAAAATTTTTTGATCATCCAAGTGATAGAATTCAAGTTTATGATTTCTATTGGATTAGATTAATTAGTTTTTGGATAAAAGGATTGTTAGATTTAATTTTTAATTAAATCTGTTTTTTTATTTATTGTTGTTATTTGCGATAACCGAGAGCATCAACACCACCCTAATCGGCGGCGGTCTCAAGTCTGGGACGGCTGTCGCTGGCTGCCGATGATCGGCGGCGGTCTGCGGTGGTTATGGGGGTACGCGGCTCGGAGAGCGACGCGGTTAGCAGTCCAGTTAGCGGCGTTAACTGTGTGGTGGGCTTCGGCCCAGAGAACTACGGCCCAGGAGGCCTGCGGCCCAGTTTGGGTTTAGCGGCTAGGGTTAGCGGCGCTAAAGGCTCTTTTGGGCCTCGGCCCAGTTTTTATTTCTCGATCCGGTTTCCAATCAATGACCCAGTTTAAATATTTGGCCCAGCTCGCGGTTCAGATATTTTGTGGTCAATATTAAATTGAAATACAGTTTGTTATTTTTAATTTAAGGTTTAAATATTATTTTGAGTTTTTTAATTAATTATCAAAGTATAAAACTTGAAATAAATATTTATTGCAAATAACCGAAAAACAATATAGGGGTTTTAACAGGTTGTTAAAATCAGATATTTTCATCAAGATGAATAATTAGAAATCAGTTGTTGTTGTACTTTCATGTATTAGTTTAGTACATGTTTGGGATGTCATAGCCGAGCCCTAGACCTTGTGGATTGTTTAATTTCTCGCACTTGTGGTTGTGATTGGTTTTATTCTATGGTGTGGGGAGGCATGCGTGCCACTTACAACCCCTATTCTATTTTGTAAAAGTATTAGAATTAGCGGGCCTGCGTGCCTTTGATCAATCTTGTAATTTTATATTTTTTTTTAGTTTTTAGAATAGAATAGATTATTAGAATAAATACGAAGCTGATACAAGAACCAAGAACCAAGGAGCAGGGAGCAGGATTGGATGCTGGAGCCAGTGGGAGCTTCAGAACGCCATGCCATGTGTGTTGTGTATTTCCACTTAGGTTTTGACCGTCGGGTTTTTCGTGTGGCTCACGAAACCGACATTAGTTTCTGTACGAGTAGCGGTGGATAACCTGCAGTTGTCTAGAGGCTTGAAGAAAGTTTTTTGTTTTGACATCAAAGGTATAACTTTCTAACCCTCTTCCTCTTTTAGTATCTGTACGAGTTAGATGAGATCACTGGAGGCGGTTTTATTCCGCTGTGCATGTTTTTATACCCTACAAAACCCTTCAGATGTAGCCTTCGATTTTCAATCGGCGGGCTTAATCAGTGAGAAATCTAATTTCTTTGCTTAATTATCTCCAAAAGTATGCCATTGGCTACCTAAAGTCGCCCCCTAAGGTCTCTGGTATGAAACCCTAGGCTAAAATATTAAATTTTCCACCAAAAGATATGAAAAAGCACATACATATATGGTGATTTCCGGCGGGCGCGCGGCGTGAGGTGGTGATAAACAATATATTTTTTTTCAAATTTCAGAAAGTCCAACTGGTCAACATAAGTCTCGCGGTGTGAAACTTTTCATGGAAAATGACCAGCAATTTGTACCTAGAGCGAGACTTCTTTCTACTGTCAACTTCACCTTCGAGGCGCGAGGGCCTTAGGCTCGCGGTGCGAGGCTTTTGAATGTAAACTCCCTTTCTAGATGAAAGTGTATCCCTTCCAGTCTAGTTTTCGTGACCGCTTGAATCACCTCAATCCGAGTTTGTATGAATGAGATATGGTTAAAACCGTGAACGTAGGCCGAGACTGTCAGCTTCTCTCTTTTTTTAATCTCTATTCCTAAGAGGCGAAGAGCTCTAAAGAAAATAATATAACAAATTAAGTCATAACTAACATAATTTAATATAAAAATGCAGTAAAATGAGATATCGGATATAAATGATATGAACAAGTATTTGATTGCCCCCGCTTATTGCGAGGGGAACATATTAAAACCAATAAATTATTATATAAAAAGTACATAAAAATAAATTCTAAATAAAAATAATTTCTCTTTTCATTCTAGAATAAATATAAACAAAAACTTAGTACTGTATTTTTCTTAATTTATATATCTAAAGATAAAAGTTAATTACCACTTACATAACTACAGTAAAATTTGACAATTAGATTTACTAATTTAGATATCAAAGTTTTTCTGATTTAATCACATATAAAAAGATATGAAAAAAAAACTCTAAAACCACCTACAGTTTTTATGAAGCAATTACGAAACATAAATAATATTGTATACATTCAACGTTAATGATAATAATAAGTACGACAAAATATTAAACCATATTTGCTTTTCATTAATCTTGAATATATATATATATATATATATATATATATATATATATAGGCTAATTAAAGCAAGTACATCTAGGTATTCCTTCAATTAAATGACTTCTCCTTATCATCATTCTTTTTCTTCTAAATTTATCTTCGACATAAACTAATTGGTAGTCATATAGGTCTTTATCACTTTATAAAACTTTAATAACAATCATCATATTTTTATAGCATGTCACAATTGGATGAAGATAAATGATAATAAAAAACTAAACTAGAAAATAACTTATTTGAAAAATAAATCGTTGAAAATATTAACTTTAAAAGAATATAACACAATCCATTTGTTTAATTAAAGAGGGATGGATAATATATTATAGTTTATAACAATATAATATTACTTTTAGAAAAAAGATCATTATATTGATATATAAATTAAAAGAATAAAAAAGGTAGTAGTCAAAATCTCATGAGATTTAAATATCTCATGATTTTATTGTAAATTTACCAAAAGGTCCTTCAAAATCTCATGATAAGTTGTCATGCTACTTCTTTAATCGATATGTAGTATAATATTTTGACCGATATCATAGAAGATTATTAAAGTTGATTGTTTTGTTTTGGAAAAAAAAGATGTTTATATATAATGGTAATTAAGACAAAATTAATTGTATTTTTACATTAACACGTCCCTTTACTCCATACCATAGGGCCTTAGCTTGACTAAAAGTACGATGAAGGGGTAGAGCTACGGGAAATAATTTGATTTACCCTATAATATAATTAGTTCTCGATATTGACATTGGTAATTTGCTAATTTTGTTCTTGCCAAAAATCTTCATGTAATCAATTTTATTAGATGTAGATGAAACAAGGGTTAAAATGGAAATAATGATTAAACTTTTACCAAATTGTTGGTTTCATAACATAACTTTTTTTACCACATTTTAACCATCAAACACTTTTTGACATATTCAAAAGCAATTAAACGACTTGTCGATAGAGATGGTAATAGGTTTGGATATTGACGGATCTAATTGTAACACCCTCCTTACCGGCCTAGTAGGATTAAGGTAATTAAGTAGGATTACTTTAATTAAATTGATTGATTAATTGTTATTATGTGTTGATTGGTTTTAATTAATTGAATTTTTAGTAATTAATTAAATAAATTGATTTATTATTTGATAGTGGGTTGTGATGTGTCATGAGACACATAACCCCTAATTGCCACCTAAATCAACATTACATGCAAATTGAATTAAAGTGTTGTGTGTGTTTTTGTGTTCTAAGGCCGAGAGATCAAGAAAAGAAGAAAGAATTAGACAATCGTTGATTTGATTTGTGCAATCTAGTATTCTGAAGTAATTAACATCATCTAGAGGTTAGATTTACTGTATCATATGCTAATTGTTGATTAATTTCAGAATTTATATGAATGTTATGTGAGAATCCGATTAAATGCAAATATATGATGAATTGATGATTTTAGGTTGCATGTATGTTAGATTATGATGTTAGAATGAACAATACATGTTAGAATTCAATTCTGGAAACATATATGTTGTTGCCTGCTTAAATCAGATTGAAAATTGAAGTTAAAGATGATTTTGAATGAATCGGATTTCTTGAATATGAATTAATCGGATTTAGAGTTTGAATGACTCGGATTGTTGGAAAACCGACTAAAGCAATCGGATTTGATAGGAATCCGAGGAGATTGGAACTGTTGCCCTAACATTTTTTAATCGGAATCCGACTCTCAATCGGAATGTGCCTTTACTCGGATTTCAAATAACTGCCTTTACTCGGAATCCTTATATTTCCTCGGATTGTATAGTTAGTCGGATTGAGACTATAAATGGAAGTAGTATGCTCGGATTTGGACAGTTAGTCGGAATTCAACTAAACCAGAAATATTTTTACTCGGATTTGGTCTTTGCTCGGAATTGGTATGTTTGGGAGGAATCCGATTGAAGATTAACTTTGATGATTTGAAAGTAAACATGACTTGTACATCAAGTAAGTCCTTTGCTTATAAAAGGATGTATGATTTACCTAAGCTAGGAGTTGGATAATATTCACAGAATTACAGGATATAAAGGGTAATGGTGAATAATGGTATATAGTTTGAATATACATGATTTGATATGTGCTTGTGGTTTTATATGTACATGTATGTTTGATTTCAGTATTTTGTTGATTGTTTGTTGATTAAGTAAATACTGATTGTTAGTTGTTTGTTCAGGTGGGGACAAGACTCAGTTGTAAGAAAAGGCTGTGTTGCTTTGCTTGTTGAAGATATCGGTGAGTGGATATATATATCTTGGATGTATAAGATATATCACCTGATTGTTGCTCTTTTCTGTATATATACATGATGTTGTTGTGAGATCAGCTTGGCGGTTGTTATTCAGCTGGGCCTGTGTTTAGAGATATACAGTATTAGTAGTTGTCTTGATTTGCATTTGTTGTAATCAAGAAGTACTATTATTGTTGTCTGTTGTAACTGGGCTATCGGTAAACCTATGCTTTGGCCGGCATTTGGTTGTAGGTGTTGCAACACCGCCGGTTCTCTTGTTGTTTGAGCATTGTTGGTTTGGGCTTGATGCCTTGTATGTTTGTGGTATCTATTCTCTCACTTAGCTTTGTGTTAATTCCCCACTGTTGAAATCTTTTACAGGATACACCTGGTGAGTGGATGTGGTTGAAGCTGGAATTATGGACTGATCATACTCTGATATTAGATGTTTTGTTTAGAGCCTGTTTTGTAATTAACACCGTGGTTGTATTTTGTATAGCTAAAACCAGCAAAGTTGTATTTGAATTATATATATATATATATGTAATTATGTTGTTAGCTTCCGCACGTATAGTAAAGTTGTGTTTTAGAAAATACGGTGTTACAATCTAATAGATTTAGCCACTACTGACACCATTCCTAAAGATGATAACACGACTTAGGTAATGAATGCAAATCATATTCAATCAAAACATATCTGGTGAAACTAATCCAATAGTCAAATTAATCCAATAAATTTAACTGTAGTTTAAAAATTTTAAAATGTTTATTTCCCAAATGATCTCCTTTGTTCTACACTAAAAATAAAAAAAATAAGATTAACAATTTACCAATTTAGGGGTGAAAATTAAGTTGGAGAACTAGAACAAAAACACTATATCATTACACTAAATAGATCTAAGATTTCAATCAAAAGTAGGTAAAAAATAACAAATTAATGTAAGTAAAAGAGGTTGTGGCAATGGGGTAAAATTTTTATATAGGAGAGAAGTCATTGTTAATTAAGACGAAACTACGACGAGGAAGAAATTCAGACAAGTACTACATCTGTAACAAAAGGGTACTTCGTGAAAGATTGCAAGAACAGAAGAAAGTCACAGACATTGATCTAGACGCTCGGCCAGATTAAGTCTTTAGATATCTCTGACTTCAAATCTCTCTAATCACTTGATGATGAAAGGGATGATAAGGCATTGTGCTCAATCACATATTGAGAAGAATCATCATCAGATGGTGAATAGGAATCAGAATCAGATGATACACTTGAAGATCATTCTGACATCGAGATATTAAAGGCAAATTCAACCTCTCCCATTACTAACTTAGTTACCAACACACTCTCTCAAATCTTACATATCTAAAGCACACAACTTGCTCCCTTAGCTAAAGTCCATATTCTCACAGCTACTCAAAACCCATTCCAGTGATAGCCTATTTTTATACAGGATCTTCAGTGTCAATGGTAAATCATGCCTTTTCTTGTAGCTATTGGAAACCTTACCCTCAGTATTTTATAGCAGCTAATGGTGAAACCTTTTGCCATTGATAAAAGTAGTGTCCTTGTGTACATAAGGCTCTTTTGCTAAATGTGTCAGAAAATATAGATTGCTTAGATCTAACTCACATGAAAAAGATATTCTGATAGAATTTGACATTTCATAAGCTTCCAAATTTAAGGTATGATGAACAACAGATTCGCTACAAGAGTTTCTTAAATCCATAGAGTACTGTGCCAGGACTCTTTATGGCATCAGATCTCAACATAGAAGCCATAAAACAACATATACTCCAAACATCATGTGCTTCTAGCCGTACATATATATTTTTTTTATTACCAAAATGGATGGTACAAATTGTACAATTAAGATTGATTTGTTAAAAATGTTACAAATTCATTTTTCATTCGAAATAAGATATTAACATAGTGGTATATCTTAATACAAGATCAAGTAAACATGTAATAGTATCGATTGAGAACTGCGAAAGGTGTGTTCCTTGCATACACTAATAGAAGAGATCGATGCATGCTGGAATAATATTCAAGAGAGAAGTCATTGTTGATTAATTTGTGTATTTATTATATAAAAGCACAGCCGGCTAATGGATCGATAGTAGTCTTGATGGTTTATTGTGACAAAGACAAACTTAATGTAGTCTAGCTGATCATGGCAAATTGTTCACGAAGAAAAGGACGATGTGAACGAGATCTTCAATAGAGACAACCAGAATTTAATTAATAAATAAATAATATTTATATCTCTTTGATGTTCAATTACAACAATCATGAATACATACAAATAATTAATGGAAATAGTAGTTTTTTTGGGAGACATTATTTGACAGTCGTTGAGGAATATTTTTGTCAATTTTTTTATGAAAATTATAAAAATTAAAGAAGGAATGAAATGCAATAGAAACAATATTTTTTGGAAAGTGATTGTAAACTGTTACTTTAGAGCATAGTTTCATAATATTTTTATACGTTATTCTCTTATTCACTAATTTATATATATTAATGGATCGATTTCATATCGTGTTTCGTATTTAATTAGAATTATAAACAAATAACCGGGTATAATATAGTAACTTGTTTATCTGAACACGTACATTACGTGTGTAAATACGTTTGAATATGACCGGCCGGGACCCAATCATTCAGATGATATATTAATTAATAAAAACAAATAGGAGATACAAACATATTAATTTTCCAATTCAAGGACTCAATCATGGAGACATGAAGACAATTGAAGTACAGTGTTAACATTAAAGAAAGAATCATGGCCTCTTCTTCAACTGCAGGGCAAACTTAGACAATGACACCATAGAAGACCCTCCATTACTTAGAGCTTCCATTGCAGCCCCCTTTAGTTCTTTCAACCTGTTCGATATCTTTTTCCCTTCATCTCCCTCCATTAGCTCCTTCACAACTCTTTCGATTACCTCTTTTCCAACAATTCCGTTTTCATCAGTTTTAACTCTTAATGCCAAACAAAGTGATTCGCACATCACTTTCGCATTCATATGTTGCTCCGCATAAAGAGGCCAAGCGATCATCGGCACCCCATGAACCACACTTTCTAAAGTCGAGTTCCATCCACAATGAGTCAGGAACCCACCGGTCGCGCCGTGACTCAATATCTTGATTTGTGGAGCCCATGACGACACCACTAAACCCTGTTTTTTGGTTCTAGCCAGAAACCCTTCGGGTAAAAAACCTAAAGGGTCATTCTGGCTAGAAGCAGTGAAATAGGAAGCATTTGAAGCCTTATCAGGACTTCTTAGTACCCACACAAACCTTTGCCCACTCATCTCTAACCCATGGGCTAGCTCATAGACCTGCTCTAAAGAAAGGGTCCCGCCACTTCCAAAAGACACCAACACCACGGATCCACTTGGTTGATTGTCCAACCACTTTAAACACTCATGTCGGTCTGACCCGTTACTCGGGTCATCGGATTTAATCAATGGTCCGATTGAGTAAATGGGCGTTTGACCCCCAACTCCGGCTTTTAAAACCCGAAATGTTTCTTCTTCTAACTCGTCAAAACTATTCACCAAGATCCCGTCAAGCAATGTGAGCCTCTTGGAAAGTAAAAGATAACCTTTGTATACTTCATCAGTTCGGACCTGTACCGGAGCCATAAACTCCTGCCCATGAAAACTAACCGAACCCGGAACCTGAACCAGGTAAGGTAAGTCTTTATATTCACAAGATGTCTCTTGATCAAGCTTTGGCAATATAAAAGTGAAAGATAAAGCCATGGCATTCATTGGAAAGAACAAGAAGTTAAAGAGGTTAAACTCTTTTGCAACTTCCATTGAATCATGTCCAAACATATCAAACACTAAAGCAACCAACTTGGTTGTTGACTTTAAAGAGCATAAAGCATCGCGGAGGCTTGAAAGACTGGCTTGCATGATGAAGGAAATTAGAATCTCCGGCCTGGCACCCTCCGGCAATCCGTCAAGGTTAACGGGTGGGAGAAAGATATGGTGGATATTTTCCGGCAATGATTCAAGGACGGATATTTGGGGTTTGGGTGGAGTTCCGGTAGTAGGGATGATGATAGTGGCGGAGATGTGGTGGTGTTGGACAAGTCGCTTAGCGAATTCGGCCATCGGAATTAGGTGACCCATTCCCGGACTTGGAAGGATGGCTATGTGATGAGGTGCTTTCTCCATTGTCGTCAAGAAATTATAAAATATGATTTGTGTTATTGTGACGGATATCTATATACATATATGATATATATATTGTGTTTTCCATTATTTTCAACGGAAGGATTATTTTATTTTATCTTATCAATTAATATTCAATAAATGACAACTACCAGTATACATGCATGTTCCTATCATCCAATATATATATATATATATATATATATATATATATATATATATATATATATATATATATATATATGGGAGGGTTCCATTGAGAACCGATTTTAATGCGAGAACCGCGAGAACCAATCTTAGCCGTTGATTTGATAAGTGGAGTTCATGGATGGAGAGCGTGGGGGATTGAGTGTGGCAGGGTGTATGTGAGGAATTCATGGGTGAGCAATGACATAGAAAGAGGTGGAATTAGACGGCTAAGATTGGTTCTCGCGGTTCTCGCACTAAAAATGGTTCTCGATGGAACTTCTTCCTATATATATATATATATATATATATATATATATATATATATATATATATATATATATGGGAGATTCAAATGAGAACTGTTTTTCGTACGAAAACTGTGAGAACCAATCTTAGCCGTTGATTTGATAAATTGAATTCATGGATGTAGATCGTGGGGGGATCAAGTGTGGCATGGTGCATGTGATGAATTTATGGGTGGGTGATAACATTAAAGGAGGGGGAAGTGAACGACTCAGATTGGTTCTCGCAATTCTCGTACGAAAAACAGTTCTCGTTTGAACTTTTGCATATATATATATATATATATATATATATATATATATATATATATATATATGGTAGGAATATTGTAAAAAGAGAATTAAGATACAAAGAGTAAGGAGAAATCATGGCCACACATTTTAAATCAAAAGTCAACAAAAAAGTCTAAAAAGTAGATATTCGTAACTGCCAATTAAGGGCAGTTAAGGGCAAAACAGTAAATGCCAAAAAACATTGAGCGGGATTTACGGTCTCTTGATTCATCGTCTCTTTGCCCAGATTAAGTACATTCATTTCAACAAACCAGATTACATCCATTTCAACAAAACCAGATTCAACAAACAGATGCACAATTTCGCAAAATAAATTCACAGAATCAACAAGAAATACACAAAAATTAACAAATAAAATCAATGATAGATACCAAGATTCAACAAGAAACTTGATTCATAATCAGTCTACAGATTTGATTTGAAATGCCAGTTACAAATCTTGATGAACCAAGAATTTGATGAATAATATTCATCATAGAGAAAGATGCACAGTACAACGAGATTGGGTAAATACAAAAACAGATCTACAAAAAATAAACCATCTTTGATTCACAAAATTAAATTTAATGAATAAATTACAAACCATGTTGGTGCACATGTAAGAAGATGCAAAACTTTGTCTAGATCTGATGCACAGGAGAACGGCGGTGATGAATTGCAGCGGTGATGAACGGCGGCGCTGATGTAAATTATGCATCAGATGCACAAATGAAATCGGCGAATCAGTTCTTGAAGAAATCGGCGACAGGAATGTTTTCATTTTGTTTGGACTTCACATGGCGGCGTATGGACAGCGGCGCTTCACAGCGGTGGTTCACAGCGGCGATAAAGGAGAGACGGAATTAACGAAGAAGAAGGAAAGCGGCCAGATCTAGGGTTTTTAGTGAGAGATGGGGTCACAAGGGGGGAGATCTGGTGGGCATATGACGTAACCGAAAAGGGAAAGAGGTCGATGAGTGGATCGTAGATATGATGGGAGAAAGAGCAACGGTGGCCGAACAAAGCAACGGTGGCCGGAGAGAGAGCGGCACCGATGTGGTCGGCGTCAGTTGGAACCGGACTAGGGTTTTGAGAGGGATGGACGGGAATACAGACGTGGGTTGTGTTATAGGAACAGAGAGAAATTTTGTATATTTCTTTAAACTTCCTAATTTGCCCTTTTGATGGTTATGCCACATGTCACTCTCTCGATCCTCCTTACCCTTTTTACCCTAAAACTTTTTTATTTGATCTTGATTATATATATATATATATATATATGGAAAAGTTCGAATAAGAATGATAAATTAAATAAGAGACTCAATCTCAGTCGTTTATTTTGTAAGTGGAATTCATAGATGTAAAACGTGAGGGGATCAGTGTGGTAGAGTGCATATGGGGAATTCATGGGTGAGCAATAACATTGAAGTAGAGGGAATTGAACGGTTGTGATTGAGTCTTCCATTCTCATTTAACTTAAGGTTCTCATTTGAACCTCCCACAATATATATTGGCAAAAGTTCAAACGAGAACTATTTACGAGATCCGCGAGAACCAATTTGAGACGTCCAATTCTCCCTCCTTCAATGTCATTGCCCTGCTATGAATTCATCACATACATCCTGCCACACTTGATCCCCCCACGCTCCACATCCATGAGTTCCACTTTATCAAATCAACGACTAAAATTATATAAATTTTCTCTCTTCTAACTTACTTTAATTTTTTATTTTATTTAAAATATACTCTTCCACAAACACTCTCTCACACAAACATAATTTTTCACTCACATCAACATAATTTTCAAAATCTTATTAATTCTTCTCTCCTTATTTCATAAATATAATATTTTTTTCTTATTTTAAAGTATTTTAGAATTTATTTTTAAAATAAATAAATAATTGATACAAATATAAGAAAATTTGAAAATAACGAAATGTTCTTGAAAACTTTTTCGTGACATTGAATAATGCGAATAACATATCATTACATTCTCGAAAACGACATGTTGCACTATTGCCGCCGCAGCATTGCGCGGGTACGCTGCTAGTATATATATATATATATATATATAATTAGGTTCAAGTAAAAAATTTTAAGGTACTAAATGTAAAGAGAAAGAAGAATGTGCCACGTGTCCTTAAAATATATGGGGTAAAATAGGAACTTTAAAAAAAATCTCTCTCCATAAACATCCCACCCACGTCTCCTATTTCCTCTAAATTAGGGTTTCACATTTTTAGAAAGCGCCGCCCATGCCTTCTGAGGCTATATTTCTGCCGCCCTGCACAGTCGACCGCCGCCCGTGGGTTAGCCACCGTCTTCCACCGGAGTTCCACCGCTTGTGCATCCCCACCAGAGACGTCGTAGGTTCTGATGACGGGATTCGTTATGCTAATATTCAAGGACTACTACTGACCCTAATCCCTCGCTGCTTCGTTTGAAGCCGTCGCACCCCCATCTCCTCACAAGAACCCTAATTTTCCGCCGTCCCGTTTTGAAGCCGTCGCAACCTAATCCTCCACCGTCGCGAAGTCGTGGTACCCTAATCTTCATTACCTGCTTCGTTTCCACTGTCGCCGTTGATACACGTCTCCAGATCCACAATCGATGCACTGTTGCTAGTTGCACAATCGATGAACAGTCTCCGTTGATACACAGTCTCCAGATCCACAGCCGCCGTCGGTGCACAGTCGCTGTTGATGCACAATCGATGCACAGTCTCCATTGATGCACTGTTGCCATTGATAACACGGTCGCCGGTCGGTGCACCGTCGACTTCTGGCGACTAAATCCCGGTGAAGGATGATTTAAGCAAAATCCATATTTTTTTTATTCAAGATAATAGTAACCGTTTCCTGATATATTGGTTTGTTGATTGTCCATTTTGCCCTTTTTTTTTTTTTTTTAAATCCGAATTTAAAAAGTTTTTTTTACTTTTCTTTTTGACTTTTGGAGAGATCCAATAGTTGAGATCTCTCCTTACATTTTGAACCATAAGATTTTTTGTACCATATCACTACCATATATATATATATATATATATATATATATATATATATATATATATATATATATATATATATAAAAGTTTAAACGAGAACTGTTTTTCATACGAGAACAGCGAAAACCAATCTGAGCGGTTCAATTTCCCCTCCTTTAATGTCATCACCCACCCATGAATTACTCACATGCACCCTGCCACACTTGATTCCCTCCACGCTCTACATCCATGAATTCCACTAATCAAATCAACGGCTAAGATCGGTTCTCCCAGTTCTCGTACGAAAAACAGTTCTCGTTTGAACCCTCCTATATATATATATGTGTGTATATATATATATGTATATATATATAGAGAGAGTGAGAGACAAAAGTTCATGCAAGAACTGTTGTTAGCGCGAGAACCAATCTAAGCCGTCAAATTCCCCCTCCTTCAATGTCATTGCCCACCCATGAATTCCTCACATGCACCCTGCCACACTCTATCCCTTCACGCTCACCATCCATGAAACTTCTCATATCCAAGGAACGGCTGAGATTGGTTCTCGCGGTTCTCGCACTAACAAAGTTTCTCGCATGAACCCTCCCCTATATATATATATATATATATATATATATATATATATATATATATATATATAGGGGAGGGTTCAAACGAGAACTGTTTTTCGTACGAGAACTGCGAGAACCAATCTCAGTAGTTCCTTGGATATGGGAAGTTTATGGATGGAGAGCGTGGAGGGATCAAGTGTGGCAGGGTGCATGTGAGGAATTCATGGGTGGACAATGACATTAAAGGAGGGGGAATTGGACGGCTTAGATTGGTTCTCGAAGTTTTCGTACGAAAAACAGTTCTCGTTTGAACTTTTGCCTATATATATATATATATATATATATATATATATATATATATATATATATATATATATATATATAATTGAAGTGAGTAACTAAGGATATAACGTGCGATTATTGATACACACAACCCAAGCCAAATATGAAGTAGGTTTGATAAAATAAGACTTGGAACTAATTACTTAGGTAAAATTGAGCTAAAAAATTGGTTGATACGAACAATATAACACATGTTTACCTTATAAATAAAAATCATTATTCAACTTATAATAGTTCAAAATTTTTTTTTATCATAGTTAATTAACAACATGACTCCAGATACTTAAATAACTAAATTTTGGATTATTGAAAATTTTAATAATTAGTTTACACTTCAAATTAAAATAAAAGTTATGTCTGTAATTTGAAAAAAAAGTTTATATCTCAATTCCTTATTTCCAATATATATCCTGAGTTGATATCAATCTTACAAATCTGATCTACAACTTTTACAAGCAATAAATCCTATCGATCTGCATCTCCCAAAAATCAATTCTGCATTCTTCATCATCCACGATCTTAATCGCATCACTAATAGTTAAAGCGTGTTAAAGTTTATTATATGTTTGTTACTAAATTGAATGGTTAAACAGTTAAAGTGGGGTTTTTTTTTTTTTTTTTGGTTTAAATTTACTCTTCATTTATTCAAGTTGAAATTAATTAAGAATGAGGTACCAGCTTTAAGTCACTTATGTGGTTGTTGCCTCTCTCTATCAGACGTCCTTGGTTAAATCGCTTTTATTCCTAGTAAGTATATAATTTCAATCATTTCATTAGTGACAAAATGCGACAAATGCGCACGTTTTACTCTAATTATCTTCAACCACTAATTAAGCTTTATCTCTTAATACATGCATAGTTGGCTATGAAAGCATATGTATACTATGTAAATTCATGATGAAACCAAATTCTATTTTTGGTTTTTGTATTTACTGTGATCAATTAAATGTTCATGGTGTATGTAGTATGACTTGATTCTTGGAAATTGTTATCACAGTATCATTCGCCAACAGTAAAGAACTTTTATCTACCTCCAGCATTCAACTTTCGTCATTCGTCACCACCACCACTATGGCCACCCTGCCGCCTCCACCTGCCATGCTGCCGACTCCACGGCTCCACCTTCTACCATTCCACCACCATGTAAGTCACCCCCACCGGCCACCTCTAGCCTGCCCACCATCAACGCTGCATCCACCTCCATCCTTCCCATCTTCGACGCCACCCTCCACCATAGACAACTATCATTTTTTTAGATTCGGGGAACAAAAATCCGGCTCCCTCCGCTAGATGTTTAAATCTAACCAAATTGATGATGAGATCGATTTGATACCCCGATGGAATTGAAATCCTAGAATAAATAAAATATACGAAGTAAACTCCCTCAGTATATATATATGACTATACTAACACATATGAGTTTCCACAAATTTAGTTACAAAACCATACCGTTAAAAATTGTGGAGAAAGTGGGAAAAAAATAATTACGGAGAAAGTAGCAACAATATTGAAATGAAATAGACCTCAAAGTTCTCGTCTCCATGTTTTTAAGTGTTTACTTTTCCAATCTCCATATTATCATTTCCAACGACTTTAAATGTAAACATGTTTCAGTAACTTATTATTAACGGCTACCTATACATAATAAATTTATAAAACAAAATTAAATCTAGTAAGACATTTAAAGGTATACCAAAATAAAATTTACCGTTATTTATAAATATATGCAATTGTCAACGTGTTATAATACACCAGGTTACTGTTTATAAGTGGCTTTGGCTAACTTGCGCCGATTGCATTATGGCTTATACCATGTTTGTCTAATTTTTACATATGAGCCATCCTAGCTCAGGTGGTAATTATCTCTATATGTAATGGGCAATCTTATTTTCAATTTTTTTTTACTGCGTTTTCATCTCTTTTGTTTTGTCTTTTGGGCAATCTTTTCCATTATTTTCTTTAAAGAAGTAATTATTTGCTTTTTATAACAATGCATCTGGCCATGTATCTTATTTTCCACTTATCTTTTTCTTTTCACTTTTTTTTCTTTTTTTATTTAGTTTTAATTCTTTTTCATATTTCTTTATCTCTTAAAAAAAAACTAGAATAAATTTCTTGCATTTCACTTTTCTTTTCGATATTTTACATTTTTAATTTATATTATCTTTCTCATTTCATTATGTCTATAGAACTCAGGCATTTTTCGGATGTTTAAAAAAGTTATATTAAGTGAAATTGATGCCTAAATTCGTAAAAGATATATATATAAATTTTTTTTTTTTGCCTTGCACACTTATATTTTTACCTATCTAGGTAATTAATTTTTATTATAATACTTGGGTGTCATTAGTAAAATTTTATTAGTAATTTCATGGTCTATACATATACATCATGTTTAACTATGGTGTTCTCTATATTTTTTTTAACATAAATCAATCACATAATACAAAATAGATACAAAAAATATTGAAAGTCAATAATCATAAACCTGCAACATAGTGCGTGCCAAACACGCTAGTTAGAACTGTTACACCAATCAAGCTAAAAACTAAAAGAAACTTTACCACGCCAATGTTATATCCAGAAATAGGATTACAACATGAGCTTACTTGGGATATTGCTAGGGCGCAAGAGTAACCTAACACGAATCAACACCAACCGATTTTGAAGCAACCAAACTAGCCAAAAGAAACCATAAATGACAGTCGCAGATAAAACACTGATCGATACTCCCCTTTGTAGCTAATTCTATACACGACAGCTAGTTATATGATTAGGCCATTATTCGATCTTTTTATTTTCTTAATACGAGTAACTTGAAATAACCAAGAACGACTACAATTACCTGATAACTGATTAACAGAGACAAACTAACTAAATTGTTAACAGATTGGTTGGTTCTTTAGAATCGATTTTTCCACTGGCCTAATATGATATTTCCACCCTTATTCATCAAATCGAGAACGTAAAGTGATAAGGTAATGATAAAATCTGAGTTTTTAGGCTCATTCCCTTCTAACAATAAAGAATTTGTTTTTTTGGAAAGATACTTAAAACTAGACTCTATTTGAGAGTTTAAAAGGTTTTTTTTATGTATTGTTATGTTATTGCCCTACATATTTGTGGAGCTAGAGTGGTCTCCTTGTTGAGGATTTTCACATATAGCCATTGATACCGTTTAACCATCATACAAACATAAAAGGACACCATAGTTAAACATGATGTATAAATGCAAACCACGGTGACTACTGATGTAATTTTTAAAAATAAAGAACGAAAAATGAAGATTTATGTAAATCATCAGGACAATATCTGTAATTTACCATTATATTAATTTGTTAACAATTTACCACTTGATAGAATTTATTAATTAAGAAAAACATAAAAATTAAATTGAAATACCTCATCGAACATATAGAATCTTTTGATTTCGACCTGGTCTTACAATTTGGATCCAGTGAGACATAAAACAATCTATAATAAGGGTAACTGTACGAAAATATAACAAACATTGTGTTAGGTATCATTATATATAATAAAATATTATTTTTTGAAAGCAATACAATTATGTTTTTTAATCTTTAGATTGTATGCAAGTTACTGTATACAACCTGAACTATTACGGTCGAGTTAATTGTATTTAATGATAACTAAATTAAGACATATTAAAATTGTTTATATACAATTAGAGAATTATTAAATTTGATTTAAAGATAGATTTGATAGGTATTGTGTATTTACTGTTAAAAAAAAGATATTATAACCTAGAAACGTCAAAAGTGTTGGCATTAATTGCAATAAAACTAATTTAAAAATAATGTTTTAGCAGCTTAATTAATGACCAACATTTATATTATATAATTTGAATCCTATTTCTATATGCAGGCAATATCTCCAATGGCAATTAATTATATATTTATTTTACCAAATAAAAATACTGTATTAATATGTCTTAAATGATCTTATACTAATACTTTTTTTTGAAATTATTATCGATTCCCATCACCATCTTGTACATATATCGATCATTCAAATTAAACCAGAAATTAACAACAAGTAATTAGTTTTTAAACCATGGATTTCTTTTTATAATATTTTTTATGCGATTTTGTAATTGTTCAATCTTTCTTGGCATATAGTAATTCTAGTAGTAGTATTGTGAAAGCCAAGACTCAGAGTAAGTGCTGGTATTTTAATAAAATTTATAATCTTAAGACAATTTTATTAGTGTTTTTTAGAAGAAAGATGATTTACATACAATAAAAATTTGTCATATACAACAAAGTATATATGTTTGGATAATAATACCCTTAAACATATGGATGAGAAAAATTGTTCAAAACTTTAAAAGGGCAAAAATGTCATGTTTATTGTGTATAACTAATATTTGTTGTGTGCAAATCATTACCCTTCTTAGAATTGACCAATTACAATCAATGTTCATATTACCCGTTTTAGTATATTTATAATGAATCCAATATCTAAATGTTGGTAATAACTTCATTAATGGCAATTAATTGTATATAGATGATCTTAGGTGTCATTAATAATTAATTTTTAAATTTTCAAGTGCTTTCAACATTTGACTAGCTTAGCTTGTATATAAAGTGATGTATTTAAACTAAACCAGATAGGTAATTATTTTTATAATCATGGATTTTTGCTTCATAAAATGTTTTTTCTTGATTTTATTGTTTTATCTTGCTTTCTTGAAAGCATATAGTATTAGTTCTAGTAGCAGTACTGTTAACATGAAAACTGCTGAGACTCCGAGTTCAAGCAAATGGCTGGAACCGTATAGAATCACCATCTATAATAGAGATGTTCCAAATATGGTTGTGGGATGTGATGATCGTGGCGCCGAGTTTCTTAAACCTGGTAACTTCATTTCTTGGAAAGTTTCGTATGAATTTCAGGGGTACCACTAGCTACAATTGTCATTTCTACTGGTTTATAGACAACAATAGTGTTGATATTTATAAGGAGACTCAATTTCCTGTTTTCGACAACGAAATCATTAGCTTATGTGGTAGTAATTTGTTTGCAATGAACAGATGTAATTGGTATATCACTGCCATTGGTTTTTATTTCTCCAAAACTAATGCCAGTTTTCCAAATAGTAACTACTAGCGTATTATGCATGAATGGACCAACATATAATATAACTACTTCATTTCATTATAATACAAATCCTTCTGTTAATTAATTAAGTTGTACTATATATCAAACCTTAGCTCCATGTTTTCGATGGTCGATTTTCAAAATCTATACCGTAGTAAGTTAATTACTGATATAATTCTGAGTTGTATTGTATTATTTTATCATTTTAAACTTTGAATTTATATCAATTTGTTAAAAGTTTACCAAATTAATTAAAAATACATATAAATTAAATTGAAATAATTAATTAAATAGAATCTTATGACATAAAGTATTCCATGTAAATATAATAAATTTTGACTTAGTTATCATTGTGTATAACAACTTTATTTCTTAAAGCCAATATAAACAGTTTTTATAATCTTTAGATTATATACAGGTTGTTATATATAAAAAGGAACTATTGCAGGTTATTTTATAATCAGTCTCGATAGTATGACAAATTGTTCATGAAGAAAAGGACGATCGAGATCTTCAATAGAGACAACCAGAATTTAATTTATAAACAAATCTTTAATCATTAAATTATAACAAACAACTAACTACGTGCCACATGTCATATTTCTAAAGATTACTCTATGAAACCAAAAACTAAAACTAAAGATAAAATCTGATTTTTTAGGCTCAATTTCCTTCTAACAATAAATATTTTGTTTTTTTTGAAAGATACTTAGAACTGGACTCTATGTGAGAGTTCAAAAGGGTTCCTTTTTATGTATTGGTATGTTATTGCCTTACATATTTGTGGAGCTAGAGTGGTCTCCTTGTTGAGGATTTTCACATATAGCCATATTGATACCGTTTAACCATCATACAAACATAACTTTCCTACTTAACGTTATGTTTGATAATCTATCACATGTACACCATCTTAGTAACTTTAGTAGTATAATTTCTAAGAATTTTAGTTTAACTTGATAACGAGTTAAGTGGTGCAAAGTGTACACTTATATTTATTAATATCTCGAACCCAAAATTGTTAAGGATCAAGGGAAGGGTAAGCAATAGAAACTAACTTGTATGAAACATAGATTTTGTTATGACTGATATCTAAGTTAATTCGTTAATTCTGTATAGAAATGAAGTGAAAAGAGTTTCTTTAAGAGCTGATGAATCCTGGTATACATTTAAGGGAAATCCAATAGCTAGTTCCAACGCAGATGATATTTTCAGGTGAGTGCTACATCTCCGATTTGCATTGAGTCATAAGAGAGAGAGAAAATGGATGAGAGAATGTCACAACAATTAATTTACCAAAATTGTAAGTTATGATATAGAGGGAAAAGTTGGAGTAGAAAGTCAATGAAAGAATTGATAGCAAGGAGCGAGTACCAAGGTGTCCTTTTGGAACTTAAGATCCTATTGATGAGACAGCCGTCATAGGGAGAGAAATTGAAAGAAAAAACAAAGCAATATATGATTAGAGCCTTGGAGGCTTGGACTAAGATGAAAAGCACAAATATGTCCTCATATGGTTTAGTGTGCGCTGGAGAGAAGGAGTTGGGAAAATTATCTTAGGCTCTCATAAGTGTATAGATATGGAAGAGGGAGTACTTTTACGTATATAGGAATTTTATTTGTGTTTTCGATTGACCACAAACATAGAATTGAAATAACCATAGACCGCGATTCTAACATATAGAACCAACGAGAGGAAACATGTAGACCTTGAGATATGTCATGATAAGAGTAAGTAGCCCAACATGGGAATGATGTCCCCCAATGAAGATTGAATTAAACTGTTGTTAATGTTGGTTGACTAGAAATTTCAGTTTTATCCCATATGTTAAGCCCTTTGAAAACATTGAATTCATTATAAAGACATGTTATCCAACCAGAAGAGAGTATATAAAAAGCCTACTCATTAATGTTGACCAGTATAATTATAAAAGACGATGACATACACACTTCAGCTGCCTAGAGAGGATTTCAGGTCATGTGTGTCGTCCAAAGGCATCATATGATTATATTTCACTTATTTGCTTTCAAAAAATGAAAAATATAGAAAATAATTATAAGGGGCATTTTTAAATTTTTTATAATAAAACCATATTTTTTATATATTTGATTAAAGAAAATGATTTCATATATGCCATTAGGTCCATCTTATCATCTATCAAGGTTTAGTGGCCATATTTGTAGGTTTGATGTAAATTATTAGTTTTAAAACATAAAAACCAATGTTTTATAGAAGTGTTATGAAAATCATATGTAAATCATTTTTTTATGGAAATCAATAAATTTTAATACACGTATCTTGGCTTTGGTAGATATATATCTTCTTAAAGAATCATTTATTTACATTAGAATATTTGTCTACTCAAGTATTATAATAATTTAATACCAAAAATAATAATTTTTATCTTTAGACTTTTTTTTGCATATGAAAACAAAATATGTCATCATTTTATGTAAAGAAAATTTTCATTTTTATAGTTAAAACAAAAATTTTAAAACAGATAAATCTCAATGAATTTTTAAGAATTTTGTTTTTAATTATTTTTTACTAATCATTTATTATATTATATTTTTTTAAAAATTATGTATTAACTTTTTATTCATTCAAGATGTTTTTTGATCAGTTCTTGTAACATCAAATTAATTACACTATCCACCATGGTTAATCACTGTTAACCACAAAGTTCTTCACATTTTTTGAAACACAAGAGGTATGTTCACACATATATTTGAAAACCAAACCCAACCATAGTAGATATAAAAAATTTTGTAAAACCTAACAATAAGTCGGTTACTTCTAGCTCAGTTTCATGTAATCCCTAACACAAACAACCCTTATTTACAATCCATGGGTTTGTTCAATTCATGAACATACACAAACATTTGAAGCCATTGAACAAACCCAAAAAAAAGTACATGCACAAAAAAACCATGGATGGAATTAAGATATGGGATTGGGCGTGCACACATGCAATTTGAGAAAGAACAAAATGAGAGAGAAAGAGAGGGAGAGAGAGAACACTCGGTCGTGATTGTCGTAAGGAAATGGTGGAGCATAAATGATCTTTATAGCTGAAGTGGTGGTGGTAATCAGATAAGAGAATAAGAATTATGATATAGACTTAGAAAATTGAGATATAAAAGAGACTATATGTTATGATTTCTTACGATGTTAGTTATCTGTCTCATTTATATAATTTCGGTTTTTTCTCAAAATTTGATAAACTATCTTCATATTAGTCCCTGATTGATGCATCATCAAGCTTTAATCCGTTAGCTTTTATAATGATAATATTATTTCTTAGTGTTAGCAATTTATATATTTTATAGGAAGGGAGAAAGTCATGTTTATTTTTTATCTAAATCTTTTTATAAGATATTTAAGAGCTTGTAGTTACATTCTCATTGCATCATCATGTGTCATTCATGACCATTCAATCTCTTTGTCATTGGCTATGACTAGAATTTGAATGATTTATCTTTTTATGGTTATTCATTCCTTAAGAAAGCTTTTCATCATTTTTATCTTAAATCATATTATAATATGTTTTTTTTTTATAGAACATATGTGTTCCTTCTAGTACTAATACAACGGCTTGAAGATATTTTTATAAGACGCTGCCAACTAAGATGAACTTAGACAAAAGAGAAGTGACCATACTGTTTTTTTGTCCATTCTGCAACTCTCGAAATGAGATGAATATCGTCTTTTTAAATGTTTCAAACTTTTTCAATCGTATATTGCGCGATGTGTGTGACTAATGGGTCGTGTACCTCTCAATCATGTAGAATCCTCCTAACTTACTAGATTGGGGCAACATATCGGGACTTAAAGGAGACGAAAAGAAAACATTCAATTGCATCATATTCTCTTTTCTTTGAATCATATGGAAGTCAACAAACGAGAAGGTGTTCTCTAGCTCGAATCATTTAAACGAATTTCTAATTTTCAACAAACTCCAAGCTCAATCGTTTTATTTTCTCAAAGATCAAAGGTGTGTGATTTGAAGTATAGGCGGGCTAATTAGTGTTGTGCCGTGCTCTCTTGGTTTTAGCTCAATACATGCATGCTAAAAGTCCCCTCAAAGTATAGGATTTTGATGTTGAAGAGTTAGCCTTTTGTTAGTGTTATTTTATGATGTATTTTAAATTTGTAATCTCTTATGCACTCTTGCTTTCTAGCACATTGTTAGATATTATTTATATAACTTATATACTTTAGAGTTCGTTAAGAGGTTTAGAAGGATTATTGTCATACCGAAACTCCTTCTTAATTAGTTCTTTTATATTGGTGTTTAAAGAAAGTGTGTATACTCGGAAATCTTACATGCTATAAACCTATGATATAAAGTAAATTTAGTTTCAAACGTATACCATACACTAACATATATTATATCGTACGAGTCCAAGTAGAATATATATTATTGAAAATTGTAATCTTGATTTGATACGTCCCGATTCGTACAATGCAACATATATAGAAGCGACATGAGTACTAGGTTTTCATTGGCCAACGTTAAAGGCCGTCAAAAGCGAATACACAAGCCACCAACAGCACCAAGCCCTAGTTCTCCCTTCTCCTTCAATTCTCTGCAAATTACTTGAATTTGCCCGCCTCCGTTTCGTTTTCAACCGAAATCAGATCCCTCTGTTAGGTACGTACGATGATTCGCGTTTTCTCCATGTTCTGCAGTATTATTGTTGATTTTAGTACTTGCTACGTTCCGGGTCTTCGTCAAAATTAGGTTTTCGATTGATAAGTTTGAACTGTGTTGAGATCTATATGATTACTTATAGTTCTGGGTCTTTTTCATAATTAGGTTTCCGATTGATGAAATTGTGGCTAATTGGCTTGAGTGAATGTTTGACATGATTTCTGTTTGGGAAAGATCTACTTTTAGTCTTGATTTTGAAATTGTCGCATAAATGATTTTCATTGAGACTCTAATTACTGTTTAAATGCAAAAAAGAAGTGGATTTTGTTGCAAATATAGCATATCTATGTATATGGGAGATCATTATCATCGGGAATAAGTAATGACAAAATTGTTGGCACCAGTTTTTGAAAAGAGTAAATGATTTTTCTGTGCAAGCTAGTGATCGGTTTTAGGAGAAATCAAATGAAACGCTTTAGCTTAGATCTTAGATGAAGTATGTAAAAATTTAACTTTTAACGAGTGATAAAGGTTTCAAAGTGTTTTTATGTTATGGCACATTATTAAACAGCCATATTATCAGAAGAAAGATTCTATTAATTTGAAAAAAACCTTTTTCAAGAATCTCATTTCTAAGACTATATTGCTATATGATAATGATTCAAATTAAACACGGTTATAACATTATGTTTGGCTTGTTGTTATTTGATCTTCTCCACCCATTTATGTTCTGTTGTCTAGTAGTTTCTACTTCTTGCTTTCGATTCACCTTAGTATTCAATGAATATGTGGTGAATTTATAGAAACCTTGATTTTTTTTCTTTCTTAAATTGTAGATATCAATATGCTTAATAGCATGACATATTTTGTACTTTCTTAGTTTCTTGCTTGGTTGCTTTTAGCCTTTTACTTTTGATATAAGCGAGTTATAGATCTTTTGTTTTCTATTTTGGATATGGGAATTCTGTAATCTCCCCGTTTGTTTTTATAAACTCTAATGATGGGTTCTTTTGAATCTTAATAATTAGAAAAATCATATCATATCTAATCTATCTTTGCTTGCTCAGTTTTCTATTACCTTCACCATGTTTGGCCGTGTTCCTAAGAAGAGTGATAATTCAAAGTATTATGAAATTCTTGGTGTTCCTCAAAGTGCAACTCAAGATGAAATGAAGAAGGCATATAGAAAGGCCGCCATAAAGAATCATCCTGACAAAGGTGGAGACCCTGAGAAGGTGAATCCTTCTGAAATACATGCCATTTCTCTTTAATTTTCAGGGATGCTTTCATGTGCATTAGTAACCTGGTAATCTGATTGTCATAACTTTAAGTCAAACTGCAATGATCAGTTTCTAGTGTTTGGATAAAGTGATTAGATTTTGACTATCTCACAATCTGGCCAAGTATTCAGTTTGGAATAATAGTTCCGTACCAGTTTTAACAAAGTTGATTACTTAAAAAGGGAAACCTGAAGTTACTTATATAACTCTCTTTCCCTTTTAACCTATTTAAAAGACATTTCAGGCCTTTCTTATTGTTGTTTATACTTTTAGAAAATAAGGATTATTTTTGGAAATGTAATTGGCAATTATTTTTTATTTGTGAATAATTAAATAAACAGTTAATAAGAACTTTGTATTATTTGATAAAAAATTTATATATGGTCATATTTTAAATTAAAGATTTCATTGATACATAAGAATGGTCTTTTTATCTAGTATTTACTTAAATAGTCGGTAAAAGATGTCTGATTATTACGGATTTAAACACCTTAAGCATCTCCAAACAAGATATTCTGCACCACGTTTAATTATAGCTGATTATCTGACTTTGATGATCTAATACAACATAATCATTTCAAAGCACACATTGAAGAACCCCTTATGTAACTATGTTTTTATTAGGAACACTAGAGGATTTTGTGATAATGTCTGTTTTATTTCTAAACTCAACCACTTCTCAGTTCAAGGAATTGTCTCAAGCATATGAAGTTCTTAGTGATCCAGAAAAACGAGAAATCTACGATGAATATGGTGAAGATGCTTTGAAAGAGGGTATGGGAGGTGGTGGCAGTTCCTCTGGGAACCCATTTGATGTCTTTGAGCAGTTTTTTGGAGGCGGTGGTTTTGGAGGAGGTTTTGGTGGTGAGAATTGTTATTTAGCCGTTTATTCTTTTGTCCAATTTCTTTACTAAATTAGTCACTATTTTATTATCCAAATCTTTGTTTATCTTAGGTGGTGGTAGTTCAAGAGCTAGGAAGAAACAAGGTGAAGATGTAAAACAAGTCTTAAAGGTTTCTTTAGAGGAAGTGTATAATGGCACTACAAAGAAACTCTCTCTTTCAAGGAATATCTTGTGCAAAAAGTGTAAAGGGTACATAAGCAACACTCTCTTTATCATTGTCTAAATATATTTATATAATTTCAAATTCATTTACCTTAATATGGGTCAAGTTGGGCTATATATTGAATCTCCAATGGGTCAAATGGATAAATAAGTAGTCAACTAAACAAGAAACAGGTCAAACTAATAGAAAGTTGGCTAAATTGTGATTAAATTCTTACCTCTTAAATTGTTTTTCTCTTCAAAATTTCAGATTTTTTTAAAAGTATAGGCGTATACTTTTTATGACCATATCTGATGCATCATGACTAAAAGTGTTGGCGGGTCAAGATGACCCATTCCGGAAATTAATAGTTTTAACCCAGACCCATATTGACTGTTTTCCATCCCTAGCCAGATTTAAAGAGCAAATGCTTTGGTGAATTTTTTTAAGAGAAATATCTGATTTATTACATGCAATATACACCAGGAAAGGTTCAAAGAGCGGGGCTATGTCAAGATGTCATGGTTGCCAAGGTTCTGGGATGAGGGTTACAACTCGGCAAATCGCCCCAGGGATGATTCAACAAATGCAGCATGTTTGTCCTGAATGTAGAGGATCTGGTATTAACTGAATCTTGCAGCTATATTATCCTCTAACACACACACACACAAACACTAAAATAAATCTTGTATTCACGTTTCATAAACACAGGTGAATCAATCAATGAGAGAGATCGATGCCAACAATGCAAAGGGAAGAAGGTTACACAGGAGAAGAAGGTGCTTGAAGTTCATGTAGAAAAGGGAATGCAGAATGGTCAAAAGATAGTGTTCGAAGGTCAAGCTGATGAAGCTGTAAGTAAATTCTTATCATTACCAAGATTTTAATAAAGTTGTATTGCTTTATAAGCTCACTTGTGTGCGCGTTGTTCATTTTAGCCTTTTTGGTTTATAGCTGACTTTTCTGTTGTTTAGCCACTAGGCATTTGACATTGATCAATATTGATCTGTTTTGCAGCCTGATACTGTTACAGGAGACATTGTTTTCATATTGCAATTGAAAGAACACCCCAAGTATAAGAGAAAACAAGACGATCTTTATGTAGAACACAGTGTCAGCTTAACAGAAGCTCTTTGTGGGTTTCAGTTTGTTCTTACTCATCTTGATGGCAGGCAACTCCTTATCAAAACAAACCCTGGAGAAGTCATTAAACCTGGTAACAAGATTATAAAAAATACTTTTTCTTGAATTTCTTTATTAACCTCTTCCCCAGTAATGGCTTTGACTTTTGAGGTCAAACATATACCAGTTATGGAGCATTCAGCATTCTGCAACTGTCCTATTGTTTTCTGATTCTCTTTACAAATGCAGATCAATACAAAGGAATCAATGATGAGGGAATGCCACAATACCAAAGACCTTTCATGAAGGGGAAACTAGTAATTCATTTCAATGTTGCATTTCCTGAAACAGGGGCTTTGACCCCTGAAAAATGCAAAATTCTTGAATCCATTTTACCATCTGCTGGTGCAACCACGAGTTCAACTGCAATGGCATTGGATGATTGTGAAGAAACCATTTTACATGATGTAAACATGGAAGAAGAAATGAGGAGGAAAGAGTTTCAGAGACAGCAGGAAGCTTATGATGAAGATGATGATGATGATGAGCCTGGAGTGCAACGCGTGGGTTGTAACCAGCAGTAAGCTCCCTTTGGGTCTTACAGAGGTTAGAAGATTGGTTCTTATATTATTATTATGAAGCCTTTTGTTCGGCTTGATTGATGTTTTTCTTCTTAGTCTTCCTATGTTGCTATTCTGATATTGTGAGGTTTGACTCGGCTTCCTTTTGTTGGTTTTCGGGTTTGCTATATTTGATTTTTATGAAATTGAATTTTGCTTGCCTTAGTATGACTTAGGCCTGTAAACGAACCGATCAAACACGAACGGGGCTTGTTCGTGTTCGTTCGTTTAATTAAACGAATGGAAAATCTTGTTTATTTCTTTCGTTTAATAAACAAATGAACATAAACGAACTTCCCGCCAAACAATTTCACGAACAGTTCATGAATATTCGGTTCGTTTACAGCCATAGTATGACTTATTTATGTTCACATTTTGTTTGCATGAAACCTTATGAGATAACCAGGGTGAAACTTTTAACCCAATATGTATCTGATAATTTACTAATAAATATACAAGGGTTTTAGAACACTGTGTTGTAAGTTTGCAACCAAGTCGTAACTATTAAAAAATTTTTTGGTGGTGGTATTTGGTTACATTTTTTAAACCATAAACTATGAAGTCAATATTTCACGAATCATTAATCATCTACTCATTAATTATCACATGATTGAAGATCAACCCATCTGAAAGTTGATTAATAGCAACTATACAGAATTTAGCTTGATTGCATCTAGCACTTATATAAACATGTGATTTTGAAAAAGTTAACATTATGTAAGAAATTTTGACCAGTAACACACGCTACCCCAGACTTATAGTCAAATCCGTCCCTGTTGATGATTGTTACAGCCGATCGACAATAAATTTGTTCATATATGATTATCATATAATTATTAAAGACTCGAACCGAGTTTTTTACCAAATGGGTGGTGTTTGAAAACATATTTATCAAATAGGTGTAGTTTTAAACATAATTATCATTTAGGTGTACTTTTTTTGATTTTCCTCTTTTTTTATAGTTTTTTTTAGTGCAGCCTTTTAACTATTTTTAAATTGCTTCTTTACTTTTTTTACTGCTTCTTTTAAACTTTTTTTTATTGTTTTTTTTTTACTGTTTTATTAGCTATTTTATCTGTTTTTAAGTGTTTTTACTGCTCCTTCACTGTTTTTTTGTTGTTTTTAATTGTTTTCATTATATCTTATATCACAATTAAAGCACTTGTTTAATGTTTTTTTACCATAATCATAACACTTGTTTAAATAATACTAATAATCATAAATTAAAATCAACATCATCACAAGTATAATGTTTTTTAAATACTAAACTAACAATGACTTCTTGTAAAATCGAAAAGACAAAAAAACATAATCATTAAACAATTGCTTCGATTGAGATATAAAATATAATAAAAACAGTTAAAAACAACAAAAAAACAGCAAAAAAAACAGTAAAAATCACTTTAAAAACAACTAATAAAAAGGTAAAAAAAACAGATAAAAAACAACAAAAAAAAGTAAAAAAACTCTTAAAAAACAGCTAATAAAACAGTAAAAAACAGCAAAAAAAACACTTTTAAAACAGCTAATAAAACAGTAAAAAAACAGATAAAAACAACAAAAAAAAGTAAAAAAACAGTAAAAACAAATAATAAAACAGTAAAAAAACAACAAAAAACACTTTAAAAACAGCTAACAAAACAGTAAAAAAACAGATAAAAATATAGCAAAAAACAGTTAAAAGAAGCACTAAAAAATAGTTAAAAAACAATAAAAAACATTAAAGAAGCAATTATTAAAAAAATCAGCACTAAGAAAACAATTAAAAAATTTATAAAAAAAGAAAAACTAAGAAGTACACCTAAATGGTAATTATGTTTAAAAGTACACCTATTTGGTAAATATGTTTTCAAACAACACCCAGTTAGTAAAAAACTCGACTCGAACTTTTAGTCACTCAAAATTGCCATCTAGTATCTATCTTGCTAGACGGCTATTTATATATATATAGACAAAAGTTCATGCGAGAACCGTTGTTAGCGCGAGAACCGCGAGAACCAATCTAAGCCGTCCAAATCCCCCTCCTTCAATGTCATTGCCCACCCATGAATTTCTCACATACACCCTGCCACACCCGATTCCTCCACGCTCTCCATCCATGATACTTCCCATATCCAAGGAACGGCTGAGATTGGTTCTCGCGGTTCTCGCACTAACAACAGTTCTCGCATGAACTCTCCCCTATATATATATATATATATATATATATATAGGGGAGGGTTCAATTGAGAACCGATAAAAATGCGAGAACCAATCTTAGCCGTTGATTTGATAAGTGGAATTCATGGATGGAGAGCGTGGGGGGATCGAGTGTGGCAGGGTGTATGTGAGTAATTCATGGGTGGGCAATGACATTGAAAGAGGGGGAATTAGACGGCTCAGATTGGTTCTCGCGGTTCTCGCAATAAAAATGGTTCTCGATGGAACTTCTTCCTATATATTTTGAACGTGGGAATTGAAGTAATATAATGGATATATGCAATGATAATTGCACTCTAACTGCAATTTAATTCGCTAAATTAATTTTGTCCACGTAGAAAATGACAAGCAGAATGCATGATTATGTAATATTTGTTCGTACATAATTCATTCATGAAGCAAACTTTTTCTGTTAAAAAAATATATATTATCTCTTTTTTTGTTTTGTTTTTCTTTTTGGTTCATTAATCCCTTTCATAGGTATCTCTTTCTATCGAGGAAACAAATTAATAATATCAAACCACTCCCTTTCATAGGAATCTCTCTGCCACCCACTCCTTAATTAATTTTCTTTATTGTAGTTTAAGATTAATGTTTACTAGCTAGCTACCTAGCTACTTTCTGAATGTTTTATTACAAGGTTTTTCTGCCCCGCGTTGCGGGAGCGGGGCAAGCCTTAAGGGTTAACTAATATATATAAAAACAAAAATAAACTAAAAGTAGTTATATATGTAACATAAACCGATAGAACATTATGGCTCAAGGGACTACTTATTATTAAACTTGAAAATTAGGATTATTATTTTCAAATTTCTAGAAAGCTATACAAGCCAAAAAAAGATTTTACGTTTTATATTAAGAAATATCCGAGTATTACATCATTTGACTTCTTTGATAGCATGATTTTGACTGTCAAATTAAAGCCAAAATTTTTACCTCTCATTTAAATAGTATTTAGAAGTTTAAAAAACAAAGTAAAAAATAAATTAAAAATTAATTACATTGAATAGCCCTATATCTAAATGAGTTAACTAAAAAGTAAAAAAAAAACATTATTCATAAGCTACATGCTATGAATAGTAACCAACATTTGATAAATGTTAGGTTTATAAATTTGTTTACAATAAACAATATATAGTTTTTATTTTATACAACTCATATATATATATATATATATATATATATATATAGGGGAGGGTTCCATTAAGAACCGATTTTAGTGCGAAAACCGTGAGAACCAATCTTAGCCGTTGATTTGATAAGTGGAATTCATGGGTGTATGTGAGGAATTCATGGGTGGGCAATGACATTGAAAGAGGGGGAATTGGACGGCTCAGATTGGTTCTCGCACTAAAAATTGTTCTCCCTGGAACTTCTTCCTATATATATATATATATATATATATATATATATATATATATATATATATATATATATATCCCTAAACCCTAAACCTTTTATTCTAACAGCAAGGATCGGATATTACCAAATATCAATAACAAGAATTACCTTTTAGAATTAAATCAGAGTTGTTTAAAGATAATCTTTCAGTTTGATCACAATCAACTAAGAAGTTGCGGAATCACACTTAATTGATGTTTAAGGTTTTATCACAAGAATAATTCAACAATCAACACAAGAAAATACTTTCAAACTCAAGATGTTTATTAATAACCAATGATGATTACAATATTCACCAACACCTCTAATCTAACCCTTTTGTTAGACGAAGAACATAACTTGTTCTTAGGTTTCTATGAAATTTAGAGGTTAACACACTTTTAGAAAAAACAAATTAACAATAAAATATCAATGCGTAGAATTGCCGTATAAAACAATATTCTAGTTCAAGTATATATAGGCTCTTGATCCTCCTTGAATAGTTGACAGTTAGGCAATCTTCTATCTTCCGAGATAATCTTGATAATCTTCAAACTTGATAGAGATATACTTCAAATCCACAAAGATAGCATTTTCCATTAATAGCTCAACAGCAACTGTTTGTTGAATAAACAGTTCTGAATTTCTTCTAACAGTCTTCACTTTAAAATCTTCTAACAGTTGTGTATAACTGAACTAACAGTTCTGATCTTTTGTACTAATAGTTGTAAAACTTGCAACAACTGTTAGATACAACTGTTTTCACTGATTACTCTAACAGTTTTACTTTGCATGTCCAACAGTTTCAATGATTTAGCAAATTTCCCAACAATCTCCCCCTAACTTAAAGTATTGAACAATACATTTAAGTTGTTTGTTTTATAGGGTTCAACCACAGAAAAATTAACATAATCAAAGAAAATATTTACATTAAATATGCAGAGTCAAACTGTTACAATCAAAACATAATAAGAAAATTACTTTTGACTTGACTGTAAGAACTCCAACCTTTTCTTTATCCTTTTTATCAGATCATCCTTCATATCAGCAGGACCAAAGAACTTTGCACTTAACATATTCAGTAGCTTTGCTTTACCATGATCAACAAATTCAAAATCAAACCACTGAGTTTGTCCCTTTCCCATCACCATATGATAAACTCTTGCCTTATCATATACTTTCATAGAACTTATTGGGAAGGTTTCGTCACTTATCAAAATGGGCATTATCTCCAGTGGATTGCAAATACTCTTTAGATGACTCATCAACACTCTCACCTCAATCTGTGTCGCATCTTCATACTTGCTTACTCCATAATCATACATCTCTTGAACATCCCTTCTTGTTATGCTACCCATCAGATGTAAGAAGCTGGAATAACTTTCAATTGATTCCACTTCTCTGACAATAGTAACTCCTTTCTTTCCAGTTTCCCATCTTAACAGTTCAAATCTCCACTCAGTAATGTGGGATTTCTGGCCTAGCTGCTCTGCCACTAATTTGTCAATTCTTTCTTCAACCTCTACCCTGAGTCTATCATGAAGAATGGTTTGTACCATACCTGCTTTTGCTGTTTGAACTAATTTGGATTTTTCAGGTTGTTGTGGCTGAGCTGTTTGTTTTATCTTCTCAACTGTTGGTTTGGGAGGTGGAACTGTTTTCTTCCTTTCAACTCTCTTTCTTTTTACTCCCTTACCAAGTTTCTTAGCACTTTCTTCTTCCTCAATCTCCTTAGTAAAATCAGCAGCTAGCTTTTGAGCTAATTCAAGATCTTTCTTCTTTTGCTGTTCAAACTCAGCAGCCATCCTTTGAGCTATCTCATGGTCACGCTCCTCTTGCTGCTCTTTTGTAAGTTTTAGCTTGGGAAGTTCCACAACAATCTCCTTACCCTTACCATGCACAGAAGGCATCTTCTTTTCCACTGCTTTTTCAGTAATATTGATTCCTTTGAATCCTGGCTTTGGTGCAATAGGTTCCATCTTTGAAGATTTACCATCCAGCCATCCATCTTCAATCTTTTGTTTCATTTGAAATGCACTGCATTTTAGAGTTTGAGCACACACATCAATCAAATGATCTTGCTTCAATTTTGACCAAGATCCGAATACTTCAGTAGTTGGGTAGTCCCCAGACATAATCATTTGATTAATCAAAACTCTATCAACTGCTGACAATTTTTCTACAACTGTTTTCTCACTTGGTGCAACTGTTTTCTCACTTGGTGCAACTGTTTTCTCTGTAATCTTAGCAACTGTCTGTACAATCTCAGCAACTGTTGGATGATTTGGCAAAACTGTTTGTGGAAAAACTGTTTTCTCCCCCTTTTTGATTGGAACAGTTGGAGGGGGTCTAGCACCAGCAGTTAACTGTTTCAACACTTGATCATGAAACTGAATCACAACATTAGCCTTTTTCAAACTCTCTATCAAAAATCTAATTTGCTTGTCTTGCTTAATGATAAGCTCATTATGTTTTGCCAAAAGCTTATCTTGCAAAGAATTTCTCTTCTTTAAATGCATGTATGCCCCAAAGAATGGTACAAAATTGGTATCCGTCAAAGCCTTTTGTTTCATACTAGCCTCAATGTCAGGGAGTGTTGCCACTGTGAACATATCACTGGCAGAAATAACTGGTGGTTCACTCCTAGAAGATTCCACACCAGTACCCCTCTGTTCTTGGTACTGGGGATTTCCAGAAGATGTTGGAACAACTTCTGTTGCCGTGGCTGAGGTCTTAAAGATGTTGACACTTTCCTGCTCACCCCTTGCGGATGAAACAGTAGTGTCAGCCTCAAACACCACATGATCACTCTCCCCTGGGGTGATCACCTCCTCAGTGTGCCTGGGAGACAGCACAATGGGTTCCCTTTGGATATTCTGCACAGGAGAATGCTCCTGTGCAGGGCTTACAGCTTAGGCATTAGGTACTGTGGTGGAAGGAGCACCAACAGTTCTCTTTCTTTTTCTGAAAGTTATTAGAGTGGGGGCTTTTGTTGTAGCTTGAAGCAAAGTAGCAGATTGAGTTGTTTGAGTATCATGAACTGTGGGTTCCAGAGATGGGATTTTAGCAATGATTTGGGCCTCTTGCTCAACTCTGGCAGCTCTGTTTCTTGACAGAAACTCCACCATTGCAGAGAGTGGTGGAGTTATGGCACCAGAAAAATTCTTGCCATTTATCAACAGTTTGCTCAATGTGGAGGCCACATGAGCAGAGGGAATCAATACCCTCTTGTGCATTTTGAGATTTGGCAATAAAGAATTTAGTAAAAACTGCACAAATCATGGATACATCAAAAAGAGACCGTATTTAGTCCCAAGATGTTTTACCATGCCATAAAATATCATTTTAGAAAAGTTAAAAGAACGGTTATTGGCCAAACAGATTAAGGCCAGAGCAATGTTGCTCCCAAATTCATTCCATCCAGTTCTTTTAGGGCTTATGCATTGTTGGAGAGTATGAATCAAATACTTCCAGTGCGAACAGAATTCCCCCATTATAAAAGGTACCCTTTCCCCTAGGGCCCTCATATCCCAGCTTAACAAGCTCAGCATGCAGATATTCCAAAGAAACAGAATCAGAATACTCACCTTCGAGATCATCAAGTTGAAGATATTGTCTTATGATACTCTCAGAGATAGAAACATCATTTGCATCAACCTTGGAGTCAATCCATTTCACTCCATCTTCTTCTCTCAGAGAAGCATTCTTCCAGAACTGATCGATATGCGCAGTATAAATGGTGGGATTGATGGTCAGAGCATGACGTAGGTTGAAAAGTAAAACATAGTCAATCACATCGTGAAAGACACTGAGATCATCGGGTTTCAACAGAAAAGCAAGCATGTTGTGTTCCTTAACGAATGGAAGGGGAGCCATGGCGATTTGCGAGTGAGTTTATAGGGTTTTAGCGTTTGAAAGGAGTTCAGTAAGCGTAAAGAAAACTGTGAGGAGGGAATGGCTTATATATGTTACACATATTCAATGCAATTCAAATTCCCTCAAAGTCCCTGCAAAGACTAAAATACCCTGAAAGAAACTAACAGTTAAACAAAAAAAGAACTAACAGTTGAGATGTAACGCCCCAAGGTCTGAAAGATTTCCTGTTAAGTATTTAACTTAATTTTATATATATATATATATATATATATATATATATATATATATATATATATATATATATATATATATATATATATGTTAAGTGTTTATGTGTTTAGCTAGTTGCCTTTATGTAATTATGAGTTGCAAAGTAGAGGGGCTAAGGTTGCCATTTCAGAAAACTTGAGAAGTCTAGGGGGTCTTTGTGGCAATATTTGTAAGTTATACATATATTTGAAGTTTGAATTGACTTCAAGGGAGTCAAAGCTGCAAGCAATTACACCTTCACGTACACATACAATTATCAGGAGAGTTTTGAGTCAAGAAAGGGATTCCTAAGGTAATCCTAGAGTTTTTGGTGTTAGTCTTGGTGTTGGTATTGTTCCATGTCAAGATATGTGTTAGGAAGTCATCGGAATGTTTTAAAAACTTAGTCGTTTGATTAAATTCGAATTGTTCAGGATCTGAGTGATTGAACATGATGAGTTTTAGTCGTGCGAAGTGAAGCCCATTTCGTACGTAGTGACTTCATTTCGTACGAAGTGCTCAATGTAAGAGATGAAGTCGATGAATTTTAGTCGTGCGAAGTGAAGCCCATTTCGTGCGTAGTGACTTCATTTCGTACGAAGTGCTCAATGTAAGAGATGAAGTCGGTGAGTTTTGGTCGTACGAAGTGTGAGCCACTTCGTGTGTATGAGAGTTCACTTCGTGCGAAGTGTGATTCATCTCGTGCGAAGTGTGATTCAGCTCGTGCGTAGTGTTCAGAAGTTAATTCAGTTATTATTTATTGTTTGTAGGCAATAAGAGTTGACACTTTTCCGATAGGAGCGTAGTTCTTAACTGCTGCGGAGGTGAGTGTACTTACCTTTACTCAGATTAGCATACGTGCATATATTATATTGTATGATTGTGAATAACATTGTAGTACCATTGCTTCAGATACAGAAATTGGGTATATTGAGATCCTTATACCCAAGAAAGTGTCCGGGGTTACTATTACTTTATATAGTATCCTCCGGGACCAGTTAACAGTTTGGAATAGAATTACAGACTATTTAGTTGGATGTGAGACATCCAAGAGAGAAGATGTTTCCATTACTTTGGTTACTATTTTAGTAGTATACTCACTAAGTGTTAGCTTACGTTTAGTGTTTTCTGTTAACAGGCGCGTCAGGCTCAGGCAAGGGGAAGGCCCCAGCGGCTTCTTAGGCTGGATAGCTCCTGGCTTTCTTTATGTTAAAAATGTTTTGAAAACACTACTTTAGTAAACCAGTTTAGTACCAATGTATATAGTAACAATCTTTTGTAAAACTCCGATCCTTTTTGGGTGTTAACAGTTGTATAATATGTTTAATAGATTTTCTGAGAAAAGTGGTGTTACATGAGAACTGTTTTCTTAATAAACTACAACTGTTACTGAAAAGAAAGACTTCCCCTTGAATGACCATGCCGTTTGCCTAACAGTTGTGGACTCCATGTACTAACAGTTGAAAACTGTTAGTTGCATTATGAATAGCTTTCTCCTGCCTCTACAGCTCCCTTACCAGTGATTCTTCCTCCCTTAGCATTTCCTCCGAATGCTACATGTCATCCATTAATACTTCTGAAATCCTTCAAGCAATGTGGATTTCTAGTCATGTGCCTTGAGCATCCACTATCCACATGCCAAATTTCTCCTTGATTGGCCCTATGAATGCTCTGTACAAATAAAAACTTAGTTAGTAGCAGGAAGTACCCAGGCCATGCAGGTCTTGGGCACACCATTTAAATCATAATACTTAAACAAAGTTTGAGTCTTATTGATTTCATCCCTGTTAGACTTCTCTATCGTGTGTGAAGAATATTTAGTGACAACATATGGTTTCCAACTGTTGTGATTAACAGTTGAGCCTTTTGAACAAACAGTTTTTGATTTTGGTAAAACAGTTGAATCAATTTGTGACTCAGGTTGATTGTCGGTTTGATTAACAGTTTTGGCCCTTTCAGAAACTGTGTGTTTCTGCAATTTCACCCAAGCAAAGCCAACAGTTTTTGGTTTTGGCTTAACAGTTGTGGAACTGTTAGCCTGTTTTCTGTAACTTGGCCTCTGGGTGCTATAGATCTGTTGTTTATAATGACAGTTGTGAGCTAAGTGATTTGCTCTCCCACATATATAGCACCGTTTGGTTTTTACTATAGGCAAACCAGTTCTTTGTTCCCAAAACTGGTTCCTATTTCTTTGATTTCCTCTCACAGGTGCTGAAGGAGGAAATTTATGCACACCATGCTGTTTGCATGTGCAGACAGGCACTTCAGTATGCCTTTTCACAGATTTGAGCTGAAACTTTGTCTTTGAAGTTTCCTTCTTTGGCTTCCCAATTCCAACTTCACTAACCTTCTCCTTTTCCTTGGTCTTAACACTAACAGTTGAGGTTTTTGGGTTAGAACTGTTTGGGTTCTATTTAGAACTGTTTGTGTAATTTTCGGGACTGTTTGTAGTAGTAGTGTAGCTGTTTATAGAATAAACATGTTTGAAAGGTTTTGTTTCACTGGTGGAGGGTTCAGAGGTGGCTTTTACAAACACCACAGGTTTTAAAGATGATTTTGGTGCTGTAGGTTCACAACAGATTTGGTTTTCAATATGAATATCCTCTTCTTTCTTCACTACTTCCTCCTCATCATCACTCACTTCATGCACAACTCCTTCCTTTTCACTTTCTAATTTTGGATCACCTGACTTTAAGTCTTCTTCTAATGGGTCATTAACATACCTATCAGCTACATCAGACATGGGAGTTATGTAGTTGTGATTGTATGGAGGTGGGGTTTGTTTGTATCCTAAACCTGTTTTAACCTTATCTCTGATTTGTGAGTGTAACAAGGTTTCAAGCTTAAGATTTGTTGCTTTGAACATACTCAAATCCATATCCACACCTTCTAACTTCTTTGTTAACTCATCAATCCTACTCTCTTTCTCACTCAGATTTTTCTTAAGATCATCAATTTCTTCCTGAAGCTGCTCCTTCTCCCACTTATGATACTTCCTATCATAGTCCATTTGCAATTCATTTGCCTGATAATCTTTAATTTTCTTTTCAAAGCTTTCAATGACAGCACTATATTCATATCTTCTCTCCTCCATTCTGCTCAGAGCAGCACACACCTTTTTTGTTGTGCTCCCTGAACCTTTTTACTATAGCTCTACATTCACCAGGGCATAGTTTAGAAGATACCTGTGTGTCTTCTGATTCTGGTGAATTCAGCTTGACGGAGGAGTCAGTCAAGGCCATCAGTGCCTTGTTGTGAGTAGCTTCCTCTGCTTGATCACTCCAATCATACCCATAGCCATCCTGTGAGACCAATGCTGATGAGGTTTGATTGGGTCTTTGTCCTTGACTCTGAACTTGTCCACCAGATCTGCATTCCCTGGCAAAGTGACCAGGCTGTTGACATTTGAAGCATTTAACTTTGGATTTGTCAAATCCAGCCTGACCATTTGCCCTGAAGTTCATGTATTGTCTGCCAGTTCTTTTAATGAATCTTTTTGCTCTAACAGTTAACATGGCCATTTGCCACTTGAGGTCCATGTCCTCAAGATCATCAGGATGTACTTGTTCAAGATCCTCATTGGTGAGGGTTGAATTAGCATGGCTAGCAATAAATGCTTCAAGCACTGCATCAGGGGTGTTCACATCTAACCCAACAGCAGAACTGGTACCTGCACATACATCAACAGAATTAGATAAAGAATGGTTTGAGTCCATACCTGAGGATGAAAGGAGAGCAGCATTGTGACTAGGGATTATAGACTTTCTTTTTCCCTCTATCTCTCCCTCAAACACAACCAAACTGTTGTATAGATCATCTAATTCTATATCTTCTAATGAGTCTTTAGTCCTCCATTGTGCAGCATAGACAGTCCATTCTTCACCCAAGGACCTAAGGAACTTTCTATTGATCTCATCTTGCTCTAGTCTAACTTTTGCACTCTCAAGTTGACTAACCAGCTTATAAAACCTATCAAAAAGTTGGGTTAAACTTTCATTCTTCCCACTTGAAAAGTTTTCATAAGCCTGTTTAAGAAGGTCCATTTGGTTCCTTTTGGAACTAGCATTCCCTGCAAATCTCTTTTCTAAGGCAACCCAAAGTTCGTGTGCATCTTCAAACTTCTTGAACTGATGCTGATATTCGTTGGGAATAGCAATCTGAAGGATGCTGAGGGCTTTCATCTCAATCATCCTTTCTTTCTTCTCAGCATCTGTTCTTGGTGGTGATTTCTTCTTTGGTTTTCCTGTTTCATCTAAATCAACATCAGTAATGGGGTCCTTTTCTATGACTTCCCAAACAGCATAATCCATTAATTGGACATGCTGCTTGATTCTTAGCTTCCACATCTCAAACTCAGTTGGTTTGAGCATGGGAACTCTAATGTTTGACCCAGATCTAGTGTTATCAGAAGATCCAACAGACTCCATTGCAGTAATATGAATGAAAAACACACGACAAGATTTAGACACACTTTAAATAACAAAACACAGCAGATCTGTGAAAAACCTTCAAATAGTGATCAAAGGAGCCTTAGTGAAAAAGGCTCTGATACCACTTGACAGGATCGGATATTACCAAATATCAATAACAAGAATTACCTTTTAGAATTAAATCAGAGTTGTTTAAAGATAATCTTTCAGTTTGATCACAATCAACTAAGAAGTTGCGGAATCACACTTAACTGATGTTTAAGGTTTTATCACAAGAATAATTCAACAATCAACACAAGAAAATACTTTCAAACTCAAGATGTTTATTAATAACCAATGATGATTACAATATTCACCAACACCTCTAATCTAACCTTTTTGTTAGACGAAGAACATAACTTGTTCTTAGGTTTCTATGAAACTTAGAGGTTAACACGCTTTTAGAAAAAACAAATTAACAATAAAATATCAATGCGTAGAATTGCCGTATAAAACAATATTCTAGTTCTAGTATATATATAGGCTCTTGATCCTCCTTGAATAGTTGACAGTTAGGCAATCTTCTATCTTCCGAGATAATCTTGATAATCTTCAAACTTGATAGAGATATACTTCAAATCCACAAAGATAGCATTTTCCATTAATAGCTCAACAGCAACTGTTTGTTGAATAAACAGTTCTGAATTTCTTCTAACAGTCTTCACTTTAAAATCTTCTAACAGTTGTGTATAACCGAACTAACAGTTCTGATCTTTTGTACTAACAGTTGTAAAACTTGCAACAACTGTTAGATACAACTGTTTTCACTGATTACTCTAACAGTTTTACTTTGCATGTCCAACAGTTTCAATGAATTTAGCAAATTTCCCAACAACATAGCATTACACAGTGTTTCTCCTACAATCGGATGCAAAATATTTGCTTCTCTCCCAGAAGCAAAGAGCTACACATATAGACCTACAAGGAAAAGAGTGTTCATTTCAAATAATCCATCAATACAAGCAGCTCTAAAAAGACTCGAAGCATCAACAGAAATAGACTTCGAACTTTGTGCAAGGTTTACACAGCAAATAGAGCTATTTCAAAAAACAAGACATCTTCCATCAAACTTCTGCTGGACAAATTTTAAATTTATAGCAGAAGGACACTACATTCAAATCTGGACTCACAAAAAATGGGATATGTTTATCCCTTTTGCTGGGGAAGTGGAGACAATGAGCATTGATGATGTAAAAAATGAAGACGAGATACAGAAGATCTCAGATGAAGATACATCACCAACAATAGACAGTACATACAGAGACGTCTGAAGATAAAACGATGCTCATTAAAAAATCTTCAAAAATAAAATAAAATAATGTGTGTGTGTGTGTGTGTGTGTGTGTGTGTGTGTGTGTGTGTATATATATATATATATATATATAAGTTTGTCTTTAAAATAGGTGTCAAATATCATAAGTAGCAATAGGTGGCATGATTCTCCAAATTCAAGAATTCATATGTAAACTTAGGAGTTTGTTGTGTTGTAGCTTTTAGTTACTTTAGGTTTTTGTTTTCTGGTCCATCCTCTTTTGTACAAATCGGTTATATAAACCGATCAAGTTTTCCTTCCTTTGCATGTAATTGTAAGCACTTAACTAATAAGAAGATCCTTCTTTCTTGCTATGACTCTCTAAAACTTCTCATCCTATTCTCTTAGTTCATACCCATATATTCCTTATATCCTTTTATATTCTTCATATTATAACCCCATAACAACAACAAAAAAATCCTTCTCGTGAAACTACCGCTGCACATAATTATCGTGAAACTACAGCTGCACATAATTATCTGGTGTTTCTATCATCTCCTTTCTACGTGAGTTTTTCAATCTCTTCTATTTTAATGTTACTTTCGTCACGTTTTATTTTATATTTTAGTGGTTTAACAGAAACCCAAAAAATCTGCCGTACCCCCTTATATATATAGGGAACGATTCAAACGAGACTTGTTTTTCGTACGAGAACTACGAAAACCATTTCTGGCCAATCATTTAATTCCATGTCTTTTTTATTTAATTTAAAATTAGTAGCGTTGACAAAGAAGAATAGCCGGTTAAAAGACAACATTTTTATTTATATCTTAATTATATATACTTTTATATACAAGAATTAAGAATAATTAAAATTTTAGGCCAGCTTGACAAACTACCCTTCCTCTTGATCTGAGGTGCGAAGATCAAGATATCTTTTTTAGGACTTCCATTCCACTTATCGATCCCGGCCCAAAAAAGTGACCTACCATATACTATTGATGAATGAAAGAAAGGCTTTATGAGCCCTGTAAGCCCACACCTGTGTAGAGTGGATCGTTCAACACCTGCGGCACAAACCCATTTTTAGGAAAGAGTAGTATTGATATTTTTACATTTACCTCACTTTTTTAAAACTAATATATTCATCAAACGAAAAAGTGTTTAATTAAAAAAACCAAATTAACGATAAAATTATGCTCTTTAAGTTAAGACCGATCTTGCTATATTTTTTTGGAAGAAAAAAAGTCGTGTTTTCTCGGTTTTCTTACTACAGCTCGACATTTGCACTTCTGCAAATGGCAAATTTTGCACATGTGCATATCTACATCTGTGCTGAAAAAACTAAGTGAATCTGTTCATATGCACAAGTGCAAAATTTGCACTTGTGCACATGTCGAGCTGTGCTGAAAAAAACCCACTAAACACAAAAAAAAAATTTTGAGAAAAATATATCACGACCGGTCTCAAATTAAAGAGCATAATTTTCTCGTTAATTTGGTATAGTTTTCACAAATATATATATATATATATATATATATATATGAAAAAGTTCATGCGAGAACCATTCTTAGTGCGAGAACCGCAAGAACCAATCCGAGCCGTCCAATTCCCCTCCTTCAATGTCATTGCCCACCCATGAATTCCTCACATGCACCCTGTCACACTTTATCCCTCCACGCTCTCCATCCGTTTAACTTCCCATATCCAAGGAACGACTGAGATTGGTTCTCGCGGTTCTCGCACTAACAACGGTTCTCGCATGAACCCTCCCCTATATATATATATATATATATATATATATATATATATATATATATATATTAGTTTTAAATGATGCGGGGATAATGTAAAAATGTCCAAACTACCCTTAATTAATTAAGGATAAGTTTGATTATTTTAAGGTTATCCATTAACAACTCTTTAATCTCGCCAATGGGGTTTAGCCCATTTATTAAGGCGCCCCCTTCCTCACAAGAGGTTGGGGGATCAAATACTGCTGCATGCAGTGGGTTGGGAGTTTTTCCCTTAGGGGTTTCCTCCATGGAGTGAATGTGTGGTGTTCGAAACTTGGTTAAAGCCAAATAACGAGGGGTGGTTGAAAACCCGCCACCAAGCAATTCGAACCCCACTGGAGAGGCGGGGAAGTGTCCCCATTAATTTGCCGGTAAAAAAAACAACTCTTTAATCTCAACCCTCCATCTTTTTGATCAATGACTATAATTGGTTCTCGCAGTTCTCGTACGAAAAACGGTTCACTCGTACGAGAATTGCGAGAACCGATTACAGCCATTGATCTAAGAGATGAAGAGTTGAGATTAAAGAGTTGTTAATGGATAACCTTAAAAAAAATCAAACATATCCTCAATTAATTAAGGGTGATTTGGATATTGTTACATTACCCCCACATTTTTAAACTAATATATACATGAAACAGAAATGTGTCAAATTATGAAAATTATATCAAATTAACGAAAAAATTATGCTCTTTAATTTGAGACCGGTTTTGATATATTTTTTCAATTTTTTTTGTGATTTCTGGATTTTTTTTCTGTACAACTCAACATGTGCACTAGTGCAATTTTTTCACATGTGCATATGCACATATTCACCTAGTTTTTTCAGCACAGATGTAGATATGCATATGTGTAAAATTTGCATAGTGCACATGTCGAGCTGTACTGAAAAAAACCAACAAACGCAAAAAAAAATAATTCAAAAAAGTATAGCAAGATTGGTCTCAAATTAAAGAGCTCAACTTTGTCGTTAATTTGGTATATATTTCGTAATTTAACACCTTTTTTTTTATGAATATATTAGTTTTAAAAGTGGGAGAAGTGTAAAAATATCCATATTATTATTTCCTATTTAAATTAAGACCATCCACATCCATCGCGCAGAGGGTCATGTGACGTCTCCTCCCGACCGCGAAGAGCATCGCTCCACTCGATGATAGCTCGCTCACGATCACGAGTGTGACCACCATCGCTAGGGTGAGCGCCTATATTTTTTTCTTTTTTTTCTTTGTGACGTGAAGCATGTGATGGATGCAGGGGTTTATGTGATGGAATGTGGGAATGGTGGGGGAATGATGTAACACTGATGTGGTAGACAAAAAAGTAGGTGAAACATGTGATGGATGCTGATGGTCTAAATACAAAAGACATGAAACTAAATGATTGATCAGAAATGATTCTCGCAGTTCTCGTTTGAACAACTCCCTATATATATACACATACATACATACATACATATACAGGGGATGCTTCATTTGAGAACTATTTTTTTTTACGAGTAACGTAAGAACCAATCTTAGCCCTTTATTTGGTAAGTGAAATTTACTGGACGGCTCAAATTGGTTTTCACGGAGTCCGCAATAAAAATGTTTCTCAAACAAACATTTCCACACACACACACACACACACACACACACACACACATATATATATATATATATATATATATATATATATATATATATATAGAGAGAGAGAGAGAGAGAGAGAGAGAGAGAGAAAGGTTTATACGAAAAGAATTTTATTTGCGAAAAGCGCGAGAAGTAATCATAGCCTTTAGATGATTTGATCAAGGGTCATTATAAATTAATTATGACATTTTTGTAATTTAATCAAGATTAAATGATTTTTATTTAAACAAAAAAAGGGTAAAAAAGACAATTTAACCACATAATATCTCTCTCCTCTCTCCAATCTCCACTCTCCTCATTTAAATCCCAAGTCCCAACAACTCTATAAGACTAGAATTAAGTATGAACTATATTAAATATTTATCGTAAACATTAATATGGTTATAAAAAGCTTTTGGACAAAAGGTATAAAGTTTGAAAAATGTGTTGCCTAATTTTAAAATTGTGAGTTCTAGTCTTATATGATAGACATTCGGTATAGAATTAGAAGAATGTATATATTTGACTGTTAAAAGAATAAAAAAAACATAAAAGTGGGTATATAGTTTGTGATTTTACATAATTTATTTAATTTAAAAGTGGGTATATAATTTATTTTACATGATTTTACATAATTTATTCACACATTAAACAACAAATCACTAATTAAATTAATTAGCCACTACATTATTTAATCAATTTGATCTATAAAATGATTTTACATAATTTATTAAGAATAACAAAAAAAATATTAGTAAAACAGATTACACTAGATAAAATTTGATCACGATGAGCTCACCATTATTATGTTAGAACCGAAGAATTTTGATAAAAAAGATACAATTATATATTAATATATGTTAAAATAAGGCCGGGGCAACCATCGCTATATAAAAAGTGCCATTCAAACGCCTTAAATAGAACATGATTTTTAGTTTTTTTTTTTTATTAAAAAAGAGTTTTTAATTAGGAGCGATGGTCTTTTGGTTTTATATATCATTTATAAACCGGACTTTACTTTCTGAAGAAAAAGAACCCGGTTCCTAAAAAAACCAAGTTTAAAGTCGTGATAGGATACTCATGGTATTAGTTTTCTTCTTATGGTTATTTTCCTAATGGTTGTATAGTGTTAAACATTTGACAGAAGGCTAACTTAGTTAAAATGGAATAATATTTTAGAGCCTGCTTCATTAACGAAAAACAAGGTTTCAAAATCACAATAAATAATTGGTTGAGACTATGTGTTGTTTGTTAAAACAGAATGATTAAGTAATGAATGATTTAATGGTCTGAATAATTCAAAGGCTTTGAATTAATCTGCTTCTGAATGTGAAATGTTGTTTGATAAAGGGTTTGAATGAACAATCTGAATAATGCAAATTACCAATTTAACCTTAATAGTGATATTTATATTATAAGATATGATTGTTTAATAAGACAACATGAGAAAGAAGAAGTATTAAGGTATAATACTTTGTGCTTAATGATTTAGAATGTACTTTAAGGTAGAATGATTCAACAACGTTTTTCTATTTCATTCAGCACGGTCTTCATTCAGTGACAGTAATCAAACATGCTAAGTGTTAAACGATTTAGCATTCAACGCTTATGGTTCAATTCAGCAGTAAACAAACAGCCCCTAAGAACATATACAAATGCTCAACTGATCAATTTGTTTAATAAACCTTAATTAAATTAGATATGTGTGTTTGTGTATCACATTTGTTTTAATTTAATTTTTTAAGTTCTACATCTCTTAACTTATATTTTTCGATGGATTTACTTATTCTTATGTACTTTATATGCTATTTATATAATATTATATTAATAAAATACCTTAATTAATAATTTCGTATATACTGAGATCATATAATTTAATTATTCTTATATTTCAACATACATCGTTGTAATTCGATCGTAAGTACCGTACATGTAAAATGTAATTTTCGTGATAAAATAGAACCGTTGGTATTTTGTCAGAGTTGTCGTTAATTCGTAGGTAAAATATTTTTGGGTTAAATACATGAAAGTATATAAACTCGATCTGTGATAGTTATTGTTATATATAATCAATTTTTTTTAAATAATAAAATCAACTTTTATAATTTTTATATTAAGATATAGTTCATTAAAAAAAAATATCGGTTATCTCCGTCAATAACACAAGGTTATATATTTCCGAATTCCGTTGGAAATTGTTAGAACTATTTCGTCGGTTAGTGATATATTTGTACTAATTGAGTTTTGAAAACAATATTAAAAGGTAATACAAAATAAAACAGAGAAAGAAGGCAAATTACAACGAATTGGTCAAAATTACAAGATTGCAACATGACCAAATTAAACTAACCAAGTTTCACTTAGATGAAGATGAACTAAGCAAATTGGAACCAATATATTCTACCAATTCAAAGATTCATGAAGAAAAATGTTTTCTTTCATCAGCAAAGATAGATCTGGTTGGGCTGGGAGAGAGATAAGATATCATTGAACCATAATATTCTACGTATATCTGATGAAGAGCGTAATACCCCGAAAATATATGTGAGTTATAATCTTAATTAAAATGAGTTTTTCCTTTATGTTATTAATACATAGAGTTACATGGGTTTATATAATTATATAAGTAGAGTGAGAATTATCTTATAAATTATTTAAATAAAGAAATTACGAGTTTTAAAGAAATAAACTTGAAATAATTGATTACTTAAGAAATAAAAGAGTTAACTTGTATTAAATGGGTAAGTAGGAGAAACATGAAGGGCTTATCTTGTGATTTTACCATAGTTGGTAAATATATCACCACCTAGTCAAATAGAGTCAAGAGTTGAAGTGTGTGTGAATGTGTTTCTTTCTCTAGAGAATTCGAGAATCACAAGAGTTAGGGGAGCATTTCATTTTAAGCTTTAGATTTAGCATACCAAGATAAAGAATTAAAACTCAAGTGTTCTACGTTTGTGTTTTTGATTATTTGATGTTATTAAAGGAGTTCTTCCCCAAATTCTTAGTGTTAAAAATGCTATTTACTCACTGATTTAGACAAAGTTTAATTATGGTTTGTTTTGTTATATTATTGTGTAAATATGCTAATTTTATAGTTAATGGGTCAAGAGTTTAAAGTGATGTAAAATTTAGCAAATTATGATCAATAGTTTATAAATCTGTTGTTCTTTGGTATAAATGATGTATGTACATGTTTGCAAGTGTTTGAAATACACTTTTATCAAATCCAACATTATCCTTCTTTTTGAAAGCAAATTTCATTCAATCAGTCTTTTGAATAAATCTTTTGGCCCTCATGGTGAGCATAGCCATCTGCCACTTGAAATCCTTTCTTCCAAATCATCTTGTTGAATCTGATCCAGATCATCATTAGTTCATGCATAGTGCACATGACTAGCCAGAAAAGCTTCTGAAACTGTATTATTTGTGTTTTTAGCTTTGATTGGTTGATTTGACCCTCCAACCTCCTTTGAATTGCTTGAAACTTCGTATCCACTTCCAACAAAAAATAAAAAGGCGTAACACTTTGAGAAAATTTTGAAACTTTTCTTTTTATGTCAACTTCATCTATAAAAACCCTCAGATCATTGTACAGATTATCAAGTTCTTTGTCTTCCAAATCATCACTTTGTCTAAAACACAACGTGTACACAGTTCATTCTTCTCCTAAGGATCTAAGAAACTTCATGTTCACATCATTTGGATCAATTTTGACTTCTACAGTTGCTAGTTCTCTAATGAGTTTGTTAAACCTATCAAAGGTTATGTCATTGACTCTTCATTTCCAGCCTTAAAGTTTTCATATCTTTGCTTGAAGAAGTATCTTTGATTTCATTTGGTGTTTTTAGTTCATGTAAATCTCTTCTCCAATACTTCCCATAGTTCCATAACATTATTGCACTTGCTAAAGTGATGTTGATATTCATTTGGGATACCCACAAGAAGGGTACTCAAAGCTTTTATCTCACTATGCCTCTCTTTTCTCTCCAAGTCATTAGATGGAGGAGACCTTTTGTTTTTATTTCCATCTTCATCATATTTAATCACCTCTTTTGTACCATTTTCAATGACATCCCACATAGAGTAATCAGTAATCAGTGAGCAAGATGTATTGTTTAATTCGAAGTTTGCGGAATAACACTTTAAATAACAAGGAAAATTTTATTGATCACTTGATTTAAACAATTACAAAAACTTAAACATCAAAGCCCTAATCTGTTGATTAAGAACAATTCGACAGAAGTACAATACTTCTCTACTGCAAGATTCTATATAATATTAAGGCTAAAACTCTAATCACACTTATATGCATAAGATATACGTACATATGAGTATTTATAATACATCCAGTTACAGAAACATAATCACTATTATCGCTAACAAAATCATCTAATTACGGATAAATAAGCATACATCTCATCCATAATTATCATCCCTAAGGAATTTATCCTTATCTAAAATAGCAGCATTAAATCTGTTCTCTTCAATAGCAACATCAAATTCCTTTAAGCAGCATTAAGTTTGTAGTAGCACCACCACAAGAATTCTGTCATTTTCTTACGAATAAAATTTCTATGTAACGGATCTAAAATCGTGGATAAATGCCTGATACCTACAGATTACTCATGAAGTACTACTCATGGTATAATCTTCGAGGGTAATTTGTTACCACAACTTATTTAGTCTGTTGGTATGTTTACCCACAACATTTTGTAGGTACTTATTATTTTTTTATGGGTAAATGCTTGACTAGATTTAGGAGATACAACGAAAATACCTACAAATCAAGTGTGTGTGTGTATGTGTGGGTGCGTTATGTAGGTAAGTTGCCCACAACATTTTTTGTGAGTGCCTATATTTTTTTCGTGGGTAAATGCTTGACCAAATGATCTAATACCATGAAAACACCCACAAATCATGTTGTATTTTATGTAGGTAAGTTTACCCACAATATTTTCAGTGGTGTTAAATGTCTTAAATTTTGAGTAAATGATCGACTGATTTTATAAAATAAAAAAACTAGGAGATACCCACAAATGAAGTCGTGAGTAAAAGTTGTAGGTAAAAGTTGTGAGTAGATATATTACATATACTCAATTACAATATGTGATTAAAGTTACCCACAAATAAAGGCATGTCTAAAAATCGAGAGTGACTTTTTTTAATTATTAGAATTAAAGTACATGGGTAAATCCATAACATGTTCTATAATAACCACATTATAAATTAAATCCTCGTAATATAAACGATAATATGGTAGAAAATGAATCCAAACATAATTACTAAATCAAACCATTGGTCTAAATCGATGTCCAAAAAAACTATAGGTCTAAACATATAGTAAAGTAAATAAAAATGACAAATAAACTTATCAATCATGTTTCATAACCTCTACCTTTCAAAAAAATATATTTCATAACCTCTATATAAGGGAGTCATGATGATCTTCACTTGTTTCCGCCTCATGACTAGTATTTGTGTAACACCCGCGTTTAGGGCCTAGTTGTTTCGTGGCGATGGTAAGTTATTTAATTGTTTATATTAGTATATTTGATTGTTTATAATTATGTGCTATTTATTTATATATTTATTTGATGCTTACTTGGTATTTAAATTGGACCGCGAGGTAAGAGGTAAAAATATTAGTTTAATATTTTTATATGTTATTGGTACTATATGATTCGTTTTTATGCGAGGGTCCCGAATAATACCTCGTTGCATGTTTTTGACTTGAGTAGGACCGCTTTATTTAGGTTTCTGTATCTCAGATATCAGTATTTGCACTGTGTAGTGTAAGATGTTCAGTCTTGACTTATATATATAGCTTTTGATATGTGTGTTCTCATTTGTTGGCTGCATAAGAGAAGAGAGAAAGAACTTTAGCTCACACATTCACAACTTGAGTTTATTATTCTGTTTTCGAGTTCTAAAGCGAGGGTTAACGTTGGTTTTCGAGCAAGAGGTGTGTTTTGTTGTTTATGTCGAGTTTTGATTAGGAAGTTCTTGAATGTTGTGTTTTGGCCGTGCGAAGCGGAGTCTACTACGTGCGAAGTGCATGTGGAAGAAGAAGAAGTCAATGAGTTTTGGTCGCACGGAGTGGAGTCCACTACGTGCGTACCAGTGCCCATTGCGTGCGAAGTGGGTTAGCCACTTCGTAAGTTTGAAAGTTCAATACGTGCGAAGTGGAGTCCACTACGTGCGTAGTGACTCCATTACATGCGTAGTGATTATGCCGTTAATTCTGTAATTTTATTGCTTGTAGCCAATGAGAGTTGTCGCTTTTGTAAATTGGAATGTAATCCCAATTACTGACTAAGTTATGATGTGTTTCAGGAAACGAGAAGGCTCAGTGAAATTAGAATACTGAGTGTGGTGTTGGAGAACACAGGTGAGTGGACTTTAATGCACCAGTGGTTTTAGTTGTAACTGTTATGGTTACTTGGTTTTTATACGATTAATCATGCGATAGACTGTTTAGTCTGATATGATTGTTTGATTGGTTATGTGATGATTATTGAAATTGTGTCCAAGATATGAGTATCAAGGCATGAAATTGTGCTCATGATGTTTGTGGCAAAGGTCAGCTAAGCGTGGTTTTGGGCTGGGTCAGTTGCTTCTGGTTAGGCAGTTTTAGATCCTCTGTTGCATTTGTTGTAGCAGAGGGGGTTTAACTGTGCCAGTTAGCAGATGGCTATCGGTAGATCATTGTTATGGCCAGCATTGATCGTAGGCTCGGCAGAGCCGCCGGTCCTTTGATATTTGAGATAAACTGTTCTTGTGATCGTTGTGGTTATGCTTTAATTGCTTGTGGCTTGATTTTCATTCACTTAGTTTTGTGCTAATTCCCCACCCTAACTCTCTGTTTCAGGTTTTGAGGGTACGGTAGTTTGCAGCTTTTGTGTACAGGGAAAGTTTGACCGTAGCTCTGATATTTTGGGTTTTAGAATGATGAGCCATATGTTATTAAATGTTTTGTAACACTAAAGGAAGTACTGTATGTTTGTACAGTGTTGGTTTTAACTTTTAATGTTATTTCCATTTTAGTTTTATAATGTATTACTTCCGCTGTGATTTAAAAAAAAATATGGCTTGTATTTTTGCGGTGTTACAATTTGGGTTTTGACAAGCATTTATAGCACTTGGTCCTTCATCATAATATATTACTCATGAAGGGTTTTGTAGGGTATAAAAACATATTATAACATGCACAGCGGAATAAAACCCCCTCCAGTGATCTCATCTAACTCGTACAGAAACTAAAAGAGGAAGAGGGTTAGAAAGTTATACCTTTGATGAAAAACAAAAACTTTCTTAAGCCTCTAGACAGCTGCAGGTTATCCACCGCTACTGCACCACCTCGAACTGGCTGCTAGACCGCCTAAGGATTAAACCCGAATCAAAACGTGACCCTCGTGTGTGTGTTTCCGCGTCGCCGCCGGCCACCGCCCTTGGTGGTCGGTTTTGTCTCTTGCGCCGCCGCCGAGAAAGAGAGAGGAGGGAGAGAGCTTTTAGGGTTATCACTTTAATCTTTTTGTAATTGAGTTATGTGATTAATGAGGCTTAATAAGGTTTATATAATAAACCCTTATTAGGCCTAAGTCCGTTTAATTAAAGCCCAGCTTTAATTAAACTATTAATCAATTACAGAAAGTACACTCGACCTTTCTAATTAATTAATAACTATTAATTAATTGGTCCCGTTAATATTTAAACTAAATATTAACTTCTCCTTTTAAATAATATATAACTTTTATTATTTTTCTCTTTCTCAATAATTAATTAAACTATTAATTATTGTGATACACAAAAGGTAAAATCCAAAAGGTTATATTTGGGTGTGCAGCGGTGTGATCCTTTAGTGTCACATAGTATTGGACACGATGATACATGTTATCTATCTCTGCACATAATCTAACAACTCACACAAAAAGCTAAATATTACAAAAGACTTACGAGAACAAGACGTGGGTAAACTCATATATACATGTTTAATCACCTACACAAAATATTCCCGGAACCAAATGCCCACGATATATAACATGAAGTCATATAAAACTTTTACCCACAAATTACCCTCGTAAAAGACAGACGTGGGAGATTCGTATCTAACTTACACCTCACACGAAATTTCTCACAGTTTTTACCCGCATAAACTAAAATTAGGGGTAATATGTGGATACTATTTTAGCCGGAATACTTTACCCACATATTACACGCGTAATACAAGTCCATGGATATTTTGTGGTTAATCTACGGGAAAATTGTGGGTACAATCATTTAATTTTTAATTTACTAAGCATGAGCAATTTATGGGTAATACGTGGCTAAATACCCACAAATTAACCACTGTGGAAAATTTTTGTGTCTAATTACCATAATTCTTGTAGTTACTAACTTTGATTCAGCAACATTAACTTTAACACTACCGGTATTAATTTTGTTCACCACTGACAATATTAACTTCAAATGAACAATATTAACATTTAATCATGAGTATTAACAGCTTCAGTTAGCATAAACACTCGATCTATTTAGTCTACAACATTTCAAACCCAACAAAGAGATCGGGAGATATTCAAATAGGTTTTATATTTAAAAGCGGTTTCTATTTTAAAGTTTTTTTTATAATAAAGAAAGACATTTTATTACATCAGAGCCGTCTTAATTATTTCGAGGCCCGGGGCAAACTATAAAATGGGCCCCTAAGAATACTAAACTATATAAAACGTTGAGAAAAAACTTATAATTGTATGTATTTAACTATAACAATAAATGAAAATATATAATTGACAATCAATGCAAACTAAGTAAAACTAGTAAATATTGATTCAAGAATTAAAATCTAATAGTTACCAACTAAACAATTTAATGAATAAACAAACTAATATGCTAACAACAAATACTTAACCAATTAACTAATTACGAACTAAACAATTAACATGCAAATACCACTTTTACAATTATACTAAGCAAAAGTATATGGACTAATATGCAAATACAATTAGTTTCCATGTAACCAATTGACCAAACCAAACACATGTGAGGAGTTATATTGTTGAAATCTGTGAATAAAAATTAAACTAAAATCAAGGATCAAAGATTAATGAAAAATTAGATGTATTTGAGAAATTAATTAGAAGCATTTCAAATTTCAAATATGTCCTAAATAGTTGAATTTATGAATTTTACCTTTCACAAAAGCCTATGGCATCGTTTTTTTAAGGAAACCGAATAATAATAAATGATTTTGATTGTAAATTTTGTTTTTTCTTCCCAACGTGTAATTTCGTCCAAATGGGTCAAATGATTTTGTATGATGTTATTGCAAACTAACAATCAATTTTTTGATGAATTGATGATTTCTTAGTTTTCTTCACAAACAATCACTACTAGATAATGAAACATCACAAAGAGATTTCATACGTACCAAATTTCATGGGAATTATTCAACGAATTTCCGACGGGTTTGGGCCAGAAAGTTTTGGATAAATTTTCCACAAATTTCATGAAATATGTTGGAAAATCTGATGGAAATGGTTTTCCAAATAAACTTTTATCCGTGGTCGATACCGTGTTACTCCCTCCGTCCCAATTTAATTGTCCAGTTTTGACTTTTTAAGTCTTTCTTTTTTAACTTTGACCTTAAGATTTTTTGTTTATGTTATATAGTACTTGATGTAAAATATATGAATGAATTGTGTTTTAAATGTATATTTATTTGGTATAATGTTTATTAAGTAATATATAACACAAATAAAAATATTTAAGGTCAAAGTTGAAAAAGAAAGACTTAAAAAGTCAAAACTGGACAATTAAATTGGGACGGAGGTAATACATATTAGTAAAACGGACTTTTTCCACATATTTGTCCAGCACAAAAGGAGATGTTATGTTGTAATAGGTCAGAAGATTATGTCAGGTGAACTTAAAGTGTTAGACTGAATTTTATAACAAATTCTTATCATTTATAACAAGCCATCTACATTGTATACATAAAATAGAAAAAAATAAATGTCTGTGAACTATGAGCCATGAACGTTCGCTCCTTTCGCAAGCCCCTTAAAACGGTCTTGTATTATATATGAATTAATAATGAGGCTTTTCCTCGACCAATCATAGTGCCATATCATAGGCTTATCATAGGGTCCATGCATCTATATATTATATAACTTAGACTTAATTGTATCCTAGGTGTCAATGCCTATTGATTGGTAACAATGCAAGTATGAGCAATTGCAAATTGTAGAAATGGTGATGTGTCACTAATTCAACGAATGGTCATGTGTCCCACATCGGAACTGCAATAAAACTTCATGAGGAAAATCATGTATATAAAAAGGAATCTTGGAAGCCAATTAGTAAGGCCTTGCCCCATAAAAACTCATGATTAGAAATGGGTAATCTGTTTCCGGTTTGGTCGTAAGTCCGGTTCAACCGGTTTTTCCGGTTTTCACATAACCGGGCGGTTTTTTTATCCGGATTTCCTTTCAGTTTTGAACCGTAGGCATGTCCGGTTCCTGGTTAACCGGTCGGGCCAGTCCGGTTTTAAAAACGTTGTTTCCAGCTGATTGGCGTTACATCTAACTCTTTAGTCGTTTATAAAGATTATCAGAGGCTTCATATTGCTTGCATTATTTATGATTTAAAATACTGGTGTTTTAAACATATTTATTATATACAAATTTCTTATAATTCTCGGTAAATGACTATCTAATATTTATAATCATCATTTGGTCGTCTTTCCTTCTTGCGGTCTATTAATAGAGACATTGTTTTAGTTAATTGCAGATTTCATGTAAAGTTTAAAAGATGTTATTAGGATGGTAGGTAATGGATAGGATAAGCTTAACGGACATTAAAGAGGTGTTAAATTGTTATGATTTGATTGTATCCTAGGTGTCAATGCCTATTGATTGTATCCTAGGTGTCAATGCCTATTGATTGGTAAATATGCAAGTATGAGCAATTGCAAATTGTAGAAATGGTGATGTGGCACTAATTCAACGAATGGTCATGTGTCCCACATCGGAACTGCAGTAAAACTTCATGAGGAAAATCATGTATATAAAAAGGGCTCTTGGAAGCCAATTAGTAAGGCCTTGCCCCATAAAAACTCATGATTAGAAATGGGTAATCTGTTTCCGGTTTGGTCGTAAGTCCGGTTCAACCGGTTTTTCCGGTTTTCACATAACCGGACGGTTTTTTTATCCGGATTTCCTTTCAGTTTTGAACCATAGGCATGTACGGTTCCTGGTTAACCGGTTGGACCAGTCCGGTTTTAAAAACGTTGTTTCCAGCTGATCGGCGTTACATCTAACTCTTTAGTCGTTTATGAAGATTATCAGAGGCTTCATATTGCTTGCATTATTTATGATTTAAAATACTGGTGTTTTAAACATATTTATTATATACAAATTTCTTATAATTCTCGGTAAATGACTATCTAATATTTATAATCATCATTTGGTCGTCTTTCCTTCTTGCGGTCTAGGTATACCATTTGGATTTGAGGCTGTCGAGGTATACCGTTTGGATAGGATGAGCTTAACAGACATTAAAGAGGTGTTAATTTGTTATGATTTGAGGCTGTCGAGGTATACCGTTTGGAAAGCCCCACACCACGGGCCACATTATATCTATTCTGGAAGGCAAGAAATGAGTTAATATTTGTCAACTAAAAGTCTATTTCTACTAAGGTGTTGCTAGACATCCAAATCAAGGATTATGATTAGATCTCAAATAGGTTAATAAGGGATTGCAAAGACTATGTTTATGACATGGATTGCAAAGACTGAATTTATGAAGATTAATCACTAAAGATAATTGGGTCAAAATATATGACCTTTTATTGATTATTTAAATGCAACAACGCCACTTCAAACAATAGCTCATCTGCTATAACCTACTTGAATTCTCCAATTATTTAAAGGCACTAGCTGAATGGTCAGTTATATTAGATAAAAACATGATAATGCGTAAATTTGAATGTTCGTGTATCTTACATGTACGAGCCATGAAATATTTCATATTAGTACATGTATGAAATTCAACCTAATTAGGTGGTGCTAATTGATGTGACATACAATTAGAAATAATGTTATAAAAATAAGAATTGAAACGTTTGTCCCACATCAGAGCTGCAGGAAAAGTTCATGAGAAAAATCATGTATATAAAAAACGAAGCTTGGAATCCAGTTAGTTACATTAATTGAAAAGAAATGCTTATTATACTTACCAGATTAGAATAGTTATATAATGAATGCACAAATTGAACTTTGGTGTAAAGATAATCACACTTTAATATAATTTTTTCTATAACAAACAGCGTAAGGGTGTGATTCTGTTGTTCAAAGTTGTAATAATTAGATAGTTACGTGTTTGAGTGTTCGGCAAATACTGATTAATCAAATATTTAATAAATAAAAAGGACCAAACTAACATCTCTGTGAAAAGGCTTGACAATATGTGAATGGAAGGGGAAGTATTCAAATTAGATTATTAAAGAGGTAAATAAGTAATATAATTAATTTATTTTATTGCAACTCGTGTAAGATTAATTATTCAAATAACTAGAAGCAGAATCAGTTTATCCAAACATTAAAAACTGAATATTGATAGAACCTTTCATGCAGATATATGTTACTGGATGGTGGCTCTGCCTAGAGTTATATTTAAAACGTCCATTTCATGCAGATGGTGCAATTTCATCTTGATGCACTGTTTGAAGCTAAAGCGAAGGAAGGCGTGAAGGTAAAATGGTTATAGTTTTGGGTAATGTTCTTCTAAGTGTATTCAACTTTTCACCATTATGCTATTGTGTATCGAACTTTTTTAAAAATTTATTGTGCGTATCTAACATTTAATTTGTCCCTATTATGTGTATTAAACCCTCTATTGTATGTACTAAACTTATACATTTTTCCTTTTTATGTAACCAAAGTACATACATAGCAACAATTTAAAATTTTTATACACACCATATAAAATATTTGAAATTCAATTGCTTTGAAAATCAATAGTTTAGACTTCTTAACATTCATGAGAATATGAAATTTTTGCTCTATCCTGACAACTTTGCAGCGGACATCTACTTGTGGTATATATTTTACCATATTCATATTTCTTATCCATATTACAGAATACAAATATATGTACAATTGTACATTCATTCATGTGTCTCATTTTGTTCATAACTTCATACAATGCAGGTCACGCCATGAAAATTTGTAGTTGTTGATCACCAAATCTGCTTTCTAGGGGGATTAGATTTATGTTTTGGTCGTTATGACACAATTGAACATAAAGTCGGTGATCACCCAGAATCTGTTTATCCAAACATTAAAAACTGAATATTGATAGAACCTTTCATACAGATCTATGTTACTGGATGGTGGCTCTGCCCAGAGTTATATTTAAAATGTTCATTTCATGCAGATGGTGCAATTTCGTCTTGATGCACTGTTTGAAGCTAAAGCGAAGGATGGCGTGAAGGTAAAATGGTTATAGTTTTGGGTAATGTTCTTCTAAGTGTATTCAACTTTTCACCATTCTGCTATTGTGTATCGAACTTTTTCAAAAATTTATTGTGCGTATCTAACATTTAATTTGTCCCTATTATGTGTATTAAACCCTCTATTTTATGTACTAAACTTATACATTTTTCCTTTTTATGTAACCAAAGTACATACATAGCAACAATTTAAAAGTTTTATACACACCATAGAAAACATTTGAACTTCAATTGCTTTGAAAATCAATAGTTTATACAGCCAGAAAAGACTTCTTAACATTCATGAGAATGTGAAATTTTTGCTCTATCCTGACCACTTTGCAGCGGACATCTACTTGTGGTATATATTTTACCATATTCATATTTCTTATCCATATTATAGAATACAAATACATTTACAATTGTACATTCATTCATGTGTCTCATTTTGTTCATAACTTCATACAATGCAGGTCACGCCATGAAAAAATTGTAGTTGTTGATCACCAAATCTGCTTTCTAGGGGGATTAGATTTATGTTTTGGTCGTTATGACACAATTGAACACAAAGTCGGTGATCACCCTTTTTACATATGGTCTGGAAAAGACTATTATAACCCCGGTGAATCCTCTTTTCTCTATGTAATCCAAAATGGTTATAAAGTTGATCATGTGATCTTATTAAGATATATATAGAATAAATATTGTAAACAAAAACAAAAGACAAGTAAGAGTAAACACTAGGATTTGATGGCTTCGAATTACGTACAGAAACAATATCATTTTATGAATAAACCATTGCTAAAAGAGGAGAAGAAAGCAGCTGATTATCTCTTTCACAATAAAAATGAAAACGTCCTCGTATCCCAAAAGAAGAAAATATTATCATATATTGTCAATTATAATTTTTTAGGGAATCTGAACCGAATTCTTGGGTGGACACTATGACGGATGAATTAGACCGCATAAAATATCCTTGGATGCCATGGCATGATGTTCGTTGTGCACTGTGGGCACCTCCATGTCGAGATGTAGCAAGACACTTCGTTCAATGTTGGAACCATGCTAATATATATATATATATATATATATATATATATACACACACACACACACACACACACTTATTTGGTTTTTTGGTTATTTCGAGGTTGGTTTCTTTCGCTGATACATTTATTAATTTATCCAGAGAAACAAAGCACCGAACGAACAAACAATACCACTGTTGATGCCACAACAGCACACGGTTCTCCCACACTACATGGGAAGGAGCCAAAAGTTAGACATCGAAAGTAAGCCGACTGATGGAAACCAAACAAAGGGTTCTTATTCCTCCGAGTTACCATCACAAGATATACAATTTCTTTTACCTCAAGAAGCCGATGGGATAGATTTGAACATTGTTAATAATAAGTTGAACGGGCTGCACCCGAGAACCCTTTTTGATTCGTTACATGATGAACATGTAAACCAAGCTGTGAAAACAGTAGATTCTGTAGATGATTTACTTAAATCAGACTTGCTGAATGGAACATCATATGCCTCTTGGTGGTCATTTGTTGCCTTGTAGTTTTCTTAAAGATTAAGAATAGTGAACTTTGCAATTCAATCGCATTGACTTGCAAATCTTTTATCTAGATTATGTTTTACACTAACGGGTCAAGCATTTCAATGCAAACCTTATACGGTCAGCAATTGCCACTCCAAAATGATTTTGTTACCTGAAGCTCTGTTTGCCTTCAATAAAACCGGACAAAACCTTGATTAAGTTGATTTGATTCACATGAGAGGATATAAAATCATATATCAAAAATCTTATATATTGGCCCGTGTTTACACGGGTGTGAAAGCTTCTGTCTTTAACATGAATTAACTCTACATGAGTGAATCACTCATTGATGCCATGAAATTGTACACACACAGCAAGATTGTCTATCCTGATACAGAAGGTAATTAATATTTCTCTTTCTGTTTTGGCACTCTAACACTTAATCAAATTAAATACTTCCCCATAATTCTCTACATAACTACTCCTTATCTACCTTATCTCACAATATCTCCAGATCTTATGATATTCCCAGAAAGACTTGTGAGGCTAAGAGGGCGGATACCAAATGTGGGCACTGATATGAACGTGTCTGAAAAAGTTATTGATGTCAGCGCTCTTAAACACAAACGATTGGTATGTCAAAACAGCCAATACCCCAAAGAGAACAATATTACATGCTTATTTTTTACAACTTCACAAATATAAATTAACATATTACTTATACTACCTCCGTCCCATTTTTATTGTCCAGTTTTTACTTTTTAAAGTCTTTCTTTTTCAACTTTGACATTAAATATTTTTGTTTCGGTTTTATAATACTTCATGAAGATTATATCAATGAAATTACATTTAAAACACAATGTATTCATATATTTTGTATCAAATATTATATAACACAAAAAAAAAATATTTAAGGTCAAAGTTGAAAAAGAAAGACTTTAAAAAGTCAATACTGGACAATAAAAATGGGACGGAGGGAGTATTAAATAAAAACTATTCCAGCTCCATTTGCAAAACGTTATAATCTAATACGTTTTAAGAAGGCCAGAATCATATATGGTGACACGGACTTGTGGATAAGGATGACTACGCTTAAGAGGAACAGGCCAGGAAAGATCGATAACCATGTGATTCTTGATGGACCAGGATGGATGAACTTCAAAGAGATCGTACAATTCGGTGAAAATACTATACTTTTCTTCACACTGGACACGTACAGCCTAGAATGCCAACGAGTAAAATTCACCGTCGCAGCGATCTAACCATCTACAACAAATATAACGCATTCACGAACTTTCGGATTTTGGACAATTTTTTGGCCTGTTTAGTAACATATTTGAACTGTTAGATGATGGATTTGTAAGCCTGTATATACTGAAAATGTGGATTGATCTTTTGCCTAATCTAACTATCTCCTATCGAACTTAGCTAAAAAACCCTCCTTATTACAATCCCGGAAGAGAAGTACAAAATATATAAACACTAAACTGTAGGTCCGTGTTCACAGTTCACACGGGCTTGACACCTAGTATGTCACCAAAACTAAATTACACACGCGATCCGGTGCCATATCATCGTTTTCAGGACTTCTTTTTCTCCGTCCTCATGGAAAAGTAATTAAAACACGTGTAACAAATGAATTGAAAACCTAAAAATAGATATATTTAATAGAAATCAATATAATATTACTATGACGTACACAAATTAATCATGCATGATTCCACTATAAAAATTAATATATTGAAAATAAAAATCCCGAATCAAGATAGACGATGATTGCATTTTTATTTTCAACTATACACAGAAGATAGATAATGCAAATCGAATAATATATATACTAGATTAAATACCCGTGATACACGGGTTGATTTAAAAATAATAAATGTGAAATATTAATAAAAATGTTAAATAATTATAAGACGTAATTGAGAGTTTAAAAAATGGTAACAAAAGACGTTAACACCAAAACCAACTATGGAAGTGTCAACGCAATAAAACATGCATGATGGAAAAAACATGATATCATAATACGAAAAGATGTGATTTTATTTTTGTACAAGTCAATGATTATTATTGTTATATTTATAAGCAATAAGGTGAAATATTTATTTGTTATACTTAAAAAAAGTTTAAAATGATTATAAAATATTTTAAAATAATAAAACTAAGAATTTGGATCAATATGACATTTTAAAATTTTATAAGATTAAATATGATATATAAAAATTAGGGAGGGCCTTTCAAAAAAAAAAATTAGGGAGGTGAAATACGATATTTTAAGGTTTAATAAGGACATATATGAAATTATCTATAATAATTATGATATGAGTAAAATAACATTAACTTTGAATGTTACAATTAGATTGAATTTTTAATTTAAATTAAAAGTTAAAATGTAATCTTATTAAATAAATGATAAAACTAAGAATTTGGATCAATATGATATTTTAAAATTTTATAAGAGTAAATATGATATATTAAAATTAAGACGGTGAAATACGATATTTTAAGGTTTAATAAGGGCATATATAAAATTATCTATAATAATTATGATTTAAGTTAAATAATGTTACAATTAGATGGAATTTTTAATTTAAATTAAAAGTTAAAATGTAATCTTATTAAATATTAATTATTTACTCTAGAAGATATAATTTTAAAATATAAACTAATTAAATCCTACGTATATTATTTTGAATATAATTTTTTTTTAGTTTTAGTAATACTTTATATATCTTGTATCTCACTACCTTATCTTATATTAAAATTGAATTTGGATACATTTTATTGGATATTTTATTTATCTTATATTGATTAGTCAAATTAGTTTGACTCAAATAAAGGGTCTAGATCATCTAATAATTTTTTTCTAATTAGTCTATATATATATATATATATATATATATATATATATATATATATATATATATATAGGAAGAAGTTCCATCGAGAACCATTTTTAGTGTGAGAACCGCGAGAACCAATCTTAGCCGTCCAATTTCCCCTCTTTCAATGTCATTGCCCACCCATGAATTCCTCACATACACCCTGCCACACTTAATCCCCCACGCTCTCCATCCATAAATTTCACTTATCAAATCAACGGCTAAGATTCGTTCTCGCGGTTCTCGCACTAGAATCGGTTCTCAATGGAACCCTCCCCTATATATATATATATATATATATATATATATATATATATATATATATATATATATAGGAATATTCAAATAAGAATGAAAAATTAATTGAGAATGAGAGACTAAATCTTAGCCGTTCATTTTGTAAGTGGAATTCATGGATGGAAAGCGTGGGGGAATCAAGTGTGGCAGGGTGCATATATAAGGAATTCATAGGTGGGCAATGACATTGAAGGAGGGGGAATTGGACGGCTGAGATTGAGTCTCTCATTATAAAATATATTTAAGTTCTTATTTGAACCTCCCAATATATATATATATATATATATATATATATATATAGGCCTAGGCAGGAGCTAGCAAGCCAATCACTTCTCCTAGTTTAATTAAGAGATATATATATATATATCATCCATCATTTTATGCAAGAATCAAAATTAAAACCCACTCATTTTCCTCTAACTCCAGCTATGTTCCACAATTCAACGTCCTTTTGTAGCTAGCAGCTGGCAAACACAACTATACATCATAAAACACCACCACACATATTGTACACTACCATGGAAAATGCAGCTCAGGTATTCTCATCTTCTTCCTCCACTACCACGATCATTAACCCCACCACCACTGACTCCATTCCTGAAAAAGGCTCAAAGAGATCCCAAGAGCGAAAGAGACGACATGAAAATGGCAGCAGCGGCGTAAGTGGTGAACATCATCCAACGTACCGTGGTGTACGAATGAGGAGTTGGGGAAAATGGGTGTCAGAAATTCGTGAGCCTAGGAAGAAATCAAGGATATGGCTTGGAACATTCTCAACCGCAGAGATGGCTGCTCGAGCCCATGATGTGGCAGCAATAGCTATAAAAGGTCGCTATGCTGTCCTCAATTTCCCGGACATGGTGCACCTACTTCCACAGCCAGCCACCAAATCACCCAAAGACATTCAAGAAGCCGCTGCCAAGGCTGCTGATTCATGTACATGTGGTGGTAATACAGCCGAGCCACCTACCGATCAGGAATTACTGCATTCTCATGACTCAAATTCAATCAATAATTCATCATCATCACCAAATAGCAGTACTCAAGAATCAGTGGCATCACAATCTACTGTAGAAGAAGAAGATGATGATACATTCTTTCACTTGCCAGATCTTTGTTATCATTCAGATGACTTCAGCCATTACCGTTGGTCATGGCAGCTGGTGCCCGAATTTGATACTACTGGCAGCTTTCTGCTTGAAGCTGAAGTAGAGCCGTTTCTTTGGTAAATATATATAGACATTCATCCATCACCAATTAAGATTAAGATGGATATATAGTAAAAAGGAACTAGCAGCCTGGTCAATTATATATAACCTATGGATCATTGCTAGCTCAAATTTAAGGTTGTTTCATATATAATAGTGACTTTGAATTAAATTTGTCCTTAATAAGATCTTTTAAATTCTGTTCGCAAATTGATTATTGACTTATTATAATTCCTTGATATATGTATGTATAATGCATATGATTAAATTATATTAATGTTTTTGTTCCATTTTTTTAGTCGAAAATAAACGGTTATTATAAAATAATACAAACTAGCAAGCAACATATATTAAGAGAAATTTGATCGTCTTCCTTAATTTTTGCTTTCAGCGAGGGCTCATATCTTGAGTACGTAGCTAGCTAGTGCCAATGAATGATCGAGATGGAACAATTAAGATTGCAATGATCGACTTGACTGAGCATGTTGCGAAGCAGGCCAGTCTGATGAGTCCACCACAGAATTTTTATATAAAACTTTATATATATATATATATATATATATATATATATATAGGGTTAAGATCAAGTCAAAAAATTTATTGTAAAAAGAAAGAGAGTGATCGTGTACCGTACGATTTGCATCAAATGTGATATCCATATATTCAGATTTCATCAAACATAACTACCTATTTAACTTCTGTTTAAGGGCAAATTAGTAACTTAAAATTCATTGACAACAAATCTTGTTAAACTCCCTGAACTAACGTAGGCAAAATAACTAAATCCATCAAAAAAAGTACGATTAATAACTAGTTTTCATCAACAAAAATCATAAACAACTATTAAAAAATTGCTCCACTCATGCAAAATTGATTCAGTAATACGTGGCGAATTGATTTCATTTTGTCATCAAGAAAACTTCAATCATATACAAAGATTAAAAAGCATCAATTCATCAAGAAAACTAGAATCATAAATGAAGAATGAAAAACCTTAATTCATCAAGAAACTACTTGAATTACTGATGAAAACAATCATAAAAATCACTACGAAATCAAATTAAAACCTACTCTTCCTTCAAAAAAATCTAATCTGATAGTGTCGGTGGCTTAAAAAAACGAGGGGGCGACGAAATCAACAAGAATCATCGATCATTCGATCGTTTTCAGGGGGAGCGGCAGTGGCTTCAAAAAATCTACAAACGCCGTTGAGTATTCGTCGCAAGCGAGAAGTGGGTAGTGGCGGGCGATGTCTAAGTGCGCGGAGGAAAGCTTGTGGCGGTGGTCGCCTCGGGACACCGGTGCTGATGGGTCCGATTGTGACGGTGATTGCAGGATGAACAAAAATCATTGATTGCATCGATATTTTTTCCTGAAGAAAAACATTTGTAGCAGCGGCCATGGAGGTTCCAAAGTTAACTTGAATTCCATAACTGCAGGTGAGGTCGGTCAAACAAATAGGATTGTTTAAAATTCCTAAAATACCCTTAAAACAAATGTTATACGTGGCTGACTAATAATGCATCTTACCCTTTTTACATTAATTTTTTTTTATTTGATCTCTCATATATATATATATATATATATATAAATCTTGAGTACGTACGTACGTCTAGATATGATGCAAACAAAACATCCGGATATATGGTCAAGGATACCATACGGCCGTCTTTATTTATTTATTTATTTAGCCAAATTAAATTGAATAATAGCGCGCTAATCATTATATATGAACCTCGAAATGCATGCAATTAATTAACTATGACCAAATAATCTGTATATATTTCTTGTCTAATTTGCATGAAGATCGAGGATATAAAAGCCGTACCTACTACCAGCATATATAAAGACAGACAAAAGTTCATGTGAGAATCGTTGTTAGTGCGAGAACCGTGAAAACCAATCTAAGCCGTCCAATTCCCTCTCCTTCGATCAATGTCATTACCCACCCATGAATTTCTCGCATTCACCCTGCCACACCCTATCTCTCCACGCTCTCCATCCATGATACTTCCCATATCCAAGGAACGACTGAGATTGGTTCTCGCGATTCTCGCACTAACAACGGTTCTCGCATGAACCCTCCCCTATAAAGACAAACATGATAGTGGCTCAAATAATACGAGAGGCTCTTAATACGTACTACTAGCTAATTAAAGTTAACTACTTTCGCTCCTTTATTCTCTTCTCATTTAAAAAGTTATACAATTGCTATAAGAATCTCATCAACAAGTTACTTTAATATTATTGGTATTGGTATTATATTTTGTATCGTTATAACATTTTAATATTCTTCAACTTTTTTATTTAAGCTCGTTTTTTAGATATACATATAGTTTTAGTAATAATTAATTAACATCTTATCTACATAAGGCTATGCGTTGTACCCACCCTTTTCTTTTTCCTTACTCATAGCCACATCAGCTTCCCTCCTCTTTCCCTATCTTTACCCCCCAACTAGTGTTGTACCTACCCTTTTCCCTTTTCCCTTTCATTTTCATTTTTTTAAATATATATATAATGGATATGTGTTGAAATATGATTGGATGAATGTGGGGGTGGGGGGGGTGGGGTTGGCTTCTATCTTTCGCGAGTAAAAAAACCCGCACCATTGAACCCGCATGCGAACCCCAAACCACGGAAGTGGTGTTCCTTTCCTACCCGTAAAAATCTTTCCCTACCTGCACCCTTTACCCGCTACCACAACGTACAGCCTAAGCACGTCCTTTTTTTAACTACAAGGACTATTTGGTCAAAATAAAGTCACATACCCCCTTTACCCATCTAAGGTCTACTATCTCTCTAACCTAATATGATCCAAAATATCCAATGATCGACGCACCAATGGCAACCTCCCAATATCGACGCATGATGGCTTTTTGAACATTTGTATATGAAGGGCGGCTACCTCACCACCAATGACCAACAATCCGACAACTACCAAAGATATACCCACCGTTCACCGCCTTTACGAGCACCACCAACAAGCAACATTCCTTTGGTCAAGCACCTTGACAAGAGCAACAACCGCACAATAAAAATCTTCTAGCATCACCTACTTGAAGTTCAATCCCATCACAGATCTGGTTTAGATCTAAGATTCCGAGTCTTTTCACGACCGTCCTAATCACTGTTGTTATCCTCCCGGCACATATTTGGTATGGATTATAGATTTAGACTCTTCTCATTGCCACCCCTCCCACTATTTTCATCCTCCCTACATTCATTTGGTTTGGATTTAAGGTCGCAGTTTTCTCATTGATGGTCAAGCCATGCATTTCTAAAATTAAAGGTTGGTGCCCTAAGTTCTAATTACAACCACCACATACACATTCAGCTTCATTTTCCCTAATTGTTGATCATCTTTTACTAGTTTTCTTTTTACTAGTTTAATTATTGAAAGTTAGAGTTTTCATTATGTGCATAATTGTGATATACAGACACAAATTACCTTATTGAGAAGAAAATTAGAGAAACAAATTTTGTTATCGATTTGTGTTTGCACATGATCAAAATCCCTCTTGATTTACTAATTAATCTTAGCCATTCACTAATTCATGTATTTTTTTAGTTCTTAATCACATATAACATTAACAAACATTAATCCCTCTTGATTCTTAACTTCCAACAGTTTCACTATGATTGCTGATTTGGGTGAGTGTATGTTGCTCCAGTCTCTTAAAATTATGCATAAGTGAAATCTAAAGGGGATTATTAATTTACTTTTGATTGACTATTGGTAATTTTTAACTAAGAAAATTGATAAAACATTAAGTGAAATCTAAAGGGGATAGAAATTTGATAAAATATGGTGAAACGATGGTGAATAAAATATTAGCACAATATTTCTTGTTCCAATATGGTTATTGAGAAGACCGATTTGGTAATTGTTATAATTTTAATTGTAGCTTAGGTATCTAAGAATAAGGTTTACAACCTCAAAAAAGAGCTTGAATTTGCATAACCAACTCTGAACTGCACGTGCGCAAATCGGTGCACACATGCATATACGTATGATGATTTGCTCATGCGCATATGCATATGTGCACGTAGGTAGATCGTAAGACATGTGTTAGACCAAAAAAATACTGTAATATGCACATTTGTACTTGCAACTATGGTGCACATGTGCATCTATCTATACATGTGCTGTAAAAAAACCTAAGATTACGTGCACATGTGCAATGCACGGTTGAAAAAATATATAAATTATCAAAATACCCCATTAATGAGTCACTAATGAGCATTAATGATGGTTACAAACGGTTCTCGTGATACTCGCGATAAAAACAGTTCTCTAATGAACTTCTCCCTATATATATATATATATATATATATATATATATATATATATATATATATATATATATATATATATCTTCTAATATAAATAAACGATTGATTGAGATAAAATCTATTAGACTATATATTTTTGTCTTTTATTTAACAAATCAATTTTAATTATATAATTTCAACCATCTATTTATTTGTAATGAGGAATCATATTTGGCTTTCGGAGGTTAAACTAATGCAAACTATGGCTTTACATTTGAATTTTATATTTCTTAATTTGTCTAAAAACATATGTCATCGATAATGTTCATTAACATGTACATGTCACATTCTTAATCAAACTTTGATAACTTTAAATTTGACCTATATCTATATCTTCATAATATTAATATTAAAATTTTAATAATAATCTCATGAATGTTAATTCCACAATTGTATATAAATATACTGATACGAAGATACACTATAAAAAATATGTTATTTATACATGCTTAATAAAAAGCATGTAAAAATTCTAAGCATTGTCACGCTTATAATTGTGAAATAAAGTTTAAAAATAAATATTGTTAGAAAAGTGAAAAAAAAATCAACATTTATAGGTGTGCACTTTTTTTTAAAAGTCAACGCTTTTAAATGTGTTAATTTAATAATAAATAGATGATTATATAAGGTCACACATAAAAGCGTGGACCTTGTAACTTTAGAATTATTTTCAAATTTCACGCTTAGAAGTGTGAAAATTTAGATCATTTGTCTACATAATAAATATGATTTTTGACTCCAATTTTTACACTTTTAAATGTAGAGAGGTAGAAATTAATAACAACCAATTTTTCCATGTTTGATCATGATTTTCCATGGTTTAAAATGTATTAATATTGATACAAAAAAATATGGATAATTGACATCTTATTTTTGTATTGATTCTCCAGATCACTTAAATATTATATATATATAATTCTTACTCTATCATCTTCATAATCAAAATCTATAATCTTAGTCATTGATCAAAATTAATTAATGGCTAATAATTTTTGTCGGCTCATTAATAAGGGGAATTTAGAGAAAACCAAACCTCACAAGTTAATGACGGCTCATCCAGACGCAATTCATCGTTAGGTAAATATATAAATGATCAAAATACGCCTATTAAAAGTCTTTAATTCTATTGCAAACATATCTGGTACGAAAAATAAGAAAAAGAATAAAGTAAAAGAATAATAAAGTAATACATATTTAAATAGAGAAATGATTTGTATACAACACAAATTAGCCATACACAACAATCATGACTTTTATACCCTTACCAACCCATTATCTTTTATTCTCGTCCACAAATTCAAGGGTATAAAATCCAAACAGTCACTTTTTGTTGTGTATAACTAATTTGTGTTATGTGCAAATCATTTCTCATTTAGCTAAGATATAATTATTAGGATATAATTAAAGTATTATAAGATGTGGGGTAGGTAATTAAATAAATATATAAATATTAGTACATAGTTAAAGGGTAGTATGCTATAAGAGTGTAGTAAACTAGGATATCAATATTCTTTCATATTCATAGTCTTAGTATGGGAAAAAAGAAAAGAATCTCACTGCGTTTAGGGTGAGGCTTTAATGTTTTTTGTCTCATGTGAAAACGGTGAAGCATTCAATTTCTAAGAAATTAAAAAAAAACATATTTAGGTAAAAAGTGCGGGGTTTTTATTTCTAAGAGAGAAATGAAAAACATGATTAATAGAGTTGATTCCTTAGGAGAGTTAATTTGAACAATAAGGGGAGTTTAGAAAAAGTGGGAAATCATTTTGTTTTTTAGAAAAAAAATATGTAAATGAATAATTTTTCTATTTTTTAGTTTTCTTAAAAAAAATCTAGAAAAATGAAAAAAAATTCTATGTAACAAGTATACTTTGTTCAGGGCGGACCTAAGTGTTTACTGGTGGTGGCATGAGACACAAGTAAATTTTGCAGAGACAGTGAAATATTTCAACGTTTTCGAGCTGGTATCACTGGTCAAATTTTAGGATGCTATCACGGATTTTTTACCACCAAAATCAAATGAAAAAAGAATTTTTGTTACAAAAATGATAAGACATAGTTGAGTCTTTGATTTATGCCTTTAAAATACTTTAGTTTACCTTAAAAATAACAATTTATTTAACATGGCTTCATACGAATTGTGTTTTGTTTTAAATTTTGGCCCTTAAATACCAGAGTAACAACTGAAACCTTGTTAATCTGACCCATTAACTGCAAACCCAAGGAAAAACCCGAACAACACTCTCAATTTTAAATAATTTTATTTTCATCATTATATGGTGACACCAGTAAAAATAATCATGGGTCCGCTCCTGACTTTGTCAAAAAAATAATATGTAACAAACTTCATTATATCTTCAATATACAACAAATTTCTGATACTTAATTTCAGTCATATGTAATGTTAGGGGTTAAGAGCAATAACAAATGATAAAGAACAAGGTATATGAAACTCGTGCGTTGTACCGAGTGATATTCAAATAATCGTATCCTTAGCAATTCAATTTACACATAATATTATGTATAAGATGGTAGTTTAATAGTATTATAATTTAACATGAATCTAATACATTTGCCGATTACATTATGTACATAAGGTTACATGACCTAGTAATTTATAAGATCAAGTATAACGTATATAAACGCAAGGGTAAAACGTGAAAATTAATTAAGGGGTAAAATTGGGAAATTAAATTGAATATGATTTTTACTTTGGGAATCATATATATATATGTTCATAAATGAACTTCAATCATTAACCTTTAAAGAGAGGGGACACTGGACACCTTAAATACTTTAACATATACTGTGATTTAGATATATGCATCAACTATTATCTGATCAAACTCAGTGTATATTTCGTTCCCTGCATTCAACCATCAGAATTGTGTTTTCCATTACTTTTGTTCGAGTGTGTGTATCAATTATGGTGCCCTACAACCGTGACCCACGAGCAAGAGGAGAGGGCAGGGGTGTCTTTAAGAGAGTTCAAGAGGTGCGACCGCACATGGCTCATGGTTTAGAGGGGGCCCAAATTTTTATATACTATATTATATGTAGATATAACATTAAAAATTTTAAAAGTTTACTTAGTAAAATACAAATAGTAGGAAGTTCATATTTAAATAATTATTTTATAAGCCGAAAATTAGATATTAGGGATTTAATGATCAAGATCTTAAATCATAGTTGTAGTTAATGTTGAACTCGTACTTAAGTATAATGATATTGATGCAAATGAACTTTAATGCAGTTAAAGCTGTTTGACACGTTTTAACCCGGTGAAACTATCAAACTAATGTTGCTTTAAAGTATCCTAAATAAGATGATTGTTTTCTCAATGCAATTATTGCATATATAGTCTTGTTGACTATTAGAATAATGTTGACATCTACATAAACAAGTTTCTCAAAACTTAAATGTTGAAGTCATACTTACAGTGCAAAATATCACAACAAAAACTTAATAGATTAACAGTGATAGCTACTGGGAATCATATCCTTGGGAGTATTAATTAATAAAATTGATTCAAAATATTGCTTCCAATAATGCTGGGAGAATTTCATGATTCATGTAACTATAAACAAAAACCATTAATACTAGCATTATTTTATTTTTAGTTATTGATATAACATGTATTATAGTACCAGTCTACCTTTGATTTATACATTTAAAATATTTTAGTTTATCTTAAAAGCAACAATTAAATTAACAGAGTTTATCTAAGTTTTGTTTTTGTTTTAGATTTTGGCCCTAAGTTGTGTTTTTGTTTTAGATTTTAGATTTTAGATTTTGGCCCTAAGATATCAAAACAACATTCGACCCGATTAACTGAAAATCCGAAAAGATTACATATGTCCGCCCATGTGTGTTTATAAAAAGGGTTCATATTTCTTATTTGCACAGGGCCCATACCCATGGAAAAGGGCATGATGAATTTCAAACACTTAAATATACATTCTCAATTTCTCATCATATATATGAACCTCATACTAATATATATTTATTATTGGAAGAATGCTTTAAAAATCTGGTGGTCTTAATTGATTAATTATGTATTAATCCTTGAAATTAATTAAGCTTTTAGATCCAGCTAGGTAGCCTGTACGTTGGCCAACTGATCAAAAGCCTTAACAGAACCGAATAATATTTATATATCTCCATGCATGAATTCACAATATATTGTTTTGCAATTCAAACAAAGTCCGTCCAATCACTAGTGCTGCATACACACACACACACCATTTTTCTTGCAATAATTGATACTTTAGGAAGAACGTACTCTTGACATGAAACATTCGAATAACATTTTTGGTAAAATACTTGTATCCCAACTTGCTAAGTAATGCATGTGTACGTTTAGAAGAGCTATTAATTAATTAATTAACTCCATCGATCGATCGTATTTAGTTAATACTTGAATATATAATTATACTGAAAGAGGTAGGTTGGTTAAGTTTGTCTGCATGCAGCCAGCCATTTCAAGTTAGGCTACGAAGAAGAATGCCTTCAAAAGTGATCCCAGGACCAAATGCCAAAGCAAGACCCCATTCTTCTCCATTTTCTTTCTTCATCATCAACTCATCCCTCATGTACTCCATCACATAGAATATTGTGTTACTACTCACATTCCCAAAGTCCATCAACGCCCTCCTGCTACACTCCAACTTCTCCCCTCTCAGCTTCAACCTTGTCTCCAACCGGTTCAATATCGCCGGACCTCCAGGATGAACAGCCCAGAACAGATCATTGAAATCCTCCAACTTACCACCTGTTTTCTCCATCAATTTCTTGCAAAACCCTTCAATGTTGTCGTCGATCTTCTGAGGCAAGTCACGTCCAAGTTTGAAATTTATTCCCTCTTCCGAAAGCCGTCCATCTATCACGCTATGAGTCCCCGGGAGGAACTGCTGAACCGCATAGCTCAGTTCCATGAACGGGGACTCAACTTTGGTTATTGGGTCCGCCCCAATAATCGCGGCTGCAGCTCCATCTCCAAAAAGAGCAGCTCCGACTAAATCATACGGCCTTGACTTGTTTGGTGGTCGAAATCCTAGAATGGTGGTCTCTGAAGTGGTTAACAATACTCTGCTTCCAGGGTTGTTTTCTGCGATATCTTTAGCTATTCGAAGGCCTGTAACGCCTCCATAGCAACCCAAGAAGTATAACATTACACGGTTCACATCGTTTCTTAGCCCAAGCTCGCTAGCCAGGTAAAGATCACCACCTGGAAGCCGAATTTCGCTTGAGGAGACATAGACTACGTGAGTGATGTCCTCAGCAGGCCTTCCCCATTGTTTGAAACATGCTAAACTAGCTTCTTTTGCCATCTCGGTTACGGCTTGGTTTGCTATGCTGAGCCTTTGACTGATAGTTGCTGAGCCTTCTCTTGCTAGTTCTGGATATTTGTCTAGAATTTCTTTTGACATTACGGTGTATCTGGTTTTCACAGTAGTTGTTTTACCTAGCATTGCAAATTCAAAAAGAAAAAAAAAAGGACAAAAATGAGTTTTCTTATATTTTTTATAGTATAGTCTTTTGTATTATGATTAATCATAAGTTTTAAATACAAGTATATGCAAAATAACTGTCTTACACAAGCGTTCGAGCTTCTCTTTCATAGCAAAATCGACGCAGTTGGTGTCACGAAAATAGCCTTCAACCAAGCAATCCTGTGGAATGAGTTGGCTTGGGAAGGCCTTGCCGATTGCTAGCACGGTCGCTTTTCCTGGAGTAGGAAGACGTCTAGTCGATGATGAGTCGCTACGTTCAGATACACCATTATTGCCATTAATCTTTGACATGGTTGATTAATTGGTAAGTAATTTAATTAAGGAGGAACACCAAACCACTGCTTGGATCAATTCGATCACCTTGATTGATCAGGAGTTGAGAGTTTGGTGGGGAAAATGATGATGGAGTTAGATGTATATATAAGGAGTGATTAGGCAATTGTTGGAGAAAGTTTGGTTTGGAGAAGAAATAACATGAAAAGGTTTTAAATAAATATACTTCTTGAGTGTCTAGCTTCTTTTAATTGGGTTGATTAATTAATGTTGTACGTGTTGGAAGTGTGATAATGTAATTTGTAAGTAAATCAAGAATCATTAATCTGTTTAATTTATAATAATATATTAAAGAAGATGTCAATCCTCTTTTAGTGGGAGATCATATCATATATATCGACCTGACCCTCTGAAGCCAAGCCAAACCAAACCAAACCATGGAATATATTTAAATGTCAATGTTTCAATATACAAGGGCCAACTGTGCAAAATAGCCAAACTTGAATTATATGGTTTAAAAACCCTTTGACGACAGACGTGTGATTGAGCACCAAGTATTCATATTAAAACAATTTACTTTATTTTAAAAATAACAATTTAATTAACTAAATTTTTTATAAATTGTATTTTATCATTAAATTTAATTTTAAAATACTAAAACAACAATCGAAACGTCATTAATTAATTTGACATAATTAACCAAATTAAAATCCGAACAATACCGTAATATTAATTAATTTTATTTTTTATAAAATATGTAATTTAAATTGGGCTTATGTTTATAGCTTTTTATGTTATGGACTTATGGAGTTATGAATATGGACTACGTAGCAGGGCCCAAAATGGGTTTTAACGAGACTTTTTATGTTAAGGAATAAGAAGTTATGACATATATGTGTCTATGTGATATGACACATATATCATATGTCATATACTCATATTGTATTAATAACGTGATTTCAAATATCAAAAATAAATATCTTTCTACTTTTTCTTTCTACTATATAATCATATTTATTATAACATGACATGTATACAACTATACATCACTAATTCTCTTTCTTCATCTTATCCATTGATCTTGACATTTGTGATAATTTTGTGAGTAGGAGAATAAATTAGGAAGATATATCATCTCTCTTTAAATATTTGTAATTTCTCTTGTGTTTGACTTACTAACCCTAAAACAAATTCATAATAAAGTTCATTATAGTTTCGATTATATCATCTAAGTTTTTAGTAACCATAGCATAATACACATTTATCAAGAATAATTAATAACTAGTTTAACTGTTTCATCTATGACACAAAACAAATATAAACTACAGTAGATAACTTAAATGAAATATGGGGTATTCTTTTAGTTGTTGCTTTACTCCTTAAAGATTTAAAATTACGTCCATGCTTTCTAGTGTTCGCTTTTAGTTGATGATTCAGTCTTTTAGCATACATGTTTGTTTAAATTGAATGTTACTTTGTTTTTTTGTGGGGGTGTTTATTCTTTTTCACTATAATCCATGTTCCCAAACGCTATTTCATCTTCTTCCTTAATTGACTAAGTTATACAAAACACTCTCCCATATATTTGCTCAACTTGGAGTATCTCAAACTTGAAAATATATAATAGACAAGAACAAAAAAAAAAGAAACAAAAAACTAATCTAGCTTTCTTTTCTAATGTCTTTTCTACAAGACAAGATTCCTTAGCTAGCTTCCTCAGTTTCATTGTCAATTGAAGATTCTATCAAACAAACATATTCTTGTTTCATTAGCAATAGACAGTGTTAAATCTTCTATTGATGTGTGTTTCTAAAATTGTGACCACAAAAAATGCTTAGAGCTAGGGTGATAAGTGTAGTACACTAGTACAGAGCATAGAGACGTCCAAAAACTTTATATAACAAATTTTTTTAATAAAAGGATTGTTTCTGTTTTAGAATCCAATAATTCTCGTTTTTTCCATCAAGACTGTGAACATCCCAAAGGTTATAAGTATTCAGGACCAAAACATATTAACCAATCACATTAATTTCTATCTTATAAACACATCGGATCCTAGAATACCATATACTACATTTACCTCAATAACAACAACATAGAATTATGACCCTGCTAGTCTATGAACACGAGTAGAGTATGATGAAGCTTCTTCTTGATTTCGATTAGGGTTTCATATAGCTATTTGAAATCGATTGATAGAGCCTTACATTCCATATAGCCATTAAGGATTTTGTAAAGTAACTTGTAATTAATTTATCAGAGCCCACAATACCATTTAATGCTTGATTTATCTCGTCGATGACCATTCAATCAGAGCCATTTGCAATCAATTCATAGAGCCTTCGCATTAAGTGCTTAATTCTTCCTTGCTTCAAGTGTGATAGATTTTACGTGTGAACGGACTTCATCATCTACAATCAGTCTCCATCATCTATCGAAACCTCTACATGTGAGAACAACTTTGTTTTTGACGTTATTTGTTTTAGTAGAGTTCGATGAATATTCTATACAACTAAAAATGACATTTTAACTAATTAAGTAAATATTATATTAATTTGAATGTCCTAAACTATATAGTACTTATATTATAAACAATAATTTCAAAACAGGAAGGATGCTATTTTTAGTTGAGGTTTGTAAGAATTGTCTTATTGGCATAATAGATGTTACTAATGATATATCCTCATTGGATGGAAGAAATTAAGTGGGGAATAAGTGGACCCTTTTGTCACTTTGTTGATAGTATCAACACCAACATTATTCCATGGTATCAAACACTTAATCATCATAAATTTTATAGTGCACCAATTTTCTAATCGCTCTATCTCCTTAAAATAATAACATTTATTGTTTTCTTTTTCAAATATTCACTTGAGTCCGTCTTTCTCAATCAAATCATGAAACTACTACCGTCTGCTTAATAATATATTACCTGAAGTCAAATTTTAGAGAGGAAAATAAACGCTAAAATTAACCAACCCTTCCTTCAGGGAAAAACGTACAATACTTTTATTAATGGCCAAGATGCTTCATAAATAATCATAGATAAATAAAACTTTACATCATGTATCGAGAGTAGCCATTAACTTGACTGTTTAAGTGTACAAAGTTGCACGATATTTGTAACGTTTTTTCAATATTCTAGTTTGGTATATGAAGTCTTTTTTATATATCTGTTTTGAGTCGAATTATTCAACATCCTTTTATAGATTTTTAATAATTCGATTTATTTTAAACTCGTTTTAGTCGTTTATTTAACATTAGTTTATAGAAAGCTCAATTATGTATCTAGTTATATACTAAGAATCATAACTTTCATCAAGTATTCATGAAATATATTTATAGTCTATACTAATATATTAAACGTATAACATTCTCTCTCTTTTACAAAACTATGATCTTAATTTTTCAATCAAAACTAAATCTTCACCATTAATTTTCTTTACATTAATCTCATCCATCAATTAATTAAACCTTTCACCCTTTCTCTACTTTAACAGATAAATTTCTTTTTAACGACACACTATAATTTATTTTTCTCTAAAAACACATATTACAATTTTCTTTTAAGTAAAAGTGTATAAACAATATTATCATACTATTAATTAAAAACTTTCATATAACATAAATTTGATGAATAATACTACTTAAACTTATTTCAGATTTATTGTGACATTCAAGCTTTATTCGCAAACATTATTGCCTCCTTGGTTCTCGGTATGACAAGTTTCGCCATCATCTTTCTTTAACCGTTGTCACCGCATTGTGCGGAAGCCCACTAATATATATATATATATATATATATATATATATATATATATATATATATATATATATATATATATATATATATATATATATATATATATATATATATATACATACATACATACATACATACATACATACATATATGATAGTTCAAATAAAATATGTTTTTCATATAAGAATTGCGAGAACCAATCTTGTTCCTTGATTAATATAAATCAATGGCTAATAATATTTGTGACTAATGATTGGCTCATTAATGATGTATTAATAAGGGATATTGTTGGCTAATCAAGTCTCGCACATTAATGATGGTCAACTTGGACGCCATATATATATATATATATATATATATATATATATATATATATATATATATATATATATATATATATATATATATATATATATATATATATAAATTTGATCAATAAAGAACCATGTGTTAAACAAATAACCTAAAGAACAAATCTGGACATTTGGATCATCAAAATCAATTGATGAGATTGATCGATGGCAAAACTATAATTATTATGTATTAATTTAGAAAGAATAGGGCAAAAATGTAATTCTCCCCACACCCAAACCCACAAAATTTAAAAAAAAAACCACCAAAAACTTTAAATTGCCATAACTTTTTAAGTTTTGTGAATTTAATAAAAAAAAATTATACCATTCTTTTAGTTTTTTAATCCTCTTTCAAACAAGATCACTTCCCATATTTTTCTAAATTTTTTTTGAAAATGAATTTTTTTTTGCATTTTGGCAGCTGTAGTGTTTTCTGTGTACAGATTTTGCATTTTGGCACCATGTAGTGTTACTGTGTACAGATTTTGCATTTTGACAGCATGTAGTGTTTATGTGTACAGATTTTGCATTTTGGCAGCATATGTTCAACGGTTTTTTGCATTCTGCATGTTTATATTTTGCGTTTTTCGTTTTTTGCATTTTGCATGTTTATACGGATTTACGTTCTGCATTCTGCATGTTTTTTGCTTTCTGCATTCTTCATTCTGCATGTTTTTTGCATTTTGTATTCTTCATGTTTTTTGCATTTCTGCATTCTGCATTCTGCATTCTGCATGTTTTTTGCATTTTGCATTCTTTCATTCTGCATGTTTTTTGCATTATGTATTTCTTCATTCTGTATGTTTTTTGCATTTTGCATTCTGCATGTTTTTGCATTCTGCATGTTTTTTGCATTCTTCATTCTTCATTCTGCATGATTTTTGCATTTTGCATTTAATATGAACAAAGCTCTAAATGCAAATTTTGCATTTTGAAAAAAAAGTTTTTGAAATATATCAAGCCCGGTTTTGTTTGAAAGAGGACGAAAAACTGAATCTAACGGTATAATTTTTTTGTTAAAACTGTTAAAAACGAACGAGTTATGATCATTTAAAGTAAATGGGTTTTTTTTTTAAATACCCAGGTTGCTGAAGGAAGAAGAACGCGAATTTCTTTTTTTTTCAATTTTCCATTTTTGCCCTTAAACAATGTGACACGTGTCATCACCAGAAGGGTTAGGTTCTATGTTTAAGGAAGGTTCTTTGTTTAACCATACCATATATATATATATATATATATATATATATATATATATATATATATATATATATATATAGCCCGCCTTATATAAAGAACCTACAGAACCAATCTCTATCTTTAGATTTAAAAGATCAATGCTTGAGATTACTACTAAATATGCATTTTACCTTAATCGAATATGCAATTGACATAAATTGAATATAGAGTCATAATCTCAACCATTGATCACCTAAATATAATGACTGAGATTGGTTCTATAAGTTCTGTATATAAGGTTGGTTATATATTAATCCTTGTTCTATATATAATGGAATGTTCATTTGAAAATCATTTTTATTGCGATTACCACGAAAACCACTCTTAGTCTTTGATTAAAATAAATCAATGACTAATATTTTGGCGGCTCATTAATGGCTCACTAATGACTCATTAATTAATGAGGGGTATTTTGGGAAAATTAAGCCAATCTATTAACAACTCATCTACCCATACGCAATTCTTGGTTGGGTAAGTATATAAATGACCAATATATCTATATTAATAAGCATTAATGAGGTTACAAGTAGTGGATTACAGTGGATTTTTTTCAGCACATGTGCGGATAGGTGCACATATGCATATGCACAAGTACGGATGGGTGTACGTGTGCATATACACATGTGCACCTACATACACGTGTACATATGCACATGCTTAGATATGTCATTACCAAAATTGTTCTAATACAAAAAACGGATTTGTAACTATAAAAAGGTATCAAAAACTTTTTCTTTGAAAACAAAGAAATTTTTTAATAAAGCCTATGTTTACAAATCAAAATTCATATGAGTCATGATTTTACAAATATTATAAGCCTGTGAAATACTCGCACACAACTTAAAAAGCCCATAACCTAAACCCACAGTGTTTGAAATGGAGATCAAACCGTCATCAGAATTGAAAGCAACAACGTTTGTAGTGGTAGAAGATAACATAGGAGATATTGTCATACATATGGTAATGATGGAGATGATTGTTGCAACTATTGACACTGTGATTGTGGTTGTAAGCAAAGTCAGCATCACTAGTGGTCTCTTGTTGGCGGTGGGGTGAGAGAGAAGAATTGGTTGCTAGGTTAAATGGGTGACGGTAGGTTATATGGCGCTGGAGATAAGAGAAGGAGATCCACAAGGATGAGAGAGGGAGAGTGGAGGTGAATCGGTGCTTTTAATGGGAGTGGTTGATTGTGCTCTCGGTGGGGGTAATCGCCAGTGATGGTTTTCTAGGGGGTAGGTAAATCGAAACAACTCAGATCTGGGTTTGTGAGCTTATATGTGGGTTGTTAGATATCTAATTTATGTGACTGAAGTAAGATGTAGGTAGCATATGGTACCGCTCAACACTAACCCTCAGGTTGCTAAACTCTAGATCTGTCTCTGGTCGTCTATCATATTGTGATCGGCGTCCCAGGGGATGAAGATGAGTGGTCGCCGGAATAGGTCGTGTGAGATGAGCTTGATGATGTGGAAATTGAACTTGGTGCGTGATTGGGTCTTACTACTGAAACCATATATATTCTCCTAATGCATCCTTTATTGGAAATCTAAGCTGCAATTAGATATTCAAAATCACTAAAATTTCTGATTAAATTTGATTTTAACTATAAAATTGGAACAACTTTACCCAGTCAACTGAATTTGGTTTTATTCGAGTTCAAATTAAATCCGAACCAAATTTAGGTATAAACTTCAAATCAGTTTTACTAGTAGTAAGATAAATTATACATGATATCAATTGGCAAAGTGTTTGAGCAATTTCTCATGAGATTTTAAAAGGTAATTTTGTAATTTTACAATAAAAACATGAGAAATTGTGATTCTCATGAGATATTGAGAAATACACATGTAATTATTGCCATGTGTCTATCTTGCTATGTGCCAAGTAACTCTCTCTCTCTCTCTCTCTCTCTCTCTCTCTCTCTCTCTCCCTCCTCCTTCCCTTCCTTTTCTTTCTTCTTTTATCTTTACATAACCTAAAATTGTCAAATACGTACAAACAACCCGATTCAAACAAGTCGAAAAACTTGAGATTAATTTGATTTAATAAACAACCATAGTTAAAACTATATATGGAATAGATATGAAACTCTCACGTAACATATTTTGATGATTTTACTTAATAATATTAGTTAATAATAATAATAATTGGACAAACCGACTCCATATACAATATTACAGAATAAGTGTTTATCAATTATGTTACTACAATATTCAAATGTCTGCATCAGCTATGAGAAGCATTAGAAAACAAAAGGTTACCTAATAAATTTATAAAGCCTTCAACACATTACAATCGAACAAACTGGTATAAAAAATACAAAGTATTATGTTTAAATACCATTTTATGCAATGAAATGTTACATTAAGTTACCTTGTATATATACAATGATAAGTTTAGAAAGTTTGTTGCATATGTTTTGGTTCAACGTTCACACATCTATCTTTAACGCAAACATTGATCTTGAATGTCGTAATGCATGAAAAGACAATAAACTTTGTCTTAGTTATTTATATTGTTTATGATGTTAAAAAAAATTATTTATATTGTATATAACTGACTTTTTTTTTTCTTAAAAACAATACAACAGACTTTCGTGATCTTTCTATATTTTATGCAAGCAACTTTTTTTGTATCTTATTTTTAATTACTATTATATATTATAAACTTTGCTACATTTCCTATTGTATATAACAAGTTGTATATAACGTAAGGATTCTAATAGTTAATTATATTGTTTATTAAATTCGATCAAAAGCTTATTGTATATATTATGCATATAGTAGTATAACTATGACAATGATCATCTAATTTACCCTGTATAGAATTGAAATCCATTATGTATGAATAATGGGATTTTATGCAAAGTATGTTGAAGTGTAGCGCTTTGTCTATTTTGTATTTATATTGACTTTCACCAAAGACCTTTGTTAAAGTTAATCTTAACTATATAATCGATTTCGATCATTACAAATATATAATCAATATAAATTTTTATTAGTCTACAAAAAAAATTATTATCCAAAATAATTTAAACATTTAAACATTCTTCATATTAATTTAAAAGAAACAATATTAACAATATTGACATCTTATTAACAAACAAACCCTCGGTAGTGTCCACCTAATAACTATGATAGAAGTGCAAGCATTAAATTTGCCAAATTTCACACAAAACTCCACTTGGCCACAATACCCCCACCTTATTGTTATTTATTTATGTGAATTATAATTATAATGTGAAGGGTGTTATGTATATTTTACCCGTATGATATGGCCGGTATAATGTGTTTCTTTTCTATAATATTTGAAGTCATTGAACACTAATATAGACAAACGTCATCATTTAAGAACTAGTTGAACACTTAATTTGACAAACGACATCATACACACTTTATACATATATAATTTATAATTAATTGAACATTTAATTTTGAGGGAAAGATATTATTTTTTTCTTACACGATCAAATTTTAATTTCTACATCAACTAGTTTGGTTTACTAATATTAATTGGACGTCAACTTATTATATATTTTTACCTTAATTTCAAAAGTTATTTAATATATCTATCATATAAGATTTAGTATATTTTTAATTGTAATTATATACAAGAGTACTAAATAAAAGTAAAACATCTTTAAAATTAATATATATATATATATATATATATATATATATATATATATATAGATTATTGTATATTAAAATTAAATATAATTTAATTTAAATTGCTTTAAAGTATTGTAAAATAAGTTAGTAGTTATATTATCTAACTTAAAATATTCTTTTAAAAAACTAAATAATTACTTTATATAGTGAAAAAAAATTAGTAGTTATGTTATGTAACTTAAAATATTCCTTTAAAAAACTAAATAATTAATTTATATATATAGTAGAGATGAAGAAAAAAACACTTTGTACATGTATAATAGCACAAAACAATGAAGGGTATAAATGTCATTCTCAAAACACTTTTCCATGATGCCTTGTATAAATAAATCTACCACCATTGCTACTTAATTTTTTAATTTGCAATTGCACTTCCATTCCACCACCCTTAGACAAAATGCAGGCCAAAGCATTTAATTTCATTCCATTGAAACTGTCGTCGCCGGCGATCAAACTACCACCATCTCAAGCCATTTCATTGCCCAACAGGGTGCCTCAGGATATTTCAATAGCTACACCCAGCCAAAGATCAGTGTCGACGACGACTTCATCTGAAGATGAAAAACTAGCAGCTTATTGGGATTATCAGTTTCTTTTTGTATCACAGCGTTTAGAAACTGATACTCCCATTAGCTTGCGTGTCGTAGAAGGTTCCATTCCCTCGAATTTCCCAGTAGGAACATATTATCTTACAGGACCAGGTCTATTTAGAGATGACCATGGTTCGACTGTGCATCCTCTAGATGGCCATGGCTATCTTAGAGCCTTCACGATCGATGGGGCTAAAGGTGAAGTCAAGTTCATGGCTAGATACATTAAGACCACGGCTCAAGTTGAGGAACATGACGACGAAACCGGCAAGTGGCGGTTCACCCACCGCGGACCCTTCTCGGTACTTAAGAACGGGCAAAAGGTTGGGAATACCAAAGTCATGAAAAACGTTGCTAATACAAGCGTATTAAGATGGGGTGACAGGTTATTCTGTTTATGGGAAGGCGGTGCTCCTTACGAAATTGAGTCCACGTCGTTA